>WUAM01000424.1:1495136-1524213 GCA_024336885.1 Actenoides hombroni | reverse complement strand
ATTGTGAATCCAGCCTCTTTCCTCAGAGGACAGACATCTGAACCACTGGTACCTGACTGACTGGGGACCATGGAAACAGTATATTCCAGCAGATCACATCGAACAGAGGAGCCACTGGAAGATGCAGAAGAATCACAGATGGAAGCAGTTTCATCCGACAAGGGAACCGTAAGGCTGGAGATGCAGTAACAACGAACAAGGTAATCAAGTCTCAGCCACTGCCTGCTGGGACTGTGGGCCAAAAGGCTGAAAGAATTGCTCTCACTGGAGCCCTGGAACTAGTGAAAGGAAGAAAGATAAACATATGGACAGGTTCCAAAGATGCCTTTGGAGTTGTCCAGGCTCACGGAGCTATTTGGAAAGAGCGAGGTTTGCTGTTTGCTCAAGGAGAACAAATCAAACATGCAGAAGAAATCCTCAGCCTATCAGAAGCTGTCCAGCTACCAGCTAAGGTTGCCGTTATGCATTGTCATGGGCACCTAAGGAGTAACACTGATCCAGAGAAAGGGAACCCACTAGCTATGAGGCTAAAAAGGCCATAGAAAGAATACAAGAAAAGCAAATTTTGATCTTAATTCCAGATAACAGGAATATAAACTTAGGTAGGCAAGGAAACATTGAATATTCTAACGCTGACTATGAACGGATGAAAGAATTGGAGGGGGGACAGTTTGTCTCTGGAGGTTGGGTTCAGTTAGAGGATGGCAGGATAGTAGTCCCTGACAAATTAGTATGGGGAGTTGTGAGGCAGGAACATAGCAAGACTCACTGGGGAGCAGGTCCATTACATAAATTTCTGAAGCAGAGATTGGTCAGAAAGAGTTTATATGCAACAGTCAGGCAGGTAACACAACAATGTGAAATATGTTTGAAGATAATCCAAATATTAGTAATTGAATATAGTTGGGACAGATTGGAAAGGGGAATGCTCCGGGGGACCACTGGCAGATCGATTTTTCTGAGCTCCCTAGAAAAGGGGGGTATAGGCATTTCCTGGTATTAATAGGTACCTTTTCTGGATGGCCAGAAGCATTCCCTTGTCAAACAAATAAAGCTAGAGACGTTTCAAAGGCCTTGCTACATGAAATAATACGGATATTTGGGGTACCTTCTGTAATGTTCTCAGATCAGGGAACACATTTCACTGCTGAAATTATACTACAGATTAGCAAGGCATTAGGAACTGATTGGCAGTTGCATACTCCTAATAGCCCACAAGTGAGTGGACAGGTAGAGAAAATGAATCTTCTAATTAAAGAGCAAATTGCTAAAATTTGTCAAGAAACCAGTATGTACTGGTATCAGGCATTACCTTTGGCCCTGCTAAGAATACTGTAGTGGGTCTGGATGAGCTGCTTTTCCCCATCCAGCCCTCACGCTGCAGCACTGGGAGCTGGAGGGTGTTGATAACTGGGGGGGCAAGATGAGTGAGGGGGTACAGCTGACCTGAGCTGACCAGTGGGATATTCCATACCATGTGACGTCAGCTCAATTATCAAGGGAGAGGGCAGGAGGAGGATGGGGGGCATTCAGCTTTGTCCTCCAAGCGGCTGCTGTGTGTTCTGGATCCCTGCTTCCTGGACTGGGCCCGACATCGCCTGTAGACGGGCAGTAGAGAATCACATCTTATCTCTCATAACCCACGGCTCCTGGCGTCTTATTCTCCCCCTGCGTGCCGTGCTGACGGGGGTGGGGGGGAGTGATAGAAGGGCTTGGTGGGCACCTGGTGCCGTGCCAGGGTCAACCCACCACACTATGATACACTTAAATCTTATCATTATACTTACTGCAATATTTTTTGGCTCTCTTGCTTTCAAAAGATTATGCCTCCTTTGAGTTGTATATCTACTCTGCCATTTGAATTTCTTTTGATACACTTGTGCAGCAGTACAACAGTATATATGCTGGAGCACCAACCAACCATAGGCAGGCAAAGGAACTGAGAAGCCAGAGGAGCTTCAACAGGATAGAACAGGAAAGACTAGCTCTGGCAATCCCAACAAACAGCCCATCTGTGCACTGCTGCTTCCTCTCCTTTCATTTAGAAAGGGAATTCTTGGTATAGTTGAAGTACATGGGAAAGTTTCCACTGACCAAGGATTTACTGTTTACCCAGAGTTTATTATAATTTCCTGCCTAAATAGGAAATAATATTCAACACAGCCATTCCTAAATAAATACAATTTCTTCCTGAGCTATATGGGTTTTTTTTCAGAAATGGTACTGTCTTGAATGGAAAGTTGAAGTGATGGAAGTATGAAGATAGTCTCCCTGATTAATTTGCTTCATTTTTAAGTTTCAGTGACTCATGTTCAACCTTGATTGGTCTAGTCTCAGTTTATACCTTGAGGATCTTTGCTGTCTTAACAGACTGCTGACTACCACATATTTTCTTCCCATTAGGGCACATTTAGACTGATCAAGTTGTCTCTTCACTGTCTTTTGCAATAAAGCTCTTAATCTTTCTGAACCATCCTTTTTGAAATACGGAAGCCACAGCTGGACAAGCTTACCAAGACTGCATCCAGAGCACGCTGTGTTACTTGGTGTTCCCCTCAAAAGAAATTCAAGGATAATATTTGCCTTTCTTACAACAACTTATATTCAAGTGATTACTGCATGTGGCCAATTAGTGCTTCAGAGTTGCTGCTTTGGGGTATGCAGTCTTCTAATTGTAATTCCTATGCTTCATTTCTAGGTATCTGACAGTGTTAAAACAGAAAACCTTTAATACTGGCTGATAAGAATAGCTATTACCACCCAAGAAATGAGAAAAGATTGAGGTTGATCCAGATAACATACTTGTTAATTAATTTATTCTTCGAGATTTGCCCTTGCAATTTCCAATATTTGGTATCTGAGAAGCACTACTAACCTTTCTGACAAGCTAAAGTATACACTAATTAATGACAGTGAACTTAATCTCCAGGAATACATTCTGTGCTCTAGTACTGAGTTAATCCCAGTGTTGTGCAATGAGACAGAATTTGCCTGAAAACATTTTTTGTATTCTGAAATTTTTCATTTTGCAGTCTGTTCATCTGAAACAATTTTCAGAGGTATTCCAAAATCAGCCTGGACCAGAGATTAGAATACTGGAACAAAAAGAAAATGTATGGGACTTTGTGTTCTGATGAGAAAGAATGGGAAAAGGGATATTAAGGGTTTACAGATGTAAAACGTGCTGATTTATCTAAATTAATTTTGACAAAATTGAAGCACTCATTTTTGTGGTTGCTTTTAAAGTAGTTAAAGAGTGGTCAAAATTGATTTAGTTTAATTGGGTTAAGCTAAAACTGTTTTAGCCACTTTTAAACTGCTTCAATGTCCACACAAAGCAGTTGAACCTACTTAGCTAAATGGAATTAGAAACTGACTTTGTTAAGCAGGAACAATTCCTGCCACACAAAAGTGACAGATAAGTGACAGAGTTAAAAAGAGAGTGGTGAAGATGAGGTAATAATAAATGGTCATTATAGGATAAATGAATGAACCATGAAGAGGGGAAAAGAGTGAAGGGCTGAATACAAATGAAGACAGAGTAGACTGATATGTGGATAAAATAGAGTGCCAAACAGACAGTGGGGAAAGAAGAGCGGTTTGGCTTTAAACTTCCTGCAAAACAAACAAGATCAGAAGTAGTAAAGACAAAATAAGGATTTAATAAATCATGCTTCTAAGAACAACCATCTATGTATTGGTGTGGCAAAGCTGCTATTGATTTTTGCCTGAGTAGAGACTGAGCCTCTAATTTGGCTTTAAGAGTGGAAATTTGTTCATTCTTGCCATGTACCATCTCAATGAACTATTGTAAGAAAACATGCTTATTATGATCTTTTGCTAAGATGCCAGGTGGTAGCACTTAAAACCTCTTGCTATGGGAGTCGAAAGGAAATTTATTTTCATTATTCATGAGTGCCATTTTTAAGGGATAACTATTAACATGAACGTAGTCATGAATCAATTGACATCAAGTGTACTTCTGGGGTTACAAAATGAAACAAGGTGAGGTAGGTGGTTAAATTTTTGACAACTGCTTATGAAATGCAGGTATACTGTGGCAACAAAAGTTACAAGAACCCAAATTCATTAGCCCCGTGACTTTTTAATATTTTGTTTGTATACACACATGTTGGTGCCATATAGACAAAACTGGTATCTAATATTGTGCACACAAGATGAAGCGCTGCTTTGCATTGTACACTTAATTTTAAAATCTCATCTGACAATTCAGAAATATTGATCCTACTGATTATTTGCTGTCATCTGTTTTTCTGGCATGTAGATTTTTTTCTCCCCTGAAATCCTGGGAAAGGGAAAAAATGGGAAAAAAAAGGGGGGAAAAAGGGGGGGGAAAAGGGAAGCAAAAACCCAACACCCTTCCCCCACACACATACTACCACGAGAAGAATTTGCAATGGTACCATGGAATTCTCAGAATTAAATGTTAAAATTAGATAGATAAATCTGACTAGATTGAAGTTGCCCAGAGCTTTTCAGAAGTTCTATAAAGAAGAATTTCCTCTTGAGACATCAGTAGCCTCTCTCATTCAAACAGATAAAGATAGATTGAGTAACAAGTGTGAAAATAGGGTTTTGAAAATACAACCACAACCCATTTACCATCTCTTCATTGTATCTCCAAAAGCTGTCTAGCCTAGAACTAAAGAAACCCACATATAGTATTCCTTCTTGCCTTGTCAAGAAATATTTTAAGGAATTAATTTCCTTTAGGTTTGGAAGCCACTTGAGAGTGGAAGGATTATATGACTATATAACAAAGGAAATACATTTTTAGGTTAAAATTTATAACTATAAGGCACTTTTTCAAATATCTGGACATAATGTAATGTAGAAAAATAATCAGTGATGCTGTGACTGTGCACCCCCAAGCTACTTCTGACCTGATCAGGTACACACACACAGAACAGTATTGCACAAAGAAGGTTAGTCTGATTCTGGGTTTATGTTCAGACAGCCTGTTTTTTATCTTCACCCATGCAATGGAAAATCCACAGCACAGATTACTTGCAGATGATCAAAAGTACAAGAATAAAACTGAATTTATACTATTAGCTACAAATAAAAATTATGCAAAGAGAGTAGTGATGCCTCATTCCCCCTTTCTGCCTCTGATGTCACAACCCTTATAACTGACTCAGGCATCAATATTGTCATAGGGTCAGACCACCCAAGATGTTAATTTGGCATCTATGCTCTATCTCTAAAAACAGCCTAATTAACAGAGATATTTTACTTTATTCTCTGTTAAAGCAGTTCATATATCTTTCCTCCTTTCTTGTTCATTTTAATACATTTTTGCTTTCTGAACCTATAACAAATTGTAATAGACTGTAATTTCAACTAGTAAAACAAAGCATTTCCTAACAAAAAATATTAGCAAAAACAAAGATCTGAAACAGGAATTTTAAGGATCTGACTACTTGTCTGCACACTCCATTGGTAACTAACATACATACAGCTTTTTGCTTTCTCTCATGGCTTTGGGGTTTTTGTTGTTGTTTGTTTGTTTTGTTTTTTTAAACTAGCATCTTTTTTTTTCTTTTTTTTTCCTATGAGATAGGAAATCACCATAAACTCAAAGATTAAGGAGATGTTACATCTAACAAAGGAGACAATTTCAGTGTCTTTTCAATGCATTTTCTCATTGTGATGGATTAAGTTACATGGCAAGATTCAGCTTCAAACGCTAACTCACACAATTAGCCAGACATAATTAGGTAGTCAAGTGAGAGAGTATTAGTCGTCACTCACTGAGCTTTTTCATCTTATGACCTTTTTCATCCTATGACCTGTACAGATTTCCATAAGGTGAAGGCCAAAATGGACTACGGGATTTTTATTTGACTAGCATTTATGAATTCATGTATCATTATATAATTATATATTACCTTTGATTGAGATCTCATTAAAGGTCTCTGTGTCTCATATCAAAATGTCAATAACACTCATAAGAAGGGAAATGTCATTTAACTAAGGCTGTGCTTATTAATCTAATAACTTCAAAAATGATCATAGAAAATTACTTTTTTCTCATTAGACCCCCATTGTTTAGGGTTTTTTCTTCAAAAAATGATGAACTTTCTTCAAAGATACTTTGCCATGAAAGCAGAAAACAGTCAACATTTGAACTAATAGTTCTCTTCCTGAACTGAAGAACTATCTAAGAACTCTCCTGACACTGCTTTTCTTTTTGGCTTAACATGAATTCTTTTCTAGACCCTGACAGAGCCTTTCCTCCTCTCAGTCTCATACCATACTCAGTGTAAAAGTGAGCAAACAAATGAAATAGGATCACCATAGTGAAGCTCTTGGGAGAGCTTCTTGAGAGGCAAGTAGAAACTCAGAGTCCAAAGGTAATTTATTTTTAATATTACCCAATTTACAGCCAGGCATCAATGCTTATGGCTGGGTATATTCACTTCCCTGATGCTTCTTCAGCCACTGCTGTTTGGGAAGTAGGGATGCTTCCTTCCCTGCAATCCTAGTGAATGTGGTTGGATATTTCAGGTCAGTGATAAATCAAGTGGATATATTGGGAAACAGACAACTTTTTCAAACAGGGAAACATGTCAGTGAATAGCTGACATTATCCCCTTGACATGGAGTTTGCTTAAGATGGAATAACAGCAAAAGGAATTTTCCTAGTCATCAGCTACAGGATTTCACAGATGCAAGGCAGCAGGCCTTTTTGCAGCTACTCTCTAAGTTAATCAAAATGTTCCAGCAGCCTAGCAAGTTCTGTAGGGGTCAGAATTGACCTCTCAGGCTGTATGCTTTACTGACTTTTTTTTTTTTTTTTCCCCTTGTGGCCAAGACTGGCAAGGGTGGATTTACCACATCATCCGTGGCATTTTGCTATTCCCAAATACTAGTTGTATAAAAGTCCACAGAATCCCAATTTGCATCTGTTTCTCTAGACAACATCAAGACTTCTGATATTTATTTCCCTTAGTATTCTGGATTATCTGATTTGCTTGAATGCCAAGAATACACCTAAGAAAGAACTAATGCAGTAACATTCAACATATATGAATTAATTGCTTTTTAAACACGGGACAAATCTGGCAATTTTTTAGCATAACAACTCGAGATAGCAACTGCAAATGGCTAACATCATGATCATCTCTGAAGTGACTGGTGCCAATTCTGATGTTTCTCTTGTATCACAAGTTACAAAGGATAACCTCATGAGTTACAGGGTATTGGGAAAAGAAAAAGATGAAAAGTCAGAGCAGAAAGCTAAAAAGAATGTACATGAACACTCTAGACAATTGAGAAGCTGAAGAGCATTTCCTTTATCGCTGTAGGAACCAGAATAGTTGCATGAACAGTCTTGCCATTGTAGCAGTATTGCATATATTGCCAAGGACAGCCCTATAGGCAGAAACCTCATTGCTGGGATGGTACCACAGCCTGTCAAGAAAAGGGTGTCCAGTTTATATTAAACAGTTATTGAAGAGTGTGCATGTGACTTGGTGACACTAAATTAAGGTGCAGGTGCAAGTGGGTGCATACTTTACCATAAAGCATTGTATAAATATATATGTACGTCAAGGTGCTTGCATGGTTCTTGATGGGAGTATCCTCTACAGTGAGACTGCCTAGCAGGATGCAGTGGAAATCACCGAATAAAATGTGTGATCCTATGAGTTTTATACCACACAGTTTCTGATACCACATCAGCCATTCAGCTTTGGTGACACCACCAGTAGTTATAAAAAATGACAGCATAAGGGCAACAATTTTGACCCGTTCTTTGGCATATTATAAGCCTAAGTACTCTTGGGATTATGACAGAAAGAAACATACTATGTTTCTCCTTCTGAACTTCGGTTTAAATGAAAAAAAAAAAGTAAAATCACAAATAGGGAATAGAGAGTTCCTTGGCTATGTGTCTGCAGAGGCTCTTTAGTACAAATTGTTCCAGTAAGGACATGGAATAACTTATGTTCAGTAATTTGCCTCTAGTTCCACCTGGTTTGGATGGTAACATAAGACTAAGTGTTTCTTGGCTAAATCCACCCACTTTCACTTCAGTTAAATTATGTTCCTTTTGGGCTTTTGCCATAAAAATGTAGAAAACATGCAGATCTGGATATATAAAGAATATTTTTTTACCACTGGAACCTCAATTAAGATTTATATATCTTTATATATGTAAATAATGCTAAACGGCAGACAACTCTAGATCTCAGATTTTTAGATATTTAATCCCTGTATAACATACACCGTAAAATCAATAGCGTGAATAATTTAAATGGCTGGTACACTATTGTTACTGTTACATATTTAGTGATATCAACTCTTCTCAGATATATACAGGTCTTTCAGAACTAAAAACTTCTTCCTAAATAGTGTTTGCTGGATTTTTTAAAGAAGAATCTCTCAGCTACCTGAGCTCAAGACTGAGCACAGATATGAATTGCACATATGATTGTATGGTTGATGCCAAAACAAAAATTCCCTGTGCCTATTTAACACCCAATTCACACATCAAATGTCTTTAAAACCTGCAGAGGTGTCCACTTTAAATCTCAGAATTCTATGTTAGTTTATTTCTCCCTTTTATCCCTGTGTCTGTGATTAGAATACCTTTCTTACTCTTTTCTGGTTTATCCTTCTCCCTTATAGCATCTAGAACACACAATTTCGACTACATAACACATGCTAAAATAGCATCATACCATATTCATCATGCACACAAAGGATCAATAACTCTGATGGATTTTTCTAGTTTTATCAGCAATTTTTCATGTAGCCAACAGGTGGACTGTTCTAAACTAAACCAATTAGAATTAGAAGGCAGGGGAAAAAATTTCCAATGGCTTTCATACTGCTAATTTTGTAATGAATTCAGCAATTAATTTAAGAGTTTGTTTCTTAAATCTATATAATTAAATATCTATAAATTTAATTGTATATAAGAAGTATCTCCCTCTTTGTTACCTGTAACATACTGTTTTTTCTACTGTGTTCTCAAACAACTCTACTTCATGTCCTCAGTGGGCACTTGAGTCACCATGATCATGAATTCTTTGGTCACTCTCTGCTACAGACAGCAGTCTGAAAAGACACAGCAGGGCTCTGGTAAACCTGTGAAAGTAAAGTTCTGAGACTTTATCTTTAATGGCAAGAAGAAAAAAAAAAATATGTCAAGGAGAAGTTGGTACAGCAACTCATTTACCTGAACTTGTTTACACACATCAGGATAAACTCTTACATGAAAATAGAACTATTACAATTTAAATCTGAGCAATTTTTCTCACAGTTGTATGTGTGTACGCAGAGACACGTTCTGTAGCTTAGACAGGTTAAGGTATTAGTGTACACACCATGCACCTTAAGATCTGTAGAGCTCACACAGTTTATAAACTCCTTTTCCAATGCAATTTACCTCCATTCCTAGCCTCACTTCTTCAAAATCTCTGTCTTTTTTTCTTCGAGTCATTTTCTCAGTCCTCTAAGCTTCTTCCTACTTTAAGCTCGGCATGAGTCTTACGACCAAACTTAAGCTTATTCGCCTTATTCTTGACTTTGGTATCAAGTATTGTTGGCTTCTACTTTTTCTCAATACACTCCTGTCATCACTAACAAAGAGAATTACAAAATCAAGACAAGGACTAAAATTGCAATTTCAGTTAAATACAGATACTTCTCAGTCTGAGTGCAAAAAACCCACATCACATTTTCCTGATATCCTTGACATTTCTTCTGAGAACAACTAAGAATAACAACACTAACAAGATGAACATGAATCACAATTATATTATGATAATATGAATGAAATACTATAATGAACTCTTAATCATTACTTAGTATATTACAAATTTCATATGGAGAAAATAATAACTTACATATATAATGAATAACATTGTACTAGGACTAATATAGTTGTAAGTTAATTATACACTCTGTAGCTGATTTAGTTGCATTTAGCTAAGGAGCTGTTTCGAGCTCACTGCAAATTAATTATGTCTTTAGGCATGTACTCTCATTTATTACTGTCACTTGCAACAGTAGCTGTTGGCTAGGCTCCTTTGTAGACCCTTTCTTTATGAAAACAAATGCAACTCACCCCACAAAACAACAAAACAAATTAAACCCTCCAGCAAAAACCCTAAGCATATAAGACTAAAAATCTGTACTAGCTAAGGTATGCAAAGACAAAACACACTAGATTACTACAGGTTTCATTTTACTGTACTTCTGACACAAAATATCCGTTACAGCATCTGCTTAGCAAAGTTCTAATGCGTCCTTGCATTTCTTTACTATAACTAGCCTTCTCAATAATGAAATTTAATATACGTCTTCTCAATTCTATAATTTTTCTATTTTCCAAACCCCTTATAAATTAAAGGGGGGGATTCAGGTAACTGTCAAAGACTCTCCCAATGTTTCTTAAAGTTTTTACTGATTATAGGAAACAAGTCACTTTCTAGCCTTTGATTTCATACCAGAAGAATAATTTTACATGACAGGAATAGGTAATAAGCAATAGCAAGTGCACAAGGTATTCATAAATCTAAACCAAGGGAGTCTTTCTTTGTTGAAATTATTCAGCATTGTTCTAACCTCAGCAGGAAAAGTTAAATGAAAGAGTCTCAAGTACCTAAAATGGCAAAAGAAAAAAATCTACATAGGAAAAGAGGAGGAGAAGAAGGTAGGCCAAAGTCAGACACACTAGACCCCTGTGTGACTTTGTCAGGTTTGTTGCAAAACTGTTAGAGCAGCCATGAAATTTCAAAGCAAACCTCTTAATCATCACCACTTTCTGCAATTCTGTTTGACTGGTGCGTCTCAGACAGATACCCTTGGAAGAAGACATGTTTAGAGTGGCCAGTGTGCTCCTCCCATAAAATGGGGACACAGGCCAAACCAATGACTAGCCTTCTAGGTCACTTTAGGACAAGCATGTGCCAGGAGAGTTCATTGCAGGGGAACAGACTATATCCAGTTTGAATTAAGACTCCCAAAGTGCATGTTTTGTAGACAGAAGGGACTCAGCATCAATTCCTACACTCCTACTGAGCCAAATTACTTGCTAATTTAAATATAGCCCACAGAATTGTATTTTCAATGAACCTCACAAAAACCTACAGCGAATTCAGCTCTGATCTCAGTATTCTCAATGCACTAGAAGGGAAATTACACACAAAATTCTCAATCAATCTATATGACCAAATAAACAGTAGGAATAATCTCAGTTCTTTTAATTTCCTTATGCTTGTATAAAACACAAGAAATAGTACCTCAGGAAACTACCATTTTTTTGTGGTAGAAAGATTCATTAAGTAGTGGAGTAAGCAATGAATCTTTGGTTCTCCGCATGAATGTACCTTAGACGTTGCTTGCAGTACAGTGCAGCTCTCTTGCTTGGGTATCCTGATATAACTTATGAATGGTAGAAAGCTATGATGGCAAGACAGATTTAAAAAGTAAACAAAATCCACACTGGTAAAAGAAAACCAGCTAGCAGGAAACAGCACCAGCAGCCTTTCAATATAGATATTACTAACTCTAAGGCTATATATTTCTAGTTATGGAATTCACATTCTCCATATCCAGGGAAATATCACTGCATAGCAGCGAGGAGAAACCTTCCAAGTGAGGCTCCTATCATTCCATATCTATGAATTATTTGACAGACCCAGCTTTCCATGACATATAGTATATGTTTGTGGCTTTCTGTCATATGAAAAAAAAATAACCACCTGCAATAAAAAACCTGCACCCTATTTGCTATATATTATGTCAAAAAATTTCTGTAGAATTTCAATAGCAACAAAAGCTGAAAAGAGCAAAGATAGTTCAAACATAAAACCAGCAAAAGCCTGTCAAAATAACTAATTAGTAAAGGTTTAGTAATTTTTAGAGATTAAACAAGATACCTATAGGTTTATTTTAACTACCAATAACTTCTGAATAATATAGTATTTGAGACCTGGGACTGATGCTGTTCTGAACACACTCTTTCTGAAAAAGAACAGAACTCTTCACAGATAGAGCAACCATTTCTGCGAATTTGGCTACAAGACTGAGGCTATAATATACCAAAATCAATATGAATCTTAAAATTATATTTACATTCACACATGGATGAATTGTTCATTTTCTTAACCCTTTTTTCAGAAAAATAGTGATTTGGATTACAGAGCAATAATATTGTTTATGATGAAATGTATTTTCCCTCACTGGCACAGAAATAATGCAATATATCACAGCATTCCATTAGCACATTCGAAGTGATGATTAGGATTCACAAAATCACTTAAGCATGTGCTTATATTCATGTAAGTTCAGCAAACCAATTAACATGATTTTTAGTTATGTATACCCACAAATCTCACTTGAATAATTAACTAGCTTACACCACATGCCCAGAATTCAACACGTGCATTTATCCAGTCATATTAATGAAAAACTGCAGAAAATGGTTAAAAAATTAACCACGTATTTAACTGCTCTGCTAGATAAAGAAAGTTTAAACATATACTCAAATGTCACATTGAATTAGTGTTAAGATGTGCATGTGCTTAAATTCTGCATTGAATCACGGCCCAAATAGCAAATATCTTTAGGATTTTTTCCTGTGGAAAAAAAAAAAAAAAATTCCTTTTAATCACCACACACAGCAAAATGCTATCAGGCTTTGAAATTTCAAAATATGTGTCTACTGCAAAACTAAATCCATTCCCTTTTGTGACATATACTATAATATACTCCTTTTTTTTTTTTTTTTTTTGGTAGAACTAAATATACCCTAAAATAACATAGATGAAATAAAAGATGATGGGATCATATTGTCAGTTAGAGGAACAAACCTACTTAGACTCTAGTACTTGTGACTAAAAATTCTGATAGCCAGTTTCTATTGATGCTAATGAAATGTTCTTTCATGAGAAAAACCAAAGATATTGCTTCTATGAAAGATTTTTCTTACAGTTTTGGGGGGGCTTCTTTCACTTTAAGGGAAAAAAAAAAAAAAAAGTATTGGAAGTGGAGTTTGATGACCTACAGAGGATAGTCACGGGGAAGCAAACCCATAGAAGTTCAAATTTATGATTATGAGAATTGAGCAGTCATATTTTTCCCCACTGGCAGAATAAGAGGTTCTTAGTGACTGCTTAAGGCTGAAGGATATTAAATCATGACCATGCAAATATCTATTTGATAGTCATTTGGATAGTAACATACTAGGTGTCATAAAAGTACACTTGTCTTTGTCATAGACCTTTACTTCTTTGTGTAATAATTTTGCAGAGAACACATCCTGATTGTAGTATTACTTACTAGAATTAAAGAATTTTCACCTCTACCTGATAATTTTAATTTTTTTTTTTAAATTAAACCAGCATATATCACTGACTTGTTTCTCAAAGAACTTACAGAACATTTCCAGGCACATTCAGATATCTTTATTGCCTTAACTAAATATACTTGCAAAAAATATTTTTGTTGTAGACCATCCAAGTGAGAATATCACCATATTGCTATGAAATCAATTACCACATGTTGTAAAGACTGTATGAAAGACTGAGGTGTTGCACTTGCATAAATTAAAATTCTGTATCTATTTACGTTAGAAGTCATTCATAGCAGTGGAAGTTTCTAACTATCATGCACTAGTTAATCAAATGGACAAAACCAATAAATGGAACAGAAGAGTGGGTATCACAGTTCTCTTCCATGTTACTGTCTTAATTATTGTCCTAGAGCGTTCCACTCCTTTTTTCCCTTCAGTATGTTCTTGTGTATGTGACCATACATGTATTCAAAGTTTCAGCTGAAGGGAAGTTGGAACATTCTTATTTAAATTCTGTCTCGGTAAGTAGACGGTAAGATGTTTCCACATTTTAAGTATCTTGTGCAAATGAAATATCCTAAGTAAAATTAGCTATGGTTTTCTTCCTAAGGAGCTTGATTCTGTGGACAATAACTCTTTAGGGTATGTACACAGAAAACCACCAATAGCAAAGATCCCAAGTAGGTTCAAACCTAAAGCATGCACTCATCTGATCAGCCTAAACAAGGGAGAAGCAATTCTGGATCTATAGAAAAAAGAATATAAGACTCTCACAGACTATTCTGTCATCCTAAGAGACAGCACCCCTTGCAGTCCCTCTGGCCAGACAATCAGGCAACCTCTCTAAGTGTGAATAGAGGGAATATGTATGTGCTTTACATATATAACAGCTATATAACTTGGTCAAAAATATGAGTTAATATAAAATTTGAATGAAATTTGGCCCAACAGGAACAAAATTTATAAGAAAATCAGAGAGTTACCTAATCAGTCATTCATACAGAACATTTCCAGTGAAACACAAGGATATACGATGGTTGTTAGGATAATCTTTACAGCTGCTATCTGTAAATACTGACTGTTACTATAGCATTTGGTTTACTCTTACACCTTGAATACTGCACTGACACCAGTGAGAAGTCCTTTCACATTAGAATCCACTGTTTTAACACAGGGAAGGCTGTACTCTGTTACACTTTAGCTAGTATAATCTGCCTTAAAATCTATCTTGGTAACGTTTCTTCCTATATAAACTTGTACTAAAAGACAATGTAGATGTTTGCAAGTTCAGTTTATTATGCCCCAACACTCTAATTACAGAGCTGAAAGGGGCTCAGTAGCATATGCTCTGTAATACCCTATGAAAATGACAAAATTACAGTTAGAAAAATTCAAGTGATAGCTACACAGTGTTGTTAACAGTTTATCTCCTATTAACATCAGATAAATTTCTAATTTATTTAAAATGTAGAAAAATTAAAAGAAAACAAAAGAAAAAAATGTTTATGGTAAAAGATTTTCAGTACTGATTGATGTTGACATAATTTTGGCTCTATAAAGGCTAAACTCTAATTCAGTGGCAATAAATTCAAAATTGCACTTACTTCTGGAAAACCTGCTTTAGGATTCTCTTCTTAACAACAATGTATTCCTAATTTCTTTCAGCATCTTCAATGAATGTGTGTCAGTTACAGACCTGCTAGTACTCCCAGACTTAGAAAGTTAGGACATTTTGGCCAATTTTTCAGGAACCTTTATAGAGTAATCCAAGTGAAAGTGAGTTACAAAAGGATTTTAAAAAGAGGATGAGTGAATTTCTTATCCTTTACAATCACATCAGTGAATAGACTTTGCCTAGCTTATATGAGTTCCAAGCTTTTAATCAACCAATTCAAATCCTAAACATCTGCTGTGACTTTGCCTACACAACTCTGCCTCCATCCTGCACATCTATGGTTAGTTCGTAGAACTCCTGTGGTTCACCTGCCTTTCCTAAGTATTAAAAGGTCACCCAGGTAGAGAGAAACACCAAGTCCTGAATATCCATCTTGAAGAGGAAGCATAGCAAACCTAAACAGCAGAGATTTCTTCCTCCCTCTCCCATTTTTCCTATCCTTAAATATGTAAGATATCTTTTTCCTCTACCACATGCTCTTATCAAACAAGCCTTTAATAAAAGTTGAGGTTTCTAATGTTTAATCACAACAGAACGTTTAAAGAGGTGTTCTTTGAGAAAGATTTTATCAAAATATCCCTTTTGTTTCACTTTGAGACAATCATTTGAGAAACACTAGAAATAAGCAATTGTAACTTCTGTACATATTTAACATTCTTTAATAACTTCCCCATAAAAGATGCATAGCCTATTATCTAACTAAAATTGTCTGACAACTAAGCTACTTTTCCCTAAGCTTAAAAGGAGTGTTTCTTCACATCTTAGCATTATATAAAAGTTTTGACCGTTTGGTCACTGTGATTTGATGATGGTGCAGTCTTTCTCAGGGTAACAAAGACTTTACTGATGTTGTTTGCTTGTTTATCTACAAGTGTTTGCCTTACTGTCTATTGGTCATTCATCTTCTATATCCTACTGTTCATGTCTCAGCAAGTAAGTATTTACCATCTTCCACATTTATCTACTTGAATTTATTGTGAATTTCATGGAATATATGTCCAGCCATTTTGTAAAAACCAATGTCTATTTATGTTTTGTTGTGACTGCACAAGTGGTGAAAATGGTTTGATTCTGGTAAAATCTGGGATTAGTCTTATCAGCAATTGTTTGCAAAGATAGAGTTTACTTTTAGGGTATCAATACCCACTTCTTTCCCCTCTTATTTTTGCCACTGGCTGGCATATGCTGGCACACAGTCATGAGTGTATGGGGTTTTAATTTGAGGAATTTTTTTAAATTTTATTTCTTGGGGGTATTTACTTGTTTCTGTTTTGGTGTTTTGTCTCTGTTGTTTTTTGGGTTTTTTTAAGTTCAAGCATTGAACTGAAGAGTTCAATGTACTGGATTTTGTGAGAATATTTCTGTATGCTAAGAGAGTATACTATATAATTGATTAGTGAAGTGTTGGGTTTTTTTTTAATGCAGGCCTGGGATACAGACATGGAAAACAGCTAGGATAAAATAAACCAGATGTGCAGGAGTATTACAGTACAGAAGTTTATTTGAAGTAACTGTCCACAAATACATGTTGATCCACCATTAATGGTAAGCAGCTGAGTGCTTGAAGAAAGCAGCATAAGTTCTGTGGTTTTATCTGTGAGGAAAAGGGTAACCATGACAAATACTACATGCAAGCTGACATACTCTGCATACACACTCCCTCTAATAATTTATAACCTCAAAAAGTTGGCTAGATGATATGACATGACTGAAATTCCATTACTGCAGCAACTGCAGAAATGCATTGCAAGCCTATTGTCAAGAGCAGTCTGTGACAACACACCAATACTAACATTATTGAACTCTGTTAATCACTGTGACAGTACCATTCTAGTGCATGAATATATGACTACTAAAGCAGATCCTGTAGATTATGGGGAAAAGAACTTATTTTCTCCAAAATATGTCAGCAATTGTACTTGCCACTGTCCGACAGTTGGCCCAATGTTTCCTGCCTCTATCACGCCTGCTTATCTGTCCTCTAATACTATAAGTTATGTTTGTCTGGCTCACCGAATCTGTGACTTTCCAAGACAAGCTTCCATTTTCAAGTGATACTTGAGGGTTTTTTTGTTGGTTTTTTTGGAGGTATGTTTTGGAGGTATGGGGGGAAAGAGTTGTTTTTTGTTTTAAAGGCAAATATGACTTGAATACTTCAATACACATTTTTCTTGGATATTTATCTTGTTTCAGTGACTCCAGTATTATTGGGAAGCAGATGGAACTTATCTCCTGGTATCTTGCCATTCTGACAGAATGATGGATGTGAGCACTTGAAAAATCTTTATCGTATTCTACATCACTCTTAAGAGGTTTTCTAGCTCCTGCTTTGAAACTGACACACAGCTTGGATTACACTTTTCATGGTTCTTCCATGCTTTGTGCTTTCATCAGGTTGAACATTGCACATACTCATTCAGATACTAAAGCTCACTTTGTTTCCTTTTTTGGCTTGAACATACTAATCAAACTTTTGATATATACGTGCTACCGTCAAATATTCCTTTTCAACTCAGTGTGTCATTTTCCTTCCAATGGATAAATTGTCTTCTGATTGGTGCCTATGATAAAACAACTAGATTTGTAGATGAGAACTGTGGATATCATGCTCAACTTCAGCAAGATTTTGAACACCGACTATCTCAGCTTTCTTGTATTCAAGTGGAATATTATAGTCTTGATTGGTGGAAAATAACTGAAAAGACTGGCTGGATGAGATAGTTCACAGGCTAGAAAACAAGGCATTAGGGAGATCTAATAGCAGCCTGCAAGTACCTGTGAGGAGGTTATCAGGATGACAAAGCCAGGCTATTCACAGTGGCACACAGTGGGAGGATGGGAGACAAAGACCTAAGTTAAAATGAGAGATTTAGTCTTGATATAAGAAAAAGCATCATCATAAGGACAGTTGAACACCAGAACAGGTTGCCCAGATAGGCTGTGCCATCTCCATCCGTGGAGGTTTTTAAGACTCAACTGGATAAAATCTGAGCAATGTGACTTGCTATCACAGATGACCCTGCTTAGAAGAGGAGATTGGACAAATGACTTTCTGTCAACCTTTCCAACGTGCATTATGGTCCTAAAGCAGTAAGAGCCCCATGTCAAGCAGAATTTTATGAAGTTTTATTCCTCTGGCCCTTCTTAGTATACACTGAGATTGTTGTCAAATACAGTTTCTGCCATACTGTTACAAAATTCATAAAGCAGGTTCTATCAGTATCAGGTTAGAGACTGTGTTCATAATTCGGCATGAATCTGTGAAGCAAGGTGCAGTATGTTTTAGGTTACCATTAGTTTTCACACTGCCTTGGAGAAACAGTAATAATTAAAACAGGGTGTAATTAATTAAGTGTAATTTCTGCATGTAGGCAGGAAGAATCACCTATGAAAAACCCAAATGAGACAAAGTAGTGGTCCTTCAGAATAGTATCTGAAATTAACACTGAGTCAATACGAATAAAGAAAATCATGCTAATTTTAAAAGGCTGTTTTGTCTCAATAAAGGTATCCTCTGCAAGATATGAATTAATTCCTCTTTTCTGCTCAATGGTGATAAGACACCAAATAGAGCATTGTGTCTAATTGGGAGCACTATGGTTCCAGAGAGATATGGAGCAAAGGAAGTAACTGGATTGAAATCTCAGGTTTTATCTGGACACAGATAAAAGTGACACATATGATGAGATGTCTAGAAAACATTTTCTGTGAGGAAAGGCTGAGAAACTTGGAGATAGAAATGCTATAGAACACAAGACAAAACAATGATCTGATAGACCTCCTAACAGGTAGTAAGTAGTTTAACAGAGGAATGGAATAATATGTTTTCCTCCTCCACTCTCTACAGGACAAAATGACCTGGGCCCATACTATAGCAAGACTATTCAGGTTAAATATGACAAAAAAATTTCAGAGTAAGAACAACAAAACAATACAATAAGCCATCACAGGCAAATTTCCTTTATTGAGAATTTGTAGATACAAACTGGATAAATATCTGTCAGGAATTAGGGAAGTGCCACTGACATCTAAGGGAGAGGAATGGACAGAGGACTCACTGATTTTCTATGGTTCTATGAATACCATAGTCTATGACAGGAATCCTTTTAGTTTCTCTTAATGTAACATTGGAGGTAGCACTACTACTTTTTCCCTATAGGTTTAACTCCAGTTGTGGTTTTGGGTATCAGCAGCTATGGACTGGTGTGCAACATAGTGGTAGATTACCCAATTCAGTACTTGCCAAAGTTTGTATCATGCACCAAGTACTGAAAACAATTTTGCTTTTATGATATTAGGTTGACTTTAGTTGTAGGCAAGTTTGAATACTTTGTCATAGACAAACATTTTGCCTGTCTTTTCAAAAGTTATTATGAATGCTACCTAATAAATGAATTAGACATTTTAGCAAGTCTAAAATCCAATTTCTGATTTTCTCCATTTGCCTTGTCTTATTCACACTAACGAAACAGAGAGGCAGATATTTTCTTTATTTCCACATATGACAGACTTAGCATTTTACATTTTTGAAACTCTTCTCAGTGTAAGATTTTGTTTTTTCCATTCCTGGTATAATTTTCTGGTGCTCACATTTCTATTATGTGAAGAATCGTAAGTTTGGTGTTATTAATTTAATGAATTTGAAGTTTTTAACTGAAAACTGAGTCCTCTGGTTATCCCTGGAGATTGGTGTAGAGAGCAGAACCTGCTATTTTACCTGCAGTATTCTGCAAGTAATTTACATTTTCCTTAATATTATCATGATCTTGCCACTCTATAATTTCAGTTTAACTTTTTTGTCTTGAACGTAATTCTGTTTTCTTCCCTTGCAAAATGCTAAAGAATTCTTTGAAGCCTAGCACATTCACAGATGTCCCAGTATCTACTTGGCATTCAATTGCCTGTTTCTGTGCTGTGTCTTTGTGTGGTGGTAACTCTACATTTTAGAATCCATTTAAATTGCACTGTACTAATATATAGGTGTAAAATCTCATCCCTGCTCCCTCACACTTCTTGCTTGCTTCCTTAGTATAACACATTTATTTTCTTTCTTCATCTGTGAGCTTTAATATCAGTATTCCCTTTTGACAAAGTCACTGAATGTGTCCCACTGTGATGGGCGTTTTCTGTTATCATAGTATTTCTTCCCTGTAACCAAAGAGCTTCCTTCGCACTTTCTCTCCTATTTATGAACTTAATTTTTCACTAGTTTTGGTGCATATACTTTGCATGTATGTACTTTTATATACTAATTTCTGCTATTTCTGCTGCATCTAGTTCTCTGTACTTGCTATGAATAAGGTTAAAATCCAAACTATACCAGCAAAAGAACCTCTCAACAATTTCTTATTACTTAAATATCTTAACCTTGGGGAGACCTGATTAATTGTGTTTTCAGCATTTAGGACTACACAGTACAGAAAGCCAAGGAATGTTTTTCAGGAATAAAATGTCTCTGCATGCTGCTGATAGGCACTACACAAAAATTACAGAATTTCAATTAATATGTAAAAATTTCATCAACCACTTAGTTGAGGCAGAACCTTGTTAATGATGAAGCTAAGAGAACAAATAAACTAAGCACACAACTTTAATTTCCTTAGATTTACAATGTTGTACATTATACTTCCCACTAAAACACTCTTTGTAACATTTTGAAATTAGATGTCCTGTAAAAGTGGATTTTGATTTTTTATTAAAAAATAATATACAGATTCATGTCAGGTATGTGGAATAAGTTGATTCCAGAACACCTAGTGCTAGCTATTGGAGGGCATGTTCCCAAGTTCATTAGACTTCATATATGTTGAAGTCAAAAATCTTATTCATGAACTGCTCAAGCTGTGAAATTTGGACCTCTTCATGATCCCCCTTCTGCTTGTGTTTGAAAGCATATCCAAAGCAAAAGGCTGAAGAGTCAGACTGGACATGCCTAATTTCCCTCATATATGCAGTGTGGGTAGCATATATAATGGGAAACCATAGAGAAGCACAAGCTGTGATGCAGTTCTGAGCTTCTTTAAACCCTTTTCCTCATAACTCATTCTAACTGTGAATATCCCCACAAGACAGAACCAAGAAGATACTTGTGAGGTTCTTTTAAGTTATTATTTTATTTTAATATTTAAAACTGCCCTAAAGAAATAATGAATGTCACTCTTCTTTTAAACAGTTCTGAGTATGTGAATACTAATAGAAAAGGTTACTTAGAACTCTTATTAGGTGATTAGTTTTCCTTTATATTTTTATAGGACCTTCATAATGACAATATAAATTTAGTGCTATGGCTGCTCATAAACATTAGGCACAACACAAGTACCTTCTTTATAGATGGGAAGGTAGAGGGTCCTGAAAAATAATTCCAGTTTGAATGTGTGTAAGTAAGTTTATGCAAATTGTTGTCAGTCATCTATGTATTCATTTCACTAGCAAAATAACATTATAAATGATCTGTAGCCAACAATTCTTCACTTGAAGACATGCAATGCAAATATATGTTCAAAACAGAAAAAGAAGCATAAAGAAGAAGCATAAGTCTTACCACACCAATAGAAAAGTAGTTATTGATGATGTTGTAAGGCACTGGGTCTCCTTTCTCATCTTTATCATTTGGTATTACTTCGAACTTCCACCTGTCCAGCAAAATCTCTGAGCTGTTCTCAATGTCTTTTAAGATCTTCATCAAATTCTCACCTTCATAACCTAGCAAAACATGAAAAGTTATTTAATCAAGCAAAATAAAATGTCATTTGATTTGGTTTGTTTGGTTTTTTTTCCCCTAGATGACTGCTTGAACAGGGGTTTAAGCAACCTGGTCTACTGGGAGGTGTCCTTGCTCATTGAAGAGGGGTTTGGACTAGATGATCATTAAAGGTTCCTTCCAACCCAAACTGTTCTATCATTCAATGACTGGAAAAATGAAAATTTTGCATATAGGACCTGAAAAGTAGGATTGTGTTTGAAGTATTGACAATTTTCCAGCACCTGTCATTAAAAGGACTATAAATACAAAGCTGATCTCTGCACTCAGCTAAATTCATGTAAATTTAGATTAATTCTACAGATTTCACTAGGCATTAGATTTATGCTGGAGAGAATATTTTCATCCTCAAAGCTTGTCAATCCTCTGAATTTTCAAAATGATTATGACAGTTATCCAAAAAGCTGAGGTTATATTTTCATAGCAAGAACATTTTGCAAATTAATCTTAATATTTAAATTCCTTTGATTTCAAAGTGTATGAAAAAAGACATACAGTAGGTTTGTCTGATTAATGTGTGAAAAGAGATTGAAAGGTTAAAAACTAATAGTTCTCGTTGATTGTTTCAATGTGGTTTAGCATAACAAATCCAAAATTTGAAATCCATAACTGATGACTTATCAGCAGAACTAACATTTTTCTTTCAATAACTTCTTTATGAGCCTCATCCCTCTCTGTAGAGATCTTACTCTTTCCAAGAAGTACTAACATGTCTTTACGTAATTCACTAGCAGTAGTAGTTCACTATACTGCATACTCAATAGAAAACTTGCTTAACACACTCTCGAGTATACACAACACACAGCAAGCGTGTGTCAATGTGTAAAAATTGAGAGGATTTTACTAAGCGTCGTTGCCAACCTCAAATACTACTCAGACCAAATGAATTTGCAATAGGTAACTAAGGTCTGTGTATTCATTCCTTCTTCAAATCAGAAATAAATTTTCATATTGAAGCAATATGTACTTCCTGGGTCATTAATGGTTACAGAAAGTAAAGCCATTCAAAGCCTACCTGCTTGCTGATGTATTTAGTTCTTTATGGTTGTATAGTATATTTTTGTTAGTTATTGTCAACAACCATAACAACAGCATGCAAAATTCAATTTGTCTGTATCTATGAGACCACTCACCAGCAATTTAGTTTCTGGAAGCCCTGTCTCCTCTCCTGTCTATGGAAGTTTGAGAAAATCTGTGTTATGGTATTGTCTACTACAAAGCAACTAGAGAAGAACAACGATGAAAACCAAAATATTTTCATGATGTCTTGTTCTACTTTAGTCCAGATGGAATCACTCAAAACAGAAGGTAAATAAATAGAAGTGAATGGAAGGACAGGTGCTGGGTATTAAATACTCTCATAGATGCCCCGACTTACGACTGAAGCTTGGACTAGTGACTTTCTATAACCCCTTCCAAACTTAATTATTCCATGACTCTACTCTATGAACTGTTCAGAAAGTGAAGCAAGGCTAATTTGATTGGGTTTTGGTTTGGTTTTTGTTGTTGTTGTTACTATTTTTTTTTGTCCTATGTGAATAATCACCATTCATGACAAACAAAATACAGGAGGTCCTCAAATGATGTGACAGCCTAGAAACTACTGAGAATTTTCTGAAGACTACCTGGTAACAAGGCAGACATTTGGAAAGGAAACTTGCTATAATGAGACAAGAAGGAAGAGGTATCTACAGAGGCTGAGAAATTCCAAATAAACAGCCAAGTTCCAAATACACAACATCTCAACTGAAATAATCAACTGAGAACTGAAACAGAACTGGCTGAGCCCATGAACTGACATGTTTTCACCAGAGACTGAGTCTTCCCCAAGACTTTCTTCTTTGTGTCTCCTTCAAGTTATCCTGTAATACAAATCCTGAATGGAAATAAGTTATTGAACCTGAGAGTAAGGCTCCATACATCCAGGAAAGTATGAAAAAGGTGTTAAAGGTTTGACTTTACATATATTTTCCTTTCAGCATTCTTTGCCTTCTCATTTCTGGAAAAATAGCAACAGAGCACTTACCGTCTGGAATCCTCTGCAGGAGAAGAGAAGGGGAGTGGATCAAAGGAACTAGTCTGAGGCCGAGACACATTTTGCATTTAATATTTATGAATATTAAAAAAGATGAAACCACTCCAAACCCATTATTAACTGTCTTCAGTAACCCCTTCAGAATAGCCCCTATTAAAATCCATGTAAGAATACTCCCTTTATAAAGGTATTGATCATAGAAATAACTGCAATACAGATGGTAAAAAGCCAACCTAATAGCCATATGCTACTCTCAATGCACCTCAGAATCTTTTTTGTCAGCAGAAGCTACAAAAAAAAGATATGAAGAATGCTTATAACATTTAATATTTATAAAAACATTAACATAACATAACTAATTTCAAAAAGAGGAAACGTGATAATGGCTCTTTACATACATCATAAAGAAGAAATCCAAATATTGAGAGTTTTTCCTCTAATTACATAATGCATTGTATTTTAATTTTTGTTTACCTCCTCCCCATCTCAGACACCTTGCTAAATCATTGCCAGTCCCAAGAGGCAGGATAGCAACTGGAGGATGCTTAATCAAGTTTGCTTTCTCTGTGAATAAAGATGGAAAAATCATAAATAAGAAACAAACAAACAAAAAATCTGTTTGTATGGTATTGTTACAATAACTGTTAGGTTTTGTTTCAGTGAAAGACAGTCATACATGTTTTGTATGTGAGAATATTCTGCCTGCTTAGAAACAAACATTTGACCAAGCCACTCCATTATGCATCCCCTTCTCCAGTCAATATTCAATCCTTAATCCTAATTTCCTCAATTGTTATCACAAGGACTTTTACAACGCATAGATAACATTCATAAACAATGATACTCAAGATCTTTCCAAGACCGAACACGTGCTCTCTGTTGGTCTAAGATCTGTCATTCCCAGCTAGAAATGCAAAAGAGTAATATAGTTAAGGGCATGAATAATGAGATGAATCTTGTACTTTTTTATTGGGTTGACCAAATTTGTGTTTAAGTGCATATTCACTTGCATTTCTGTCTACACATGAGCACCACTACCAAGAACTCCCTGGAATCAACACCAGGGGTTTATCCATCAGGATTTAAAGCTGCTGTTCAAAATTAGCATTGTCTTTTGACTCTTTACTGGTACTTTCCTAGCATTTCAAGCCAAAGGATCTCTGTTCAAAATCCAGTACGAAAACCCTTGTCAAGAAATACAGCCTTTCGGAAAGCTGGAATTGAGGCAGCTATACCCCAGGTATAAGAGTTCCAATATATAATTTGTCAAATTCTTCATTTAATGGGAATGAGTAGCATGTCTAGCTTAAAAGTTATACTTGAATAGTTAAACAATCAGCTATTTTGTTCATAGAATTATGCACAAAGATCAGCAATTCTCAGCAGGAGTTTATATCTCCAGTGGATGTCCATTGCTAGTTAACAATTTCTCTCATCACTACTTTATGATCATTTAACATTCACAATGCCAGTGTACTGCAAATCTTTGAGAATTTAATATTTACTAGAATAATTTATAAAAAAAACTCAACCAACAAACAACCCACAAACATTTAAAAGTCTCAAACTGAGGAGAAAAAGGTGTTTGGTTTTTTTTTTGTGGTTTTTGTTTGGTTGTTTTTTTGTCTGTTTTGTTGTGGGGTGTTTTTTTTTGTTATTGTTTGTTTTTCCCCCTTTTTCTTTTCTTCTTACAAAATATAAAGTGTCCATTTCTCAAAACAGGTGATTTCTTAAACTTTATATACCAAAGGCCTTCCGTTTGCTAAAAGGCAGCACTGAATCTCCCAAATAATTACACCTATGAAATGAATGGATCCTGGATCTCCCAAATAATTCTTAGTTCTGTACCACAAAAATTTCTGCAGAAGGTACTGTTTTTTCTATGAAAACCTGCAGTCTTTTTTCCAAATAATGCCACTGAAAGAAAAAGTAACTTCATGACATTTTAGACCACATGAAAAAATTGGTGACACAATTAACAGCTGCAAAACTTCATCCCTTCCAAGTTTAGGCAATATATCTGATATCTATATACATTGATTTACAACTTTGAAAGTTATTTGAGAGTAACAATCAATACCTTGCATTTGCAAGTAGATTTTTTTTTTTTTTCAAACCAAGATCAGAAATATTTCTTTGCTACCATCTATTCTTCCGTGATGATATTTTTATTTTTCACTGAACTTTTAAAGATTTTCTGATCCCTACCTCCCACAAAGCACACACTCTTCAGCTAGACTTTCAGTTGAGTCCTTTCTTCAGCTCCTTCCTAATTTCCATTGTCACACATTCCCACTTGTTTTCTCTGCAGCCTCTCTAATGCCAAATAAATGATCACATGGTATGGAAGATACTCTCCCTAATAAGTCTTAGGAAGTTTAAGACTATAGTATGTTGAATTCTGAGCCTTCCTAATCATTTGTACAGACACCTTTATGGCCAACTGACTGAAAGAACTCAAAACCTAAAATGGCTGTTAGCCCATTACCTCCCTTATGGGATAATGGAGCATGAACAAACATAAGTTTGGTAACTGAAAAAGCAAATGAGCTAAGGTAAATGGTTCTAAAAGAAACAACTTAGATTTGATTCAGTTTGGGGAATGGACTTTGAACTGAAATTAAAATAGACTGATTCAAATTTCTTGCTTTCTGAAAATCCAGATGACTGCAAACACTAGATTTATCTCTGGATTTTGAATATCCTTTGCAATTTGAATATCCTCAAAAATAATCATGTCCCAAACTAAGAAATTTCAAAAATAAACAAGATCATATTTGAAAGAGCTGTATTAATACTTTGGTATATAGAGAAGAGCAGTAAAATGAAAAACATGAGTCAAGCAAAACTGTGTAAACAATATTGCTTACCTATGCAATCCAAAATCCAGCCTACTGTTCCATCTCCACCACATGCTAGTACTCTGAACTCAGGAACATCTCGGAAAAAATTTAACCTAAAAAAAGTAAATTAAGATATCTATTTTATTATCATAAAATCATTGTGCATTTTAAAGCTTAAGACATTTCATTTAATAGTAACTAGCAAGTGAACACTTGAACGAATACTCACCTCTGTTCATGCATTCTTTTTTTAGACAAATACAATCCAACATTGCATTATCTGAACATTTTAATATGAAATTATTCATTCAAGGGTTATTATGGTACACTAATTCTAAAACCAGCTTGGACCTGGTGCTTAATCCAAACCTTTGTCTCACTTCAAGTCTTGTTTGAAACTACTGTCAGAAAACATAATCTGTTTATCTATTTGTAAATGTCTCTCAAGAAGAAAAATTCTAAAGTGGCTAAACGTATTTGCCACATGTCCTTTTGAGGTGCTGGCTATAAAAGTATATGAAAATAATATATTTCTGATAGTACACTAAAATATAACAAGCCGAGCACTTTGTGGTTGATAAAAAAATCTTTGCACTATCATTTAATACAAAATGAGTAAGCATCAGATTGAATGCACCCATCCTGCAAACCATATTTTAAACCTGAAATATCTTCAGTAATATTTGCCTGGATATTTTTGTTTCCATATCCATTGAGTGCTGGACAGTATCACCACCTTATTATCCACTTCATTCAATACCAGTGTTCCATAATGCTGAAAAGTGAAGCTATATTAAAACAGCGCTAAGGTGCAATATTTTAAACTAAAAAGCATCTTTTCAGGAGAGCTTTCGACACATACTGAAATTAGCCCTTACACATAAGTTTTGACCAGACCAAAACATTCCAGTAATTTTGTTGAATTATTATACATATACGTGTGTGTATGTATATTCACATATTCTACTCATGAGTGTCACAGACATCTTAATGCATATTCCATATCACAGAATGTTAAGGGTGATCTAAAGATCATCTAGTCCAAGCCCCATGCTAGAGCAGGGTCGCCTAGAGTAGATCACATAGGAACAAGTCCAGGCAGCTTTTGATACTAGTGACCAGACCTGTTTTCCAGTTTGCAATCCCCTAAGGAATGCACAATTAGTATATTGTACACAAATTCTTAAATACAAATAAATATAGGCAATAACTTGCAAGTTTTTAATTCAAGCTATTTTCCATATGAAACTTTAGTGTTGCACAGTGATTGGTGTTACTCTCCCTAGAAAGTTCTAAAAATTCTTTAAGGCCTCTTGTTAAAAATCAAGAGCATATGAAAAACTACAGAGTAAATGAAAGAGCATAGGAGAAGGAAATTAAAAGCACAATGGTCAAAAAATGTTACTTAAGAGGTAGAAGATGACACGACAACCTGCTCTACAAGTTTTAAAGCAGAATTTCAAGGTTAGCAAAGCTACACAGAATTAAGTCCGTGACATTGTTGTCCCACTCCCTCTAATTTTCTTGGCTCAGAAGAGCTCTTAGACAATTTCAAGTGCCAAGTACAATGTCTGAAGGATGCTTACTCATTCTGCATTAAATCCTGCTCTGCCCTTCTCACCTTTTATGTTCTACTTTACACATCTGCAGGACAAGTGCCATAGGGTCTCTTCTGATCCAAAACATTGTGTGCCAAATCTGACTGGCTACATTTGGAGTACACATCTTCTAATAGGCATATGTGCTGAAAGACCCTGTGCTGGAAGTCACTTCCTACCACTGTAAGAGTGGGCACTGAGATATGCCCTGGCCCACAGGTGTGCATCTTTGTCACTTCACGAGACCTGGCAAAGAGACAAATGCCTCCCATCACCAGCATTCTCATTTTGATCTAATGTGTTGGGTCTGTAGACAGTTAGCAGATTTAATTATATTGCTTCCAGAACTGAGGGTATTTCAGATTAATGTAAAATCAAATTATAGCCCAGAGGTGACAGCAGGGTACAAACTTCTATAAATATTTAAGCATTTCTACCACATGTAACAGATATCAAAAAGAAAGTCTGGAAAAAACAAATAAACAGACAAAAAACCCAACACCAAAAGTACAGGGTTGCTAGCATTAATCCAGATAGGCAGAACACAGGCTTAAACCTCCATCTCCCTTTTTATAAACAAGCATCCTCACCATATGGCTAGCAAACATTTTTTTTTTTGTTTGGACTGTATATTTAATCTTCATTAAAAAAAAAAAAATTCCTAAGAAAATCAAGAAAATTGAAGAATCTGAAAAAATCATATTGTCAGAAAAATTCTCAATATGCTTCATTCATATTTTCCCAGAAACATTTTATATGTATACACAGTGAATTTTTCAAACAGTTTCATAGTACAGCAGTAAGTTCACATTACTTACCTTTTTATAAATTTAAAT
>WUAM01000424.1:1469519-1494337 GCA_024336885.1 Actenoides hombroni | reverse complement strand
ATTATAATTTTTTAACAATTTAGGTGATTACTCTTTACTATCCCTATATGACAATTATGACATTAAGTACAAGAACATATGCCCATTATATAAAAAAACTTTAGAGAAATTGTATCAATAACCTTGTCAAAAATTAAATAGGATATGAGAAACAGGTAAACCAGAAACTGCAAAACTGACATCTATCTACCATTCTCTTGTTCACCAATGTAGTCAGTCCATCAGTCAAAGCCACTAGGCTGGTCAGGCAGGACTTGCCTTTGGAGAAGACATGCTTGTTGTCTCAAATCACCTCCCCATCCTCCATGTGCCTTATCATAGCTTCTAGGAGGATCTGTTCCATGATCTTCCCACCACAGAGGTGAGGCTGACAGGTTGGCGGTTCCTGGGGTCATGCTTTCTACCCATTTTAAGAATGGATTTTCAAAAATGGGTTATAGAAAGGTTTGGGTTGGAAGTTACCTTTAAAGATCATCTAGTTCAATGCCCCTGCCATGGGGTGGGGGGAGGACAGGGGGGATGGGGACTGACATTTTTCACTAGATCAGGTTGCTCAAAGCCCTATCCAACCAAAACTTAGGTTTTCCTTGATTACTGCTTAAGATGTATACCAACCTATTTTTACAGTATAGCATTATAGTCACTAGATGGCCCCAAATCATTCTAATACAGGTACTGAACAATAATGAGTGTCGAACCTATGATCCCCGCAAGAATGAAATCTGCTTTATCTCCATAATACTCACAAATGGGTAGCAGCCTTGCAGAGATGTATGTCAGTTGGAAGAAGAAATATAGAAGCATTGGTGGGAAAAGTGAAGCAATATATGCTGGGTAGTGTGTGAAGCAATAGATGCTGAATGTCATATGTTCATAAGTATCTTAACAATAATAGTTAAAAAAGCTTTTTTGGGAATGACTGAGAAAAGAGAACCAGTTCAAGAATGCAAGAAGAGGTTTTTAAGCATCATAGGCAGGCTACATTATGTGGCAGAGGCTTTTAAGACAGGTTTCACGCAAAGACTGCAAGTGTGTGGCAAACTCACTACTGAACAATTATGGTTAAGAGAGAGATGAATGAATCTGGTTCAGAACTTCGGCAGTCTAAACTGAAATAGAAGTGGAAGTTGGTGATATTTACAAAATTTAAAGATTGTGCTACATATGCAGCATGAACCACATTAAGTCATGCAGGTAAAAATATTGTTAAACAACTGTTTGTAATGTATCTTTAAACCCAAGGTTTAAGTTTCACATGCGAAGCCTTACTGAGTTCTAAGTACTATTGACTTATGGTGCACAACTGTAATTTTAATCATTAGAGTACAACCAACCCACCATGCCTTGCTTTGCCATTCTTAGGCAAAAATGTAATCCTTCCACAGAAATACAGACAAGGTTCAAGGTTTTGTTCAGGAGAAAATAACTATGCAGTTATTATTGTCTCAAATTATTCTTGGTGTGTCTTCCAAGAATACTCTGGATATTCCAAATGTCCATCAGCAAAGAAATGCTCCAGCAATCAATTCCAATAATCAGAGAAAATAGTGTAATTTTCAAAATAGGCCTATTGCTTTGTGAAGTTATAAAGGCCCAGGTGCTGTATATTCCCAACTAAATTACACAGCAAGTTGTAAGGATTCAGTTTGGCCATCTTGGGCATCTTTTAAGTGGACAGAATTTAAGATTTAAAAAGGCCTGTTGAGGTAAACTAGCAGATAGAATTTTAAAAAGTACATGTTCTCCAAATTAAATGCTTAAGGGACTTACAAAGAGATACAACTTTTGTGGATATAATTACTATGTGGAGTATAAAAATGACATAAATTAGACATTTTAAATAATAATCTTAAGGGAATGGGAGCCTTTTCAGAGGGACAAAGCCTCTGTGAAACGGTGACCTCTCCAGAGAGTCATGTGGGTCTGTGGCTCAACTGCTATTCATACAGCTATTATTTACCTCTCTGTGAGGTGAACAATAACTGAATTTCAGATTCTTCAAGATCATTAAATCCACAATAACAGTTGTTGTCAGAAGTAGAAGACTCCTATAGAGATATAACAACCAAACAGGGAAACTCTTTTCAAGGCTAAAAACACAGGTGCTAGGCATAAATTGCACAATGTATCAGCCTGGCAATTTTCACATCACTTTGTTAACTGTAGCAGTCTGTAACTGTGGAGTACCTCTTACGCCTGTGTTCAGCTGCAGAGCTTACAGGGTTTCTCCTGCTCATTCATATATCTCTACTTTCAAATAAAGAATCTCTAAACTATTAATTATTATACCAGTATTTAAAGTGTACTGTTGCCCTTTGACTGAGAGCTCCTTGATTTTCAGGCCTTGCAGCAGGTCAGTTTCCACTGCTGGAAAGGAATCAATGTCAGAGCATCGGCTGCTGTGTGATTTATTTGTATCATGTACATATTTTTATAGAGATTCTGCACATGAGTCTTGACATAAACATGTCTGAAAACCTTAGCTAAGTCATGCTATGAAGCTACAAGAAACATCTTTGCTGCTGTCCCTACAGTTGTGCAAGTACCATCCCATCTACTATGAAAGTAGGTGACACATCCACTTGAGGAATTAGCAATACCAAAATTCATTGTCAACTTGTTTAAAACATTTTTCTGTTGACCCTGCTACATGCCAGCATATTAATTATTAATAAAAAAATGCACAATAATTGATACTACAAGAGGGGGAAGGAGGGTTGTGTGGGTTTTTCTTGTTTTGTCTTACTCTGGGGGGCAGGGGAGGTCGGAGAGAGGTGGGTAGTGTGGTGTTTGCTTGTTTTAAGGGAGAGGATTGAAAGGGAAAATGAAATGTATTATTTCCAGATTTCCAAGAAATTAAAATATGGGACTCCACTAGGGACCTGTCTTCCTCTGAACAAAGTTCATTTTAACCCTATTCCAGCTCAGGTCTGCTCAGGACCCCTTTATTCCATCACAGTTCTCTGAAAAGACATGGTTATCCCACTGAAGAGGAAGAATAAAAGACCTAGTGATTGAGTTATTGACTTAAAAAAAATAAATACAAAAAAATACAGTGGTTTCACAGTCCCCCTAGGACTTAGTATTGTATTGGTCTACTTCTCATCTTTGTTCCTGTGACCTAAACAGGAGATACTTAGACTTTCAAAAGAAATTAACTAGAAATACTAATTCATGTTAATAACAGATGTTTGGAACTCCAGTTAGCAGACTTGTGAACATTATCTACTTGGTTGATAACAGTAGCCCATGAGAAAAATACCATCGTAAAAAAAGACAAAAGATTAACTTGTGGGTTAAAGCAGACAGCTTGGCTCTATCAAAACCATGTAAATTCTCCCCTAAAACTATAAACATTCTATAGGTTGAGTAAATATATCCTAAATTAGCATTCAAAAGAAAAAATATCTCAAAATAGACTCAATTAAAATGTACTACAATAATCATAAATACCTTTAAATAAAATCAGATCAGGTTTATACCTTTCCGATAAATAACATTTATTGACATGAATAAAAAATACACTTTCATTTTTCTCCGTGCTGTGCAATCCCCCTCTCTGTTCCATTTCAATCTAAATGACACATATGACAATATTAAATAAATGTAACATTTTGATTGACAATCCACTATAACTGGCATTATAGAGATGGATGAGCGAGTGGATGGATGGGTGGGTAGGTTTTATTAGGCAATCTAGCCCTCACAGAAAGGGAAACAAGGACTGGTAAGTGAAATACAGAGTTTATTCAACTGCTCACTTAAAGGACAAATTATATGCAGACTACACAGTCTTGCCAGAGGCAAAAAGTGATGGCAGGAGATAAACTGGAATTTTAGGATTATTCATTTCTGTGGGATGAATGAAAAATATACCAAAACATGCTTAATAAAATGCAGTGTCTGTTTGAAAATTAATTAGAAATTTCTTCAAAGCAATTCTGAAGTAAAACTATTTCTATTCCTAATAAGAAGAGAAATTGAAAATATTTTCTAAAAACCACCCTCCTCAGTCAAAAGACTATAAAGTTTAAATTGCTTCGAGTGCAGGGTTTCAGTTTGAACTTAACACTGCCCTCTTGTGCTTCTGCCTTAAAATACATTTTCCTTTACATTACAAGATACATAAAAACCAGGTCATATGGGCAGAAATGTAGTCAGTAAGTATGGTTTGATTTTATTTTTAAATTTTTTTGTATGTAAAACAACATTGGTTACTAGTTTTATCTCAATTAAAATTTTGTATAAATTCCCAAAATAAGGTTTTTCAGGTTTTCTACTCTACTTACTCTTTGGACTAAGATTACTTGAATTTTCCACGTGTCAAGACGACAAAACACAATTAACAAATACCATTTGAATAATAAAATAGTACTAGCATTCATGTACAGGATAAAATTATATACATGAAAGAAATCTTGAATGTCATTATTTCAATTTTTTGAGCAGGTTTTTGCACCATTCTGCAGGTTGCACATTAGCCACACTGCAGTGCAAGATATCCTGAGAATCTTAATTTCAAAAAGGACTTGGCCCAATCAATTTTTCATTTTAATTATTCCTATACACATCCCAATCTTAACACAATAAATGGACAACTAATGTAGAATGGTTTTAAGAGAGAACAGCTTCCCGTATATTTGGCCTTAAAATCCGAAGTACTTGCAGAAAACGTCAGAATAACAGTTACTCTATCCAGTAATGTACCTGTGACAACTGAAATATAACTTAGCAAGGCACAAACCATAGGCATGTCCACCCTCATCTTATTTTCCTCCAATTTAAAAGGAAAAAATTCTAAACAAATAAAAATTCCCAAGATTAAAAAAAGAATAAATTCAAAAACCAGTTTAAACTTCATATCAGTGAACCTGTACTGCCTAATATCCGTCTGCAACTTTTCTCTCTGATGTAAAATCTCATGTATCAGTGACATAACCGAATAAAATCCAACAAACACAAAATGACACACAGACCAGTTGTTCAGTGCTGGTCTGTCTGATTTCTTCTACCAAAGTACCCACTGCTTAAAAGGGTGACAATTACAGGTGGCAAACACTGCAGTTGTGTTGTCTTGACATAAATGCAAAATAGGAAGAATCATGGAAGAAGCAATGTTAGGTGAGTGACTGCAGCACTACCTGGTTCAGGTAACACTTCAGTCCCTGTAAAAAGTCACTGCCAACACAAAAGAGCCTGTCCAGTCATTTTCTGCCCTCTACTTCCCCAAGATTACGGAACTGATAAGGAGTGAGCAGTCATTGTAATTTGAAACAACATTCTATACCTGAAATGCTTAAGAATATATATGTGTATGATATATATATATATATTACACAGAAACATACATATGTGCACACACATGTTTATCTAAAAGAAATTTATGTTACGCAGGTCAATCTTTGAGGCTACTAGACCCTCACGTAAACTTGGTTTCCTGATACAACAGAAAAAGCTGCAAATAGAATGAAATATATCCCACTATTCCTATGGAGTGCTGCATAGTTATCAAGTAAAACACAGAATACATAGTTTCATTTGTAAATGTAAACAAATAATACCTGTAAATTCCTGCAGCCATTAAGAGGTCTGTAGTGTTGATACATTCAAAATATGCTATATGTACCTCAGTCTGTTCACTTGATTATGCAGCATTTTATTAAATGAGTTCCTGGTAATAATATTAACTGTAGACTTACCCTGGCATTGGTCCATTTCCAGAAAGACTGTAAACTTGACGAGGATTTAAAAGGTACTGAAATTTTCTATAAATTCTGAAGAAATAAAAGAGACAAGGAGAAAATATTTACTTACATGTTTGGTTTGTTGTTTTTTTTTTAAATTAAAATATCAAAGAATCTAACACACTTTAATTGTTTGAACAGCAAGATCTCATTTATACAAAAACCAAACATTTGACACAGCATAATAATACATACAGCGTATTGTGGGAATAATGTTGAGACAGATGTGCTACAATCTATCTACAATTCAAATGCTGTATATAGACAGGAAAAAAAATATAAGGCGGTGCAATAATATAAGAAAAGGTGAGTCAAAAAGCATTTGGTAAAGCACATCAGTTGTTATTAAAATAACTCCATGGTGAAGGAGAGATTTATTCCTGAAGTTTATTGCTAATGCAAAATTACAATTATAATTAATTGCAAATCAAATTGGCTTTGTAATCTACCAAAGATGTCCCCATAGGCTGAGCAACATTGTGAGAGAGCAAATCTATTGTCAGCTACATCACCTTTGGATTATATTTGAACAGGAAGATAATGAAAGACAATTTATTGATATAGCATAAAAACATTGTCCCATCCTACAAGAGACCCCATTTGCTGTCCCACCCCTAGCATAAACATCTTTAAAAGGCAGAATATATCAAAACCTGTAACTTTATACATTTGAAGTTACTTTTCCTAAAGGTATGACAAACATTTTGTTCCTATAGTAAAAATACTAGAAATGTGATTTCCCACATTGACTACAATGTGATATCTGCTTAATTTCTTACATAGAAACAAGAGAGCACACGAAAGCTTTGGAGCTCAGAATGAATAAATATTCACCTAGGATCTCTGGCAATAGTTTAAATTATAAACCTTGTTTTCTTGCTTTTAATTTTAATGCTATGTCCTCAAGCTAATTAATATTTTGATGGTTTTTTAGAAAGCATTTCTTTACCCACTGAAGTATCTCTTCCTTTCTTTTTACTGCCTTAAAATAGAAGCATAATAAGAGCTGAATTTTAAGTTAAAATGTCCACATTTTCAAATTCAGCAAATTAAAACTGCCTAGACATAATCTATGTGCATATTGAGAGATTTTCTTTAAATTTTATTTTCTTAATAGCAATGCATAATTTATCAGGCTAGGTGGAAGACAAGAGTGTAAGAATACTGAATACAAACACATTTATAATTATCTCCGAAATTGTCAAATTGGAACATTTTCTTATCTTCTTAATTATTTAGTGATATCAGCTTCTTCATAAAGCATTTTACTGAAACACACGCACAATCTTCCTGATGCCATTCCTGACATAAAAAGTCAATATGAAATGACTGGTTTCACTTTGCAAGCTTGTCAATGGCTGCGACAACAACTAAATCAGACATTTGACGGTGGATTTACAACATGGTCCATTTCCATTTCATGCATTTGCAGCATCTTACCAATGTAAAAGTATCATATTTTTAATTTTCTATTTACTAATTTAAATAGCAGTTTCTCAGTGACATATAGGATTTAACCCGGTCAAAGGTGTTGCTAATGTAATTTGTGTAGTTGACCATAAGAAGTACGTGAATAGTAGTGCTATGAAATCCCAAAGGCTTAAAAGTGATTTGCTTAAAAGTTTGTTGCTACAAAACATCCACCAGTATTGTGAGTGTAGGCAATGACTAGTTAAGTATCAGTGAAATGCTATAAAATCCTGAATAAGGAGGGAGCTAGGTATCTCTAGCCAAAATCCAGAAGTCCACATGCAATATTGAAGAGATCATCATACTTGATTCAGTGCATACCATTTATAGGTACTGGTCAAACAAATATCAGATAATAATTCTATGACTCACTACAAATGATGCAGTATGCTTTGTTATATTAAAACGTATGTAAAAGTTTATAAATTGACAGTTCATTTCCATTCATACATTCCCCAAAAAAAGAGGAAGAAACTGTCTATGAACATTTGCCTTCACATTAATCTGAAACTAGACCTAACACATGGAAGATGACGAAATGGACAGTAATTTAAGCTTCCATTTTTATACCTAGAGTACCAAACAGCCTACTGATGCTGACATATCTTTGAATGTCTTGCTTCCATGTACAAGGAAGGAATTGGACATGGTTCCCTTCTGACTGGAGATTTGAGCTGACAAAGCCATAAAGCAGTGTAGTGGGTAATGCCCCAAAAACCAGCTTTTTTGTGCTGGAGTGAAATATCATGAACAAAGCCAGTTCATGAAATACCACTTGTCACCACAACCTCCAGCTGGTTCTTATCCTACAACACAGTTTATCAACAAACAATTTTGCTTCTGTAATGGTATGCAGGGTTATTCTGTGATCTGGATTTAACTTAAAATACAAGTCTTCAGAGAAGTTCCTCCATTGTAATTTTTTTCCTTAACTTAAATCATGTTCATGATCTCATCTGAACCTCAAAATACCTGCACTAGCATAACTGAGGAGGCAGAAAATAACTGCAAAAGTGGCCAAGAAGGCTGGGATAATTTTTCAACAGCTCTGCTGTTGAAGAAAACACTCAAGTGCACCCTGGGCTGAGTTATCTTTCTAAAATGGTAAGATCATTCCTTTAGAGAGAGAAAAGAAATAGACAGAAACCATTTGGCTATTAAAAACTGGCAGCAAAGTTGACTACACTGGGGCAAAAACTGGCCTTGTGCCAACGGTGTGATGTATCTGCAGTCATCTAGGGTCTGACTATTCCAGATGTGGTCAGCATAGGGTTCATTTAACCCTAATGGCAGAGAAGACAATAGGCAAGGACGCCTCTCCAAAATTAAAAGATTGACAGTGATCTTCTCTCCTAGACACACAACATTTGAAAAAGAACATTTCAAACTGTTTCTACATTTTATCTCAAAGCTAAATGAAAGCTTAGAAAGCCAGATTAATCAGAGGGCAGGAGGGAAGAGCTACTATGAATCGAAGTTATTTGAAAACAACAAAGGTCAAAGATATCAACCTGTACTGCACAGACATGGAACATGGAGTCAGCAGGAAATGTCAGTGTACGGAAGCTGATCTCCAGAGCATCTGACTGCACATTTGTCAAGGAAACAACTGTTTAAACTCACCTGCTGGTCAGGCAAATAAACTGGAAAATGGGGAAGTGGAAAACAAAGTAACGAGTACAGCAAAACAACAACATGATGTAGAAGGACTCTTATGTGAGAAGTGTTACCCTCAATAACAGTCTTTAGAAGCACTACATGCTTGTTGTGTGCTTTCTGTAGAAAGAAACTATTTTGTCAATGTTGTACTAAATATATACATTCTATACACAGATTATTGAAAGCTGCTGTCTTGATCAGTCAGATCTTAAATGCAGACATCCAGGACTGTTAGCCCTAGGATGAAATGGACATACTACAATTTTTTTTTCTGATTAAATTAACCACATCTGACCATTTTATGCATGATGACTGAAAACATGTTACAGTGTGATACAGTCTGAGGAAGACACTTGACTGGGTTTGCTGAACTCCTATCCAGTCTCATGCTTAAATAAAATCTGGTTTTGGTGTGTGAAAGGCTTAAAATCAACTTTAATTCTAAATTCCTACTTTCTTTTTAATAAACATTGAATTATACTTTTGTTCTAATTTATTATAAACATATGTATTATCCATTGGACTAAATCATTAAAATCTAAATAAATATAAATGCATTTGTGTTTCAGGTGAATCCATTAAGAAGAAAGTATAACTGCATTATTTTTATAGTTCTTTAATTTGCAATTATATCTGAAATTAATAGCATTGCTTTTTAAAATAGAAATCTATTCAAGAACAACGTGGTATTTATCACTAAACCTTTTGCAAAGCTCTAGCTTTCTAATGGAATCAAAGTTTTAAAACATATTGACAAAGTAGTTAGATATGGTTGTAAGAAGAGTATTTTTGTGTTCTGAACATGCTTTTTCTAGATATCCATTTGTTTCCCAGCACCCCTCTGTTCTAACATTCAAAACCCCAAACTAAAGAGCACCTAACCTTTTCTCTTCTCTTAAAGTGATTCTCAGTTCTTGTTCTTTGCATTTGAGAGATTTGAATATAAATGTAAAATAGAAAAAGAAATGACATAGTATTATCAGGGGAGTGCATTTATTCAACTGGTTGTCAGACGGATGCATACACTCTCTCCAAGTATAAGGGCAATGAAATGGGCTAGGGTACCATATGGCAAGGCATGAAATCTCATATGGGGAACTGTGGGAACACTGGAGTCTTGACAGTATCTGCAATAACCTTTCTGTGTTCAATGAAAGTCAATTAGAAATCATAACTTTAGTCATCATGATCTCTCAAATACAGAAAATCCTAAGTAAAGACTGAAGAATAGCTTTCAGTAAAAGGTCACCTTAACCTGAATGAGTCAAGATAATGAAATTCTCATCTCCAAAAATTAGTAGGTTGTGATTTTATTTTATTTTTTTTTCCCCTATCCCTCACTGTTCTGGAAATCTTACTTCTTTTACAGCTCCTCCTCTACTTCTAGCCTCTCAATACCTGACCAGAGTACAAAATTGTTACAGTCAAAAGCCTGACTTGAATCAGCATAACTGTGCATGCCTTCAAATGTCCTATGGTTTTATTTTTCACAATATATAACTGCCACAAAATCGGAGGGGGGCAGAAATATAGGATTCTTCTCTTTCTGGTTACTGACTGTAGAGTAGCCAGATAAAAAACAGGAAAAATAAAAAAGTTAAACATTATTGTTCCCTGAAAATGTTTTCATCCCTTAAATTAAGTCTTCAAGCTAATATGCAGTCTAAACATTCTTTTAAAAATAATTTTATTATGTTACTGGTTATGAAACATGAACACCTAAAAGGCAGAGGGCAAATCCCTTCTCATCAAATAGTGCATAAATGGACTTTTTTTTAACCTTTTTGAATCTATTTTTAGATCTAACCATGAGTTATCATCTCCTGCTGCTGAATGACTTGAGATATGTTTACATGGCTATGCAGTTGACCTTTTGATGTGCTCCTCCTAACACAGAAATATTGAGGGCAACCTTGACACATTAGTATGCAATTTAACATTTTATTTTATGTGGTATCAAAGCCAATTTAAGAGGTTCTCATACTTCACTATACTCAGCTGCTGGTGGCTGCTCTCATGCTATACACTTCATTGTGTAATGACACTTCGAGGTAATGGTGCTAGTGAATAAAGTGTGTATAAGGCACTAATTTATTTATTTTTTTAATTGAAATCTTTACTGTAATCTGCTTGGCCCCAGTTATGTTGCATTAACATAAACTGAGAAGTGTCAGACTTCAATATCTGAATGAGAATAGGAGCTTGGGAAGGGTATCAAGTATTCAACATGTTTTCGCCCTGGAGAATATCTACACATTAAAGAACATCCCTTGTGTGTTAAGCCCATTTAGATAGTAACACTTGAGACCACTTATGAGCTGTGAACTGAAAGCTGTGAAACAGCTTTTTATTAACTATTTCTAGATTATAAGTACCTCTGTAAGTGCAGATCTCTAACCTGCCTCTCACCTATGTAATTCCAGACTGGATCCCTGATCTATTCACTTCATATTAGTGCTACAAGTGCTGGTTCATTACCTTCCACCATGCCCTTGACTGTACAGATGACCAGGGCTACCTAACACTGCTACTGTGTCTGAAACATGAATACTCCGGACAGCTCATACTGTTTTGATGTGACTGTGAAGGTATGTTCTTGAAACTGTTGAAAATTAATCCTCTAGAGCATTAACTGCCTTTGACACAACTGCCATTATTGGTGTTACTGCTACCAAGGTATGCCAGTCCAGGGATTACATAATCAGCTCCGAAATGATAATCTGTTCTCTCAGACATCTTCAATACAGTTTTGGCTAAATGTTCTTCAGCTCTGAGAATTCTCCTACCATCAGCTCTGCAGGACTTCGTCCCTTTAGGCAGTTTACTTTAAGGGACGCTGTTGGAAACAAGTGTTCTAATGGAGGCAGTGAAGAGAAAAAGATAGAAGAAGCTGACCCGCTTGCAATTTACTTGCTTGGTTCCAAGCTTTAGAATCACACTGGATACCTCCTTTTGTGCTTTTGGGTACCCACATCACCCAGTATCCATACGTGTCATCTTCAGTCAGGTCTTGGCAAAAGGCCAACAACATTTTACAAGAATTGAAGGATAAATTACAGCACTGACATGGTAAGATAGGCTATAAACATTCAGGAATTTATGTGATGTTCAAAACCTGCCACATTGTTAGCACTTGTGATTCTGAAGTATACTCTGAAAAATCTGCTCGGGGGTAACTTAATTCAGCATTTCTACTTGAGTTTGATGGACAGAGTAGGAGGAGAATGCTCCTTACCTCTGTTTTATCATGCCTCTGATATACTAACATTTAAACATATGCAGACATTTTGAATTTAAATCAATGTAATTACAAACATATGAAATTAAGCGTGTCTTTAAGTCTGTGTGATTGGACTTTGATACTTCAAATGTATTGTTAGAATGTTTCCTATCTACAAAAGTCAAAAGGATTCCTTGTAGGAAATTTTACAGAGAGGCTGAAGAGTCTACTCACTGAATCTTTGAAAGGTAAGTCATACATTAGAGAATGGAATATTGTTTCCAATTTAAATTATTGTCCTGTTTGTATATTTACTACAGAGATTAAAAGAAAACTGTAACAGCTTCAGAAATTCAATGCAAAATATAGCAACTCACATCTTCATGCAAATCAAACATAAACATACACTGAATATAACTACTTTTTCTGATGTGAAGTGAAACTGTTGTATAGAACTCATTCTAGTTTTTAATTGTAGAATTTATAACCATACGCTAGTGTTTACCTCTTCTAAACAGGGCAATAGAATGTTCAAATATCAGGCATAACAGTATAAAATGTTGGATTTCTTTTCATGTACAAACTTCTAAGGTTCATTTTTAAACACATCACAGAGATAAGAATAGAGAGAGAAAAAAAAACAAAAGAGAAAATAAACCTTACCTTTCTCCTTGTTTCCCACCACTTTTAGGATTGACAAAAACTAAAAGTGGATGAGTGCCTGGAACTGGAGTGATCTAAAAGAAGGGAATAACACAGCCACTCATTAATGCTGTGTGTTGCATTCATTTTTTCCTATAGTAGACAGAAAACAAAAAGCTTAATGCAAACTCTATGTTATGCTATGTAATCCAGCTGGAAGCAATTCCATAATTTGCAATAATCCTCACTTCATTAATTTGCCACAAATTGCAAGCAACTTTTTTTTTAATGCTGTCTGTCTTGCAGCTGTGATGCCATTTTAACCTATAATTCCGTTGAAATATTTATATATATAGGTTACATCCATCAATAGAGAATAAAACTTTAAATGCAAGAAATGCATGACTGATTCTGACAGTAATTTCCTATGGAAAAAGCTATGAAGAAACTTTATATCATAGTGAAAAAAGACACTACACTACAAATTCAAATATAGCTACACTACAAATTCAAATATAGCTATATGAAAAGTTAAACCTGACTGAATATTTATTTTTTAAGTTACAGAAACCTGCAATATTTGATATGATATGAAATCACAAGCTTTTTAAAATGTAACAGTCATAATAATGAGTTCCTTTAAACACCTTAGAAAGATGGAAAGCTTACAAAAGTAGAGAAGAAAGCATGTGGAAGGACAAGCCAGAGGAGAAGAAAGCAGAATAGGATATACTGAGGGAAACAATGACTTCTACTATGGTTTTTAATTCTTTAGTGCACACGCTGTTTTACATGTTCACATTAATGTTTAGCTTTACAAAATAATACCTTCCTTCTAAGAAGTGGTTCTAGTCTTCATTCTCAGATAGATAATGTAAATGTGTGTGTTCACTCCATTTGCTCCAGAGGCTTGAAGAACATTAAAAAATTACTTCAGATGCTCTCCCTCTAATATTTATTTTTAAACTATAAAGCTCGACTATTCATATTTAAAAATATCACTTTTAGGCATATATGAATTCGAGAATGTTTAAAAGCATATTGATAATTCAGAGTTAACATCTCCAAAGTCATGCACTAACAACTTCAGAGACTGAAAGCTCTTGCTCCAAATCCCTCTTCATAATAAAAGAATCTTCTCAGTTGAAGATTTCATAAAATGTAATTTAAGGCAGAACCTGAGAAACATGATGGCTAAGGAGTCTTACAGACATAGGCACATAATCTTATAGGCATCTAAAAGTACTTTTCTTCTTGCATGAAGTCTCAGGGACTAGTAAGTAAATTCCATCCATAAATTCACAAACAACGGACCCAAATCTGTTCCAATATATACAACAAATAATTAAAAACTCCAGCAAACTCTGTGAAATTAAACCTAGCATAAAACCAACACAGTATCACATTCTGGCACAGTATGTTGTTGAAGTGCTGTTTGTTGAAACATATATCAAATTGCAGGATATACTGAAGTTTGACATATATTTAATTTTTATCTACTGTTTTAATCAATTTTAGTTATTTAGCCAATTCACATGATTGTTCCTGTGAACTAAGTGTAAACCAATGGTGCTCACTGTGACAGAGATGGACTACCTACTGAAATCCCTTAGGATGCAGGTTAATTAATGAGACTCATCCTAAGGTTATACATGATCTATTACTTCCTCTAATTAGAAATAATAATCCTGATCATTATGCTGGTTAGCTAGAAAGAAGATGAATGTGCTTAACTATGATTAATAGTCTTTAAGTTGTGCAGATCTCCACTGCCACTAAGTTATCTGCTCGCTGCTGTCTGATGGAAGGAAGGTTTTGTCTTGATACTTTTCTCAACTAAAGCTAAATTATGAACTTACTTCTATTCTAAGTTTTTTATTCCAAAATGTAACCAATTAGAAGGTTTAGGACCATAAAATCTCCACAACTAATAACCAGTTTGTATTCCACTCAATTCCAAACTAAGGTTTGTTTTAATTATTTTCTTACAGTTTTTCCACATTACTTTGCTAGATAATGTAGATCTTTCCATATAAGACACAGTGCAACTAAATATTTAGACTAAATTGGTGAACTTCTTCATGCCTTAGTCTAGCTTGATTTAAAGGCAAGCTCCACAAAAGTACAGGACAAGGGACATAAATAAAAAAAAACACCAAAAAAACTCCAACCAAACAAAAAAATTAAAAAAAGGAAAAAAGAAAAAATATGGAAAACAGGTCTAACAAGTAGTATGAAGATTGGTTGGGTATCTTTGATATGTTACCTCGGGAACTTCAATCACAAAAAAAATGCAATTAACATAACAACCAAGTTCTCTGAATATAAAAGGGTAAAAAAAAACAACCTAAAAAAACCCCAAAAAATAATTTTCTTGTTCACTGAAGATTATGTTTAAACAAGACCATGCCAGCAAAATCAGAGTATTAGAGTAGCATGCTTTGGCTAGATATGGGAAATTTAGAGTACTATACTTGGATCAGCTACATGTATTTTTTGATCCAGACTATCTTCTAGAAAAATACTAACATTAATTACCAGTTATGTTTCTGGAATACAATATATATATACGTTATATATATATAAATAAAATAATATATTTTCTGTGAGTGAAAAAAAAAACCAAAAACAACCAAAACTGCCAGTGTCACTTATCCCAGACTTTAACAATGGTATTCTTCAAGATGTACTCAGCCTTCACAATGATCAGGTTACCATCATCAATACTGATAAAAAAATGTAATAGTTGGTGCTACGATGGATTCCTTTTAATTGAAAACAATTTTATCCAACAGTGAAAAAAACTACAGTATCATCAACAAATTAGGGTTATCACTACAGAATCATTTCTGATGTTATCACCATGATTACCCATATTACATTGTGCACTACATCATAGATGTGGCATTACAGAACAATACCAAACACTTCACTAAACACCTCAAATTCATTCAATAATTATTCTACCATCTTAATCCTTTCTCATTCTTTCTCACCTTCTCAAGCAATAATAAATAAAAGCAATGATGAATCCCAGGTTTTCGATTCATCATGGAAAGAGAGAAGACAGAACATAATTTTTGGATCATGCTAACAAACTTACAGAATATCTTATGCCTTAATTACATGAAAGTAGAAATTTTAATAATTTAAGGCTGTGTGTGCAGGACTCAGTGATGCTAGGAGTTCACTATTTTGAACAGACCAGGTACTATATCCCAGGAGCTGTATTGCATGAGTGGGAAATAGAGACTTGAAAAATACATTAATATATACTATGAGCAACCTAATGCTTGGAGTAAAATCAAAATTCATAATAATACATGGTGCTGCTACCAAAATGAGATGCCAAAGATGGCCCTCTATCTAGAGCAGCAGGGCTCACTGGAACTTCAGGGATATCACCCAGAAGTTAGAAAACTGTGTGCTTCCTTTAACACCAGTTTATTAGACACACTGTGAGTGATTAAGCTTTCTGTCAATTAATACTCTAGCCTTCTTGCTTCATGGTCTGTCGTAGATGATCTGGATAGCAATGCAGCCTTTGAGGATTGTAACTACAGGAAGAGAGCCATGAAGGCCAAAAATAATGACGGCTGTAACATCCTACTAGACCATCAACAGAGCAGCCATGTGATTGCATAGGTTTTTGGTTGATTGGTTTTTGTTCTTTTTTGGGTTTTTTTTTTTGGTTCCCCCTCCCCCCTCCCCCCATTTTCTTTGGGTTGTCATAACCTCTCTCCACTCTTAATTTCTTAATTTTGATGTGCCAAATACCCTACATGGAAATACCTGGACAAATAACAACCTTGAAGTTTACTCTATCCATCTATTAATTAACAGGTCCAAATAAGAATACTGAACTGTTATCAAAATATAGCCTCAGATTTATAATGTAAATTCACACAGTGCTGCATGACAGATACTATAACAACTCAATTCAGCTTCAACCCACAATACAAGCGTTTCAGAGCTAGTTTACCCTCTCCCTTAATGTCTAAGGAAATCCTACCAGTCACATAAGAAGCAGATTCACACCACATGATTCCCATACAGATGGAAGAATTTACCTTTGTATTTTTAAATATGTAAAAGTGAGATATTAGAAAAGTGAATTTAGAGGAAATATTTCACTTTTAAGATTTCTCACTCTCTCATTCTCTTCATAACTACAAGTATCTCAAAATTAAAATAACAATAATCACACCTGAAGGCCTTGTCCATCTACGGTGACAGAATTTGCTCTTTGCATTTTGTTCCGTTCTCCTAGCTTGTTCATTTGCTGAGGGCAACTCTTCTCTTTTTTCACTGTTGCCTGTCTTTCCTTGAAAAAAAGAAAAGCAAAGGAGAAAATGGAATATTTTAACACATTATCAACTATACTGAGACTCCACAAAATTGTTTTTGTTTTACTAAAGAGAAATGTCAGATTCTGCTTTAATGAAAATGAGATCTCAGTCAAGTTATTACACAATGTCTGGCCACTTCACATAACATCTATGTGCCTGGACATTCCATAATGATTAGGTAATAAATGGATGAAAAGTGTGCATTCACAAAACAAATTAATGCAGTGATGTGAAAAGATAATCTGACACAGCCAGGATGACATTCTGAAACTTGAATTCCAATCATACCATATACTTGACTGTTTAATAAGCACATTGATAAGAGATCAGCAATTTATCGAAATTTTATCCTAAGTGCTAGCAAATGTTGGATTCCTCAAGAGTACTTTACCACTTTGGCAAAATATACATGTTCTAAATGTGTCCTAATCAATTGGCTGAATGGCTTTTTATAACATATGTGTTTTGTATAAAAAATAACTAGAATCCACATCAAATTCTAAGCCTTTGGCAACTTCTGATACAAAGCATAATCTGATGGTTATTTGAAAGAGGAAAGCTCAGAAGTATGTTGCTGTAATCATATTTTCAACTGTTGTCAGGTCATTTCAGAGAACTCTGAATGAAAACAAAAACCAAACCAAAAAGCAAAAGTCCTTGCTCTTTGTATCTTGTTTATTCTATTTATTAACAGCACCTATCATGTCCTTTTAGTTTGTCCAAAAATGCACCATAAATTAAGATAACAGATGTTTATCAAATAGAATCAGTGTCCTCAATCCCAACTACACTCCAGTCACTCTCCTTAATTCACAAATGCAAGGAGACATTAAACTAGTCAGGGGAATGGTTTCCGATGGACTGGCAAAATTATGCCACAGAAAATAAACAAGGGAGTCTACTTCTCGTATGCAGTGAGGTTTGGGACCCTTGTTAAGTCTGTGGACAACACCGAGCTGTGTGGTGCGGTCAATATGCTGGAGAGAAGGGATGCCATCCAGAGTGACCTTGTCAGGCTTGAGGGGTGGGCCTATACCAAACAAGGCCAAGTTCCAGGTTACGCACCTGGGTCAGGGCAATCCCAAGCACAAATACAGGCTGTGCAGAGTATGGATAGAGAGCAGTCCTGAGGAGAAATGCTTGGAGGTGCTTGTTGATGCAAAGCTCAACAGAAGCCAAAACCATGTGAGTGCAGCCCAGAAAGCCTACCATATCCTGGGCTGCATCAAAAGAAGCATGGACATCATGTCAAGGGAGGTGATTCTCCCCCTCTTCTACTCCACTCTCATGAGACCCCACTTGGAATACCATGTCCAGCTATGGAGCCCCTAACACAAGAAGGACATGGACCTGTTGGAGCAGGTCCAGAGGAGGGCCACAAAGATGATCAGAGGGCTGGAACACCTCTCCTACAAGGACAGACTGAGAGAGTTGGGGTTGTTCAGTCTGGAGAAGAGAAGGTTCTGGGGAGACCTTATTGTGACCTTACGGTATCTGAAGGGGGTCTACAAGAAGGCTGGGGAGGGACTTCTTGTAAGGGCTTGTAGTGATAAAACAAGGGATAATGGCTTCAAACTGGAAGAGGGTAGATTTAGATTAGAAATTAGGAAGAAGTTCTTTATTATGAGGGTGATGAGACACTGGAATATGTTGTTGAGGGAAGTTGTGGATGCTCCATTACTGGATGTGTCCAAAGAAGAGCAACTAAGCTGGTGAAGAGCCTGGAGAACAGTATTATGAGAAGCACTTAAAGAAACTGGGGCTATTTAGTCTGAAGAAAAGAAGGCTGAGGGGAGACATTATTGCTCTCTACAACTACCTGAAAGGATGTTGGGGAGAGGTAGGTGCTGGTCTCTTCTCACAAGTAACTAGTGACAGAACAGGAAGGAATGGCCTCAAGCTGCACTAGGGGAGGTTTAAACTGGACATTAGGATTTTTTTTTTTCCCCTGAAAGGGTTGTCAGGAATTGGAACATGCTGCCCAGGGAGGTGGTTGAGACATCATCCGTAAATGTGTTCAAAGCTCTATAGATGTGGTGCTTGGGGATATGGCTTAGTGGTGGACTTGGTAGAGTAGGGTTAATGTTTGGACTTAGTGATCTTAAAAGTCTCTCTCAACCTTTATAATTCTATGATTCTAAGACCAAGTTGGAGGGCCCTTTGAGCAACCTGCTCTAGTGGGAGGTGTCCCTGCCCATGGCAGGGGAGTTGGAACTAGATGTCTTTAAGATCCCTTCCAACCCAAACCATTCTATGATTCTAGGTTAGTTAACTGAGCTCTTGGATGCTTTGAATAACTTCATTAGTTTGAAAGGAGGTCCAAGAGTCTAAATTACAGTATCACTGCTTTAAACAGAAAACAGTAACATCTTAAAAAAAAAATATATCAAATCAGATGTCAGTAATGCAGACAAACAGCTAGTAAAAAACCCTGCTTTTTAACCAAAATCAGAGACAGAGAGCAAATTTAAAAAAGTGTAGGAAACTGTTAAGCTAAACAACGTATTCGTGATAGTTCAAAGAAAAAAGTAACAGAAACAAACATATCCAGGACAGTATGTGCATTTAGAAAGGTTAAAACAAAAAACCCTGTTTAAAAGATGCCTACTTATAAAATGTGGCACTAAAAATCTCCTTGCATATACTATTACTTAGAGGAAAAGTATTTATATGCTGCTGAGAACTGTCTGTACATGAATGATGCTTACCACAGTGCCCAAGCCTGCTGTTATCAATCACAAGCAAAATGCAGCAACAATTACCTCAAGCAAAGTTTTGGATATTGGTTTTGGTTGTTGGGGTTTTTTTTGTTCCAGAATAATACAGATAGCAGCAAATATTCTCAGTTAGCCTTGGCCCTATGACTGCTGCGTTAACAACATTCCTTCTCCAATTTATAGTGCCAGTCCCATAAGCAAAACTATTGCTTGACTCACAGACAAAGGCAATTTCTCCTAAACAGTGACTACACAAGGCTAGGCCATACACATCACACAAGGAAAGGAAAAACTATATTCATGATAAAGAATTGTCTAGAGAGCTATTAAAAAAAAATAATCAAATATGGATATCTGACCTCAATGTCATTGAAGTTCCGCATCCTTCAATAACAAATTTTAAAGAAAGTAAAAATAAAGCATTTTGTATCATCCATCTTATATGCATGTTATCACAACAGGTGTCACCACATGTACTAATAGTGCTCCCTGAAACATTTCTGAAGGAGCTGATAGGAGATTCTAGATTTCCTAGAGTTATATATCTTATAATTTTTAGATGTGTAATGCTAGTGATGGTCTGACTTACAGCTTGTATGAAATAATATAATAATGTATCTAAATTCTACTCAATAAATCTAATAATGAAATACAAAAAAGATTTACCATCTCATTTTAAAAAAATCTCATTTACATATTTTTGTATTGATACATTGTTTTAGATATGAAAGAGAGATCCCGCTTTCTAATCCAGTTGTAAATGACAGTTTGAATAACTTTCCTTCAGGAACTATAAAATCACTGCAACATTATTAAGCTATCCAAGAGTGTCATGAATGAAACAGTGTCATATTTTAATGCAATAATAACAGTTTAATAAAATCATCTGTAGATAATAGCATACAAATTCTCACAGTGTTAAGACATATTTGACATGCATTTAATAAATGGTTTTACAAAATGTAAAAATTTATTTTTCAAGGTAAGAAACATTTCTACAACAGTCGTGCTGCTTTTAATATCTTGTTAATTAAAGCATATAAAATGATTAATGTATCTGTGAGTCATTTTGTTTAGTGTACATGCATGAGGTTGATACAGATACTTAATACAACTTTTTGAAAGCTATTGTACATTTTGATGGCTCAAAGAATCAAGCTTTTCTAAGGTTTTTTTTTGGGTTGTTTTTTTTGTTGTTTTGTGCCAAAGCATATACCTTTCAAAACAGTACTTACCACAACATAAATGTTTCCAACCATTTTTGCCCCTCTCATGCCTCCTTTTCTCCCCTTGAACTCCCACTTTTAAGTCAATATCCATTAACTGGAGCTTCAATATTGCTCCAGAGAGATCATTGTCATGTAAAAACTACTCAATTGTATCTATTCTTTATTCACCCAAATAGGAAAAAAAAATTGATAAATAAACAGAGCCTTTCAAATGATAACACAGAGTATCATGTACGGAATTTTAGTTCAGCCCCAAAATGCACTTCATAGCAGAAAGAATGTACAATATCATGATCTGTTAGTACTCGGGTGTACATGGATGCCCCCCGTTACGCACCTCAGGGAGCAAACCTCCTAAAGCGGGTAGGGTCTGTTGGAAAAAGAGAACGTTAAGTTTAAATATCGAACAGCTGGGATGGCAAGGCGCATGGAGGGAGCACTCACAAGGAACATTACCCTGCAGCAGTTAGACTTAACAACAAACAGACACAGTGCTTTTTTACACATTTGCACAACTATACTCCCCCAATGTTTTGGCTGTCATTTTATATAATTTATATTCTGGGAAGTATGTGTGGGATCATTTTAGTACCAGCTAAAAATATTAGAAAACCTGAGGACTTTCTTCTTTTGAACTGTAAAAATAAGATACTTAGTACCTGGAGGATAGTATTCTTATTTTATCCTCATCCAAAGTGAGGAATCTTATTTAGAAACCTTTCTTCTACTACAATTGAGAAGCTAGAAAATATTCATCTTCAAAAGGTATTTCTACTCTTTCTTTATAGAGAAGTACATTTTTTTCCTTCCCACAAGAAAGCAGATGAATAGTAACTAATGGCTTACATAATAGCTACCTCTTTACATTTAAACTGCTGACACACAATTCATGCCAATGTACCAAAAGTTGCTTTTGCTCACCTTGTCTCTTAATCAGTAAGTGCAAATTTATTTTTCTGGATTATTTTGAACACAGCTGAGATTATTGAAAACAATTTATTTTACACATTACTCAAGAATTTATTTATACATTAAATAAAGCCATTAGTGGATGGTTAATAACATTACACAATTTGTCAAGTAACTACTGAAAATTTGAGATTACTTCTGTATGTTAATTACTTCCTTTATACTATATGCTTTCAGATGAGGCATATACACTAAAACCCAACTTGGGGATGTGGGTGCATAAGGAGAGAACCAATTTCTATGCTAATACACAAACAGAAACAATTATTAAGACAGTTATTAAAAAAATAAACAAACAAAAAAACCCAAACCAAAACAAACAGAAACAACAAAAAAACTAACCCACACCCAACTTATTTTAGAATGCTGAAACTTGAACTTGAAGGCTATTCATCAAGGAAATTTGGTCACAGATCAGATGGAATACATGGAATACCACGGAAAGGTATCCTCAACAGTTTGCAGGATGAAAGCCATGGAAGTTTAAATATGTGACTTGAATACCAAACTGATACTTTGGGGTTTTTTAAGGAACTTGGAGGAAGGTCCTTAGAGCTGTTTTGTTTAATGACATGGAAATCTTCAAGGGATGCTTTTCCTTCCAATGAAATATTAGAATAGGTACTCCTGCACTGTCACTTTGTAAACCTATGTGATATTCAAGACTCTGCCTACAAAAATTCCATTCCATGCAATTTCTGTCCATAGTTACACAATAACCAAACAGCATCAAAGCTTCAAACACCCTGAAAACTACAAAAAAACCTGCTACCTCTACCCCAAAACCCTGAGGACCAATCTATCTTTAATACCTCTTAGATAACACATCCAACTAAGTGTGATTTAGATGTGTTAAAATATTTTGAAAATTTACTTTATAAAATCTCCACATCACAGATACTAATCAGAAGGGCCAATATTAGGACACAACATCATGCTGCCTTGAAAGCTCATAGAGCTATAGCACAATATGCAGCTCTACATCTATCAGTTGAAGCTAAAAGTCATCCTGTGGAGAAGATTAACTACCAATTCACTAACAGTGAGCTGCACATGCCCATATTATAAAAGAAACGTAAGACTTCTAGTTTATTTGAGAGCTGTCTTGATAGAAACTTTTGCAGCTAAGAAAAAAAAAAAAATTAAAAATCACATTATGTCAATCAGGAGATATTTTGTCACCAATAATACCAGCAGCCAAAATTTGTGGAAAAAAGACAAGGCTGGGATGGAGACAATGTCATTTAAAAGTACTTTACAAAATAGCTGACTGCAAGACTGTTCTGAACAAGGAATCTCTACATGGTAACTTCATATATATATATTTTGTATTGCTTGTTTAGTATGTATTAATAAAGATGTCAAGAATTACACATCAAAATCACAGTCAAGTATTTCTCATTTAGCATGCTGACCTTAGTTCATTTAGTTGTCTGAAGATAACTTGCCTTACATCTTGCACCCATTCAATATATGCATCAACACGCAACAACAGTAGGGCCCAAGACTTCTAATTTAATTTGCAACCTAAAATGAACTTGGGCTACAGCTGGCAGTTATATGCACTGTCTAAGAAATTAAAGTAACTTGAACACCAATTGGAGAGAGAATGTAAGAAACAAACTTAGGGACAGACAGTAGTAAGGAGTTGTGGGCTGGCAACTAGATATAACTTAAAATGATTGAATAGCTGCCATTTCAGTTTATCAGCATCTTATTATTTTAACATTGAACTGTGTTTGCCAAACAGATAATTAGTTAGGAAGATACATTTTCCTCCAGGGCAATTATTAATTTCCTTCTGACTTCAAAGAAATGAAAAAGCTCTTAGTATAGATAAGCACACCATTATATTTCAAGTCCGGTTCAGATTCTCAAAGAACTGAATCTCCAATATGATACACAATTGAACAAGAAAAAAAGTGTGCTGTTTTGTGTTTTAAATCTGTTTCAATTGCTATGTCATTACTTAAAATTCACCAAATTTCCCCCCCCTCCCCAAGCATATCAAGTCAAGTAACTGGATTTTTTGTAGTATCTTTGTTCAGAAACTCAGAATAAGGCTAGTATCAACTTCAAAGGATGGCATTGCTCATAAAGATTCTTACACACTGCACTGACTTCCTGCACTGTATATTGAGCTTGGATTCAACTGAGTTAAAACTGATCTCTACTACAATAAAAACAAAAGAATCATTTAAGGATTAAAAACTGGAAAAGAGATAAAGAAAGCTTATTCTTCAGTCTGCAACTACTAATTCTTTCTCTACATTTCTGCTTTCCTGTGTGAGTAACATTTAAGTACCTCACAGGAAAATAGTATTAGTAAAACATCACACATGGAAAAATATCTATTGAGCCATGTTGCAATTCTAAAACAGACATTAGCTTATTCTAGCTAGTCTCTGTAAATACTGGTAGTCAAAGAAAATTCTTGTACAATATTTTCAACTTTTTCATTTTTGAAAGCATCTCGACATACTTGCTATATTTACACAAAGGTTTGAAGCTACACGAAATAGTGTATATTGTTTACTTGCACAAGGCACATTTCTTAGCTAAAACATTTGTAACCTGCTATTTTGTTTTACGTGCCTAAATAAAACTAGTTATAACCAAAAGATTTTTCAACATTTATGTTCTTATACAATAAGATGCCAAACCAACCCAAACTAGCTAGATCTGTTTCTTCCATTAAAATATATAGCCATTTATATTTTAAAATAAGAGGTCAAGTGAATTTTACTTTGTATAAACCTAATGTAAAATACCATCCTAACACATTTACTCCATCATTTATAAAAATTCTCTACATATTT
>WUAM01000424.1:1422149-1457034 GCA_024336885.1 Actenoides hombroni | reverse complement strand
TTTTTTTTTTTTTTTTTTTTTTTTCCCCTTCAATGAAACAGGAAGACTAGTACAAAGCACTGGGAAAAAAAACCCTACATTTTCTTCTGAAAAGTAGTTTCAGCAGTGTCAGGCTTTGTCTCGTTCTATCGAGCCACTGAGACATTTTGGTCAATCTTCACAATACTATACGAAGACAAAAATATAATACCTGAAAGACCTTCAACTGTTTTAAAAGATTTACAATTAATCCCTTGGAAAACAGAAAGATGTAAAGGAGGCTCATTGTCTCAAGTCACTAAACAAATCAATCCACAGTATCTGATTCCTTTCTCATTTTTTCCTTAACTGTTCTTGTAAAGCATATTTTCATAACATGCATATTGATGGCAGGCTTTTGCCAGTCTAAACTTTTTTTATTTCTAGCTTTCATCCAGCGACAATTCAGCACACAAACTAAGAGTGACCAAGGGAATGTGATGCTTTCTAATTGTCTCCTCCAAAAAAGTGGGCTTAATACCTGTGTGTAAGTTCTCCATTGAACTAGAGCTAAAACCTGAAGCTCTTGAGTCTTCCCAGTGACTTTGTTAAGAGTCCTTTGCCATTTTGCTCCCTTCTTTTGCTGCAAAGTTCCTCAGAGTGTATATACAGAAAGTGGAAATAGTATTTGTAATGACTGATATTTGTATTTTAAAATCATGCTGGCTATTCCATTCAGAAAATTGTCTACTAACTGCTGTCCATATTACTCTCTCCTCCCAGAAAAGCCTGTTTATGACTTCAGCCTGTTGGCAAATGCAAAACTCTCTTCTGGTAGAAGTGCAGTGTCATAGAAGACTGCATTTTTCACAGGCAGGCACATAAAGAGCTGTGGTTGTGGTCTTTGCTACCCAGTGACCTCATTTTCCTGTTTGAATAAGAGAGAAGGAGGGAGGGGTGCATCTCAGAATGTACCATTTTTAATAGGTAACAGAATATGGTCTGAATGGCGCTCTTGATTTGTAATTAACATAACTGGTACGTGTTGAGTTACTTGGACAGACATGCCAAAAATGAATGTGATATGTACTACTGATTGTGTTGGATTTCCTTCCGACTCCTTTCATTAAGATGTTCTATTCCCGTAAAACAAAAACATTTATATTCTCACATGTACGTCAATGGTGAGGGATTAGTTTTCAAAACCTGTCCCATTTCCTCAATGACTCAGCTTCTCAGCACTGCTCTGTTTGCATAATGAGAGTAACTAATCCCTAGAGTAAACAGACCCACTACTTGTAGTCCCTACCAAATTTATATCATCAAAGGTCATGTAAAATCACTTGCTTCCTCATAGACTCCTTTATATTGTCCCATGTGTGCCCTACATAATTTAAAAAAAATATATAGTTCATGACATATGACAGTGGGAAGAGATCAGTGAAAAAAAGACGTATTTGGACTTGGCTTTGAAAATGGAATACTACTGATATCCAGACAGCAATAAACATGCACTTGCCCTTACTCAGTTTACAGAGATCTAAGTGATAAATAAATATATTATTTATATGATTTTGATGCACATCTTCACTTTATGATGTATAAATACACTTTCTGTCTTGCATGTTCTTTTATATTTCTTTTACCTCATCTCTCCATGTCACACTAATGTATGCCTTGCATGTTCTTTTATATTTCTTGCATGTTCTTTTATATTTCTTGCATGTTCTTTTATATTTCTTTTACCTCATCTCTCCATGTCACACTAATGTACTTTTTTCAATGCCAGCTGTTTTTTTGGGGAGCAAGTAGGTATTCTACTAATATCTCACTCATTAGTCCCTGAGTTCAGTAAGAAGACAGTCAATAGTTCAACTCCAATGTGAAGGTGAAATGTATCCACTTGTTAGAGGGCTCTTCAGATCTGTGTTTCTCATATGTTACAAAACAGGCAGCATGTACTTTATGGGCAAGTTTCCAAGGACTTCTTATTATGATTTTTTTTTTTACATTTTAAATACAAGGTGACAGTGTAAAACCAAATTCCACAGTCATTGCTTCAGATAATCACTTAATTTATTGCAATGACAAATAAGAAATGTGCAGTTCTGATCTCTGTTCTTTCCAAATATTAATGGCATAAGCCCTCCTAGCACCACTAGAAAATGTTTTATAACCAAGGGGAGCACAGACAAAAGAGTTACCAAGAATGTAGAGGTAGCTGCGCTTCAGAGCCAAGAGAAAATTCAACAGTGCTTGTCTCCTGGTTCCCATCCAAAGCCAGTTCACAGTATTAGCACTCTCACTTGTTAGGCAGTTATGTTACTAACCATGTGTTTCACCACTCTTCTGGTTCATTTATTATTTTAGAGACAAGAGGGTGAAAATGAGGAAAGGGAAGCAGATCTCACATTTTCCTAGGATGTCAACTTTGCCCAATTACTTGCATTACAGAATCTTTAAATTTGTTTCCAATTACAAAGGGTGAATTGAGGGTGAAGAAAACTTAGGTGGGGACTTTGTCTCTAACTTATTTTTTTAATAACAAAACAAAAAAAGAGTATTGCACAAGAAGTGCAGTGTAAGACAGAACTTCATGACATAGCTGGCCTTATTCATAAGGAGATGTTTACAGTACCAGCTGTCTTACTGAAGAGGACAGACCTTGCAGAATGTGCAAAGCCAACTCAATAGTAAAGTGCTACCTCATCTCAGAGGAGAGGTATTGTGATTTGGTCTTGAAGTTGTACTTATTAAGAAATTCAGAAAAAGAAAACATTTCAAGAACTAGGCCATTATGTAAATACTGGAGTACTGCCCTACATCCCTTGTGTCAGTTTTATTAGAGAGATGTTAAGATTCTAGGATTACATATCTGTAATGTATTCTTACCCGATCCTGAAAAAAAAAAAAAAAAAAAAAAAAAAGAAAAAAAAAAAAAAAGAAAAAGGCCTTCATAGGAGAAAAAGATGATAGGAAGACAAAACCCTAAACAAGTAAGCATAGCACAAAGGATGGCAATCCTAATACAATTGTATAAGTTATCTCCATCTCAGATAGATTGATTCCCCAACTACGAGGTCAGGACAAAACTGGAGGGACAGAAGGACTTTTTCACCCACAGCAATATTTGCTCATCCTCTTAAAGTGCTGTGCTCTTTGCCTCTATGCTGGAGGGATCTCCCCTCAGACACTGGTGAAGAGGAAACAGACAGAAGCTACTTCCCATACCATACATCCAAACTCCTCTTCTTGACATCAAGAAAATGAAACAGCCTGCCACATTCAAACTCATCCACATAATTTACAGCTGAGTCATTGCCAGAGTATCGCCTCCCCTAAAATTAGACGATGGCAAAGGATGACTTCACCATTTGACAACTTCACTAGAGGCTTAATCATACCCAGGTTAGGGAAGAAGCATATGGCTTCATCTACAAGTATACAGCATCATGAAAAGCTGGCGTATTAACAAGAAATTTCCAAAATGGCATTTTCCAACAAAAAATATTTCACTGGAATTTCCCAACCAGTTCCAGCCTAAAGAAACTCATGCATTAATTTAAAGCCTGGTAATTTTGGTATTGAATAACAACATGAAGCCTAAACTTTTCTCATTTTTTCTTTCTGAAATTGCAGGGGTTTAGTGCTGATCATGGGAAAACAAACATGAATCATAAACAAAGGTATGGATTTATTTTCCCCAGAAACTGATGAAAAAAAAAGTCCTTGCCTTCAGATATTTCCTAGAGTTTTCTTTTTTGACAGTTTAGTAAGAAGCGCACAAAAAAAAGAACAAAGGTATTTACTAAGCAAGTCATCAAGTAGATGAGACCAGAGAGTCCTAATAAATCTCAGTGCTGCCAAAAGATAATTCTGCCCAAACCATTTGAAACAGTAACATACGTAAAGACATGTTTAATCCTTCTTTGGTCACACTGTTTGCATTTCAAGGATAAAGAAGAGACCTGAGTTTACAGAGAGTAATTCCAATGTATGCTGTCATTTCTGTAAGGTATAATGGGCTTTAGAATTCACAGACTTAGAGGGTTCCCAGCAACTCGTGTTTTATTTAAAGCTTTATTGTATTTCTCCTTAAGTCAGTCATCATAACGTAACCTTCTTTTTAGGATTTATGAGGTATTGTTTATCTGGAGACTGCAAGATGTTCTTATACAATATCAATTTCACTGCTCAGAAGTAGGACTTAATATTCTCTGGATCCTGGTATAGTTCAAAGACTGTGATGCTGTGCAGTAGGTTTGGAAATAGATCAAAAATCCCAAAGGGATGAGGCCAGGCCACTGACAATTGACTCCAACTATATTGTTCAGAAAATTGAAAAATGTAACTCAGGCTTCTCTCTGTTAATCTTTGGGATCTTAACTAAACATTGACCTTCTAGTCTTCTAACATATTAAAAACTCAGTGTTTAATGAAAATATGACAATAAACTGATTGCCTTTTTTTTTCATCTGCAATTTCATATACACACAAACAAATGTAAAAATACTGATAGACTCTTAGCCAATACAGCTAATTTCTCTGACTTCATGAAACTCTGAAAGATTTTCAACAGAGCAAACTAAACTGATAAAAGAAACCAACTCATTTAGGTTCTTTCTTTGAAGATAATTTGCTGATCTTGATAATTTAGAATTTGACTAATGATGTTCTTTCTTTTCTTGTACCTTGATGACTAACACTTATACAGAGAGAAAATGTGGGTTTCAAGATGAAGGTAGGAGAAGAGTTAGATTTCATTTGTAAGAGCAGATGCAAAATATGTTATTTGTCTTTATGGAAATAAATACTATCTTCACAAATATCATAGCACTGTTTTGCATTTATAATCAATAGTTTAAAATAATTATTGGCCAAAGCGAAGAACCAATAATTTCACCACTGATAAGGGATCTTGCATGCCATTTTGAAACACTTCTAGAAATCTATACATTCTATGGTTTCCAGAGAATGCAGTTTCTGAAAATCAAGGATCTCCAGTGTTTGTCAAACAGGATGTTCAAAGTCAAAATAATTTCAACCACCTTTTCCAAAAGTTTGCTTGTGACTGCATATTCCTGTCAACTCAAATGTATTCTAGTCAGTAGGTTTAAGTCTGCATGTTTAGCAATAATCAGCTAAGAGGCTGAGCCACTCATACCACCTGGTAATTTCTTGACAACCATGCCTACATTTGGATGTTGGCATCTAAGAAATACCTCCCTTATATCCTATAAATTAGACAAAGCCTATGTCTCTATATGACATACAGATTGGAGAGAAGCATAGACAATCATTAATGTGTAGGAGGTAGTTCATAAAACAGGCAAGAAAAGAAAAAACATAAATAAAATTAAAAAAAATAAAAAAAAAATAAAAAAGGAAAAGAAAAAGGATTTATACAGGGTTGGAGAGCAATGGTGCGGGAGTGTTTCCCAGAAACCAAGAGTAAAGCTCTTCCAGTACAAATAATCTGTTCTTTTCCAATATACCTTTGAATCTAAGAAGCTATTAAAATTTAATTTCACACATCTTAACTAAAGCTAAAGTTGTTGAAAAATCTCTCCTAGATCAGTAAATATGACCTCTACAATTCATCATTCTTTTCAAAATGATTGATTTAAATAAAGAGAGCATAAAGCCAAACTCTATGAGGAGGACATTTCATGACCAGTTATAATATAATCCATCACCTTTTGTTTGTGAAATAGAAATGCCTAAAATATCTAAGAAAAATATTTTAAAAATGTGATTTCACTTGAATTTACAACAATATGTACCACATGATGCTACTGTTATTTGTGATGACTCTGCTTAAACTTTAGCAATCCTGAGTTCCAAAAATAGATTGGGATTATGGGAACAATAAGCTACATCAAAAAGGACTTAATATATCATTCAAGGAAAAGACTAGGAATGCAGGGATGTCCTAAAGTTAGGAAAGAAAATTTGTTCACTATGCAAGTTCTGCTTATACCATACTCATGAGACAACAAGGATACTAGGCTTCAAGACAAGGTGTCTATGCATGAAGAGATCATCTTCAGAGCAATATGGAAATACAAAGGCCTAGTCAAGCTAGTAATAACATATATAGATTTAAAGGACACTTTGAAATACCTTACCAGGCACTTAACATGATAAACTTAGGGGGTAAACTCCCACTTGGACAAAAATATCTCCCAGAAGATACTGCAAAAATATCTCAAATTAAAAAAAAAAAAAAAGGAAAAAAAAAAAAAAAAAAAAAAAAAAAAAAAAAAAAAGAAAGAAAAAAGAAGCAGACTCCAAAGGGAAATAACACTGAGGGCTATTATAATACAGGAAACTCCCCTATACAGCTTCAAAAGCCCAATATCCTGAAAAATTAAAAATGGAACCTTGAGAGCTCAAGCATAGAAGACAAAGGGGTACACATCACTATGCTGGCAATGGTTTGTACTGGGAATCTACTAGATCTTTATTACACACTGAATGCAGCATTTCTAGTAACAGACATGTATGCAAATGGACATTGAAATGGTTATACTCACAAGAACAGCAGAGACCTTGCTTGCCTACTCCAATTAGCATGTTCAAACAAAGATTACAGTAGGCAGGCTTGTTAAAGTGTTTCAGTCTCCATACATGCTGCCCATCATCTTTCACATTCTGCACAGGACATAAAAGAACAGATTTCACTTAATAAAATAAACAATGAAATATATAAGTGCCAATAAAAATTGGAGATTGACTCAAGAATGTAAAAGACAAGCTGTTACTTCATTTAATACTCTGCGCCAGATCAGAGTATAATCATTCTAAATATACAGGCAATGATATAATAAAATATTCTTCAGAAACTCATGGACATCCATGTGTCTCAAAAATGACTCAGAAAAAACACCAGGCTGCTGTCACCACTGCAAAACAATGTTAACAATAAAATCGAGGCTGACATTAAATTACAATTGGTATTATTCCTAACTAAAATTTCTCCTAGACTAAATCTAAAAATAAAGGTGCTGCAGGTTAAAAAGTAAAACTTCCCAAAACAAACAAAAATTAGAAAGGACTTTTTAAAGCTACTTTAAAGCTATTTTTAAAGCTATTTTAGAATGAGGGATGTATATCAACATATGTGAAGTAGGAGATCTAACCACACCACAGTAATACCCATTGTCAGCTTTAATCTACTGACAATAGTCTATCAAAAACGCAAGTATTTAAGGGCAACATTTACATCCTGGACCTCTTCTCCAAAAATTTAATTCCTTACATTTAAAACCACATTTTTTCAGCTAGCTATAACACTATACTCAAATATTGCACGAACAGACTGATTAGCACTTAAAACTGATTAGCACTTACAACTCAGGTCCGACTGTAACGTGTACAATTAAAATATTATCAAATAATTTACATTTATGAAAGCAAGCTTTCAGTTGCAAGATTTTATTCCTTCTTAATGGAATCATTCTGAGATGTCACTGTCATTAGAACGTTTTAAAAATGATGTGCACTTGGTACAGATATTAAAATAATTCTGTAAATTCCAGATTTCTTGGAAATTGTGGTCAGACTTCTTTTTACAATCATCAGAAGTTTTGAATTTAAAAAAAAAATTAAAAATAGATTAACCTAATGCAATATCACTTGATTTTTATAAATTGTATTTATTTTTTAACAAATATAACATCCAATGGAATATAGGCACTTAACGTCTATTGGTTGGAAGTGGGCTGGACTAGTTTAATTCTTCATTGTGTATTACTGAAACCCTGTAGTCTTCTTGGCTATTTCATTACCAAACAGAAATTGTCACATAGCTAAAGGAAGCCACATCAACAGCTCATTCTCATCCAGTTTCTAATTTCTCACATAGAGCTACTACTAGTACTTATCATGTATATTCCTGACTAGATTTTCAGTAATATGGTGGTTTTCACCGATAAGGACAGTCATGTAATTCAGTGGACATAAATGCTAATAAAAAAACCAAACAGCTTTGTCCTATATTACCTTACACTACATGAGTTATGTCCTTAAAAATCAGAGTTCTCTATTCTAAGACTTAGTCATTAACAACAAGTTCAGGATTATGAACATTTCTGTACCCTTGGGGGGGGGGGGGGGTTGGAATAAAAAAAAATCCTGAAGGAAAATCAGCACTCCAAGCAATTAAGAATGTTTGGTTCAAAGCCAGGTCCTAGACAGAACACAACTTGGAATAATTCCTATAAATTACCTGGAAACAAAAGGAACTGAAGTCAGCTGAACTATTTTTTTTCCTCTATTGAGATATCGGGATCAGAGCCTAAGTGGAGTCCCCTGATATTGTCAGCAGGAGTTCAAATACCATCTCTGACAGCTGGGCAATGTCAGGGTCCCATTTCTGCAGAACAAACAGAGCAGATGCCTAATGTGGAATTCTTGGGTTGGCAAAGAGTGTGGAAGTTTTCCAATTTCCCCTGAAGAAGCAGAAATAGATTCTGCAGCTGTGGAGCACTAGAAGCCTGTCAAGCTCCTTCATGACTGGCAGCTGAAGAGGATGTATTTTTTATTAAATGGAGCTCTGTAACTTCTGTTTTTCTTTCCATCTTACTACCACATTCCACAAAACTTTAAAGTATTGTTAAACTAAAACATAATATATTAGTTTCAAGTCTTCTGAAAACAGACAATTATTCACTAGACAATAAAGACTATGTAAATCCTTCTGAGAAAAAAGAGTAAACAATGTACACTTTCATTTTAACATTACTCAGGCCATCAACAGATAGTCATAAACCATAAGCACTTAAAATGCAAACTGACCAGATTTCCTTAGCAAAACATTTGCTATTTCTGAAAATTAACAAAAATTCATCATGCTACACAAAATTTCCCCTCTTCTACATTAGTTTTGTGTTACTTTTTAATTTTTATTTTATTTTTAGAGAATGACCATTACATGTGAATATGTGGCTTCTTATTTGAAGAGAACATATGGACTAACTTAGCTGGCATTTTCCTTATCAGAAAAACAAACAAGTCTTGATGTGGGTGTTCTGCCAATTAAACCACTTAACTGTGTTACAGACTGCAACTGATGCAAATCCATTACATAAACACAATGCACTTTTGGAAAACAGCAAATTAAATTTTTGCTCTTTGTGCACTGCCAAAAATAAGCAATAAAGTGCTGCATATGATTATATATGCACATAACATTTTAAAACACTGCCAAGAAAAAAACCCAAACATTATGTGAAACAAAGCCCCCTCAATGCAAGTCTTTAAGTATTAATAAAATCCACAATTCTGACGCATCAGTGCATTTACTGACATTCACTCATTTTGCTTCCATATCCTGAGAAAGAGTTTGAAAACAAATTGTCATTAAGAAGATCTCAAAGCAGGGCAGGTAGAGTAAAAATCTCTTCCTCACTTCATTATACATCACTGAAAATGAAGCCTCCATATGCCATCTGCAGACTTTAGCACATAATGACAATAGAAACATTTATTTTGTTATTGGTTCTCTTAACATATGGTCCTGACCCCTCTACCATGCATTTGATTGCCAAAAGGACCTGACGTTAAAAAGCAAGCCAACCATGAAAAAGACAGCCTCAGAATTAGTAGAAAATTTTATGCAGTCACAGAATTTAGCTACACATCCCTATTCTGGTTTAATATTAACTTACTTCAGCTTTATAGGTACTTGTAAATAAAGGTAGCCAAAGAGATCTTAAGGTTTCAAGCACAAAGCTCAAGATTCCGAAACTGAAAACATAATGAAATCACCAATAAATTTTCATCCTCGCAAGTATCCCCTCTTACAACAGCTACAGAGCATCTGAAATACCAGCATGCTCAGTCTCTTATATGAAAAGAGTCAGTAACAAGCACCAAGAGAGAAGGATGTTAGCAAGTTTGCCAAGTAATTTTTTCACAGCTTACAGTTATTTTGTTTTCATTTATCTTAAAGATATTTACATGATTTGAAGACATTTTTATGACTGATCTTTGGGTATTGTTCAGTCAGTGGGAAGGTTAGAAAACTGTCCATAAAACCATGCAGCACCTCCTTAAAAAAAAAAAAAAAAAATGCAGTTAAAGTTCTACATTCCTTTGGTGGCAGTTAGCAAAGAATTCATGTCAGATTTTGTTTTGTTCAATTTGATTGGGGAAGAGAGGGTTCTAAATCTGTTCTGGTTCGAACTGGAGAGGGAGTAACCTCATTCAAAAGACACGCTACTTGGGTGGGCTCCTCACTTCTAACTTTCAACATATTTTGTGTGTATCCCTATGTGTGTGCTGGAAAAGGTGGGGAGGATATAAAAAAGCCACTTCCCCAGCTTTCATACATACACTCACCAGTGTACTACCCTCATCATCCAGACATGCTTAAGTATTAATGTATATATGAGAAAATGACAGCATAGAAGAGGGAGCACAGGAGGGGAAATTAGTTTGTTTAAACAGGCTTCATAATTAGTCACACTACAAAGTCTCTCTGTTCCTAAATTGGTAGTCACTTGTCATCTGCAGAGACTGAAATGCTGCAGAAGTTACATTTGAAATAATTGTAAATTTGTATATCTGCATGAAATACTATTTACCTTACACCTTATAAACAGAACAGGCTAGAGTTAACTCCCGACTTCTCCTGGGCTTTTACCAACTAAGAGGCAAAAAGAAAAAAGCAGACTATAGTAAGGAAAGGCATTTGCAAAATTCCTGCAAAGAACTAGGAGCTAGCACAGCATAAAAGTAGTACTGTCAAGAAAAGCGATGTGCACTTTTTTAAGCAGCTCCTGCTACGAAGTCTCAGAAAGCATTAACATTCCCCCCTCTGCTGGCAATGCCGTGAAATGCTGCTGCTTCTAGTAGGGGCTTCCTATGGCCTTCCGTACATACGAAATAGCATATGGGTCATAAGGGCACTTCAGCCTTTTAGAAAACTCACCTGCCAGACATCAGACAGGATTTACAAAAATATCACTGAGGACAACAGAAGGCCAGATCGCTCTCATTCCTCCCTGAATGAAAGGAACAACTCTATGAAACTTCCAAGGGATTAAACAGTCATTTCAGACTTCAGCCTGAGAGGGACAGATCCCACATCAGATTTGAGAATGTTTGTAAGACCTGAGTTTGGTTCCACTTTCACATACTAAGAGATCAAAAAGTAAGCTAACGATAACAATGTAATATACAATGTAAGAAACAGTATTTCCCAACTGTGAATTCACACTTGGGTAATTCCATCCCGTATTTTGTCAAAAATGTTAAGAGTGAGTTACCTTTTAAATTCTTTGCGTGTAAAAGCATAATACTTGCTGCTTGAAGATCCAAAATAAAATTGTAAGAGCATTTCCTTCTGATTTAATTGAAGCACAGCCATACTTAAATACAAACGGGCTTGTCCTATTGAGATTTAGCTTTAAAAGGTGAAATGGGTTGAAAATTTACAACTGGTGACTTAAAAGAAAGGCATAGTGGCCTGGTTTCAGGTTACTGATGACTTTACAAAGCTTTTACTGTTGTTCAATTTCTTTCACCTTTAGAGCAGCTTTTAGCAACTGTGCAGTACCAGATACAGTGCAACTGTGACATCTAGTGGCCTGTGAATAGGGAATAAAATACTTTCTACTCAAAAGATTTTTTTTTAAACACCAGCACTTGTGAACTTGCAGTTTATACCTACTTTTTGTGCAATCACTGACAAAGGTGGTAGTAATGACCCATTAAGAGACAACTGAGACCAAAGTGATCTGGCCTAGAATTACTTTACATGAGAAATCAAGTGCTTTTATGAGAACTGGGTGAAAAAAAGATACTGTACAAGTGAGGACCTCCTAGTGAAAAGCAGAGAACAATGTTCATGGCTGACAAAAACCCTTAGAAGCAAACCGCCAGCTATTTGTGCCCAGATTACATTTTAAGGAACGATAGGACTCTACATCAATGAGGTAATTCTCAAACTTCACTGACAATGTTGATCTAATTACATTAATGCTGAATGAAACAAAAAGGTCCAAACTTTCATGATTTCTATTGAATAAATAGCCTTGTGGTCCACTAGTGTGCAATAAACCACTTCCCAAAAGTATAATTATCAACCAGAAGGAACAATGCAGGGACAGCTCTGTCCAATCTGTGTTTAGATGGGAGAAAAATTATTGCCCTAAGAAGCAAAATTAAATTTGGGAAATTGATAAGGACTGTGAAAACTGCAGACTCAGGTGTTACACTCAGCAAAAACACTCTACCTCATACATTTATTATTTAAAATTGTACCATAAAAATAACAGTTTCCTCTATAGTTACCTAATAATCTATCTTTCTTCAGTAAATTCTCACTTTTCATGAGAGAGCTTCTTGGAACAACTTCTATGAAACTGACACAACTAAACCTCAGAGTAAGAATTATGGATCTTTAAGGCTTCAGTAGGTGAAGTACAGAGCACATTCAGCCGCTACCATGTGGAAAAAGATCTTTCCTTGCAAAACAAAATTTCCAAACAGTATGTCTATCACAGTGCTCCTATAGAATAAAAACCAATCAAGTTTTTATTTAAGTTTCTTATCTTGTACTGAAATTGTTTGTTTAGCACAGTGATTGCCTAGAAAAGCACCAAAATAAGAATATATTGCTTCTATTTCAGAACATTCCCAGTGATAAAATTCTCTGTATTTCTAAATTCTACCTTCATGACAACTCTAAATTCAAGTTTTAGTAGGAAATATAAAGCATAGAATTCAGTAAGATAAAATAAACTGGATAATTTAGGTTGAGAATTACACTTATGTTCTTTGTCCCTTTATTTCCATGACTTTAACCTGCTCCAGCAACTTTTAAATTAAGTAATTTTAAATTATTTCAAATTAATTGATTTAAAATGAATAAATGAAATTAATTAATTTAAAATTAATAAATCTCAGCTATATTTGAGAGGGCACTAGAAGTTTCATGACAGTCTAGTAAAAGGGAAGGGAGGGAGCAGAAAGAGAGATCAGGGGGAAGTCAGGCAGACTTCCTTGATACTTCTTTTAACTTGGCAACAGCTGGCTGCCTACTACTTGCAGTAACAACTCCTGGTCTATTTCAAAAGGGGACTACTGATGAAGTCAGAGGGCAGAGACCACAAATTTGTGAGAGATTAGGCTATCTTAACCCACTGTTACAAACACTAATTTTTTCTTCTTTTATTTTTGTATAATATAGTTCCATATTTCACTTAAATGCTTCTTTGATTTTTTTTCTTGGTTATTGCAACTAAAGCATCTAATGTAGCATATAATAAAAACAGATTGAAAGGGTTTACATGCAATATAAAATTTTTACATGATACCTGACCTTTTCATATAGCTCTTAAAGCAAACTAAAGATTAAATACAAACAATGTAGCTGAATTCTGAAGGTACTATAACAAATCTTCAGCTGAAATAAATGATCATAGCTTCAATGCTATTAGCGTAACGAAATACATCAACTGAGAATCTTGTATTGCTCATACATCCTCTATATAACAGTTAAGTGTATTACAGTGAGTTAATAGATCCCAACCCAAAACAAATTAAAGACTTCACTGTTTTTTTTGTTTTTGTTTTTTTATAAACTACAGTGACAATTCTTTGTCACTATCATACTGGGCAAGCTCTGAAATTTATTTCTTGAATCTAAAATTTCATCATTGCCTGAGTTTAGCACAGAGCCAAAGCGTAGCTGGCTAAAGTTAAAAGAAGGCAAGAGAACTGGTTGGTGGGTTTGGGGTTGTTTTTTTTTGCTTATTTTCAACATGTGAAGACTACCTGGACATAACTTACTGGCTTATGCTGTTTAGACATTTAACATACTAACCAGCCTGTGGAAAATTTTAAGCTATCAGCACTTTATTATTTGATTACTGAGTTCAAAAGTCTCTCAACTTATTTTTGATTATCGTAACTAAAAGGAGAGAGAAATACAGACAAAAAGCAGAGACCTGCAAAGCTGGGTTTGCAAAATCCAAGAACAGCATGCAAAAAGCAATAACAGTATTCCACTGATGGGAATGATGCACTGCAGTGAAGAGCTTGGGTAATACATTAGATTCTGTAAATCCATGAAAGTCAAGCTATTATTAAAAAAAAAACAAACCCCAAAACAAAAAAAACCAAAAGAACCACAGAAAAACCCCACAAAAACCCAACCAAACAAACAAGAAAAACAACAAGGCACAGGCATTAGAGTTTTCACTTCTGTGATTTAACTTTTCAGTGTCCTAAAATACACTTAGATTCTATCATTTAGAAGTGTGTACAAACAGAAGTAGCAACTTTTTGCTGGTTTGCTGGAAAAATTAAAAATCTGGCTTTTCTATATATATTATGCAAATGGTTTAAAAAAATCAAGAGCACTTTTAAGAATGAAAACAGGAGCCCTTTTAGAGGATGGCATCATTTCCTAGTAAATCATTAGAAAATGTACAGCTGTCTTGACAATGGACTACATTCATAGTAAAATATTTTAAAAGCATTAAAGGTTACCCCATCCATTTTACTCCAACTTGCAACTAATAAAATTATGCTTATTAATAAGATATTTTGCATACGATTATAATATTTTTCACAACTGTACTTTTATGTGTCTTCAGGACATACAGTACTTGTATGTCTCGATGATAGAAACAGTGACCCATGCTGATAGCAGGCTACAGAATTTTAATCACAGATTTTTATTATTTCCATGGTAAAGATATATACAGTAAGATAGATTACCTAATAACTACTGAAAATACTCAAAAAGGATAAAATGTCTGACATCATATATTTACATAGCTTCCTTCAAATAGATCTTGCTTCAATATGAAAATAAATCTCTACAGAAGTATCTGTAGTATTTATCACAGAATTTAAGCAGTCTTAAATTTAGAAAGAATGAAGTGTAGACACTGAAAAATTCTCCCAGAATATGCGCACTACCTGCCACAAAAGAAAAATATGTACTGAAAGTGACTACCAATTATCTGCTATACTGATTGCTTGAGAGCATTTGATGCCCTTTGTTTAGAGTAATTCTGTGAAAAAAGTGGAATTCAGCCTGACAAAGGCCATTTGTTAACAGGGAAATAATTTAGCATTTTTGTTAATCAGTCACACGTATAGAATTAGGGAATTAGTACTTACAGTGACCCAAATATACTGAAAACTACCCTCAATTCAGATATTTAGCTTTTAATTTGATTGAGTTTGCAAGAACTTTAGATTTTCTGCTAAAATGCAGTTTTGCTGCATATTTCCCAATGGAAAGTCTCAGTCTGACTATTTTGTTCTGAAAATAAAATACCCTAACACAACTACAGTAGCCTAGGTTGAGTTCAGTCCATAGCAGTATATGGGGAAAGTAAATATTTATTATTTCATCTCAATAGCTGAAAAAGACTTCATGAAAAAATTAAAATAAAAATTGTTTTCTTTCAAATAACAGAAAAGTATTTGAAACATATGCTAAGATACATGTGCTCAAAATTAGCTTAAATACAGGACAGCAGGTGGCACTGGCAACATGCCAGTGTTAAAACAGCTGTATTGAACTGGTATAAAATTAATCCTATTACATCTGTCTTATCTTTAATGTGAAGTTGTAAATGTTCAGAACAAACTCTTCCTTCATAACACCCTATTCTTTGGTACAAATGTTCTCTTTGGTATTAGGTAGTATAGTTTCTTAAGGCAGATACAGAAGAACTATCTTCACAGGGGTGTATCATGACAGGACAAAAGGCAAGAGGCAATAATCACTGTAGAAGAAATTCAATCTGGGCATAAGATAGAAACTCTTTACCTTGAGAACAGTTAACCCTGGGCAAGGTTGCCTGCAGAAATGGTGGAATCCACCTCATTGGAATTAATCAGGAGTGAGCTTGACAGGGCCCTGGATATCTCAGTCTGTGGCCCTGCTTTTAATAACATGCTGGACCAAATCATCTCCAGAAGTTTCTTCCAACCTACACTGTTCTGTGACTCAGTCCGATTAGGCCACACGACACAGCACCACGCATATAGACACTGCTCCAAGCCAGCTGTAACATACACATTGGCAGTAAAGCATTCTTAACAGACACTACAGCAGCTAGGAATTAAAAATACGTTGTTAACAGAACGAATTACTCAGGTTTTCACGGCTTCCATCTCCAGAGCTGGCTCATTTGGTGTTGGCTTCAAACATGCTAACGTACCTCTGACTTTGAAGGCACACTTCTGTTCTTTGCATGTCATTCAGTCATAGTAAAAAAAAAGCACAGAAAATCCATTCTTTATATAGGCCACAGACAAATTAACCTGAGGGTCACAGATCACATGCAAGCAGAAACTTGACACTCTTACGTTAATACTTACATTCTCTAACCCAAGGAGAACCAAGAGCGGGATTGTTGTCATTCCTCCTTGGATCCACTCTTCTAGAGAAACGGTGCCATCATGATCATAGTCAATTTCTTCCATCATTTCATGAAGGATCTACACAGTTTAACAAAACATCTCAATAATTTCATATTCTGACATAATAACTTTTGTCAGAACACATGCAGATCTCTGATTCCCTCAACAGCATGCAAAAAGTAAGGAAAATATTTGTATGGCACCTGTAGTAAGATGGGTACTGACAGTTCAGAAAATTAAGTATCATATTTCTATTTACATTTTATTATCATCACCTAAAGTTCCTAAACCAAGGTGTGTCTCCTTGTGTACTTACTATGTACAATACAAATAAGACATAGTAACTTTTAAAAAATTTTCAGAGACAAAGCAGTTGTTATAAAAGTTAATTATTATATGCACTGAAGAAAAGCCTTAAACTGTAGCAAGAATGTTTCACAGATCAGATTTAATCAGAAAAAGACTTACAAAAGTGCTAACTGACAGTGTCATAGTGGAGCACAGACTATTATTATTTATATCTTACTAATATATAGGATCACATGTTGACATGAAGTATCACAAAATGATTAAATGCCACCTCTAGCAGCATTAAGAACTTGATAAAATTAATACTTACTGGACTCAGTTCAGTAATATCCCATTCAAGATACTCTGCAACATGCATCATTTGAGCAATGATATTTTCAAGCTCCTACACCCAAATGAAAAATAATAATAAAATTAATGCAATGTTATAAAGAGAAATTCTACTGCAACTTATACTTCAAATATATTACATTCAGTGACACTGTTTCACCAATTTCCTAAAAAAATGTCCTTTACACTAGAAGCTGTTCACTCCTCAGTTGAATCCACTTCACTAGCAAAGCATCAGACATGGACCACAAAACATGCAGGGAAGTGAAATACAGCCCCACAGCCATGGGACACCTCCTGGGTTGAAAGTAGTAATAGATAATTCCTTCCTAGTTAATCATTCGAGAACTGGTTTCATGATCTGAAGTCCACATTGTGATATAATGATGTAAGGTCCTTTAAATTCGGGCAGCCTGAAACCATTTTTTCTTTATACTGCTGTTGTATAATTAACAACTTTCTAACAGATATAAGGCATAAAGTGGATAGTATTCCCTGTCACTTATGGGAATTACTTCCTCTTCTTTACCAACCCACTCTATGCTGTCTTACTTCAGAGATACAACAGAAGAACGGGAGGAAAAAAACCCACAACAACAACAAAAAACCCTCCGCCCAATAAAATACTTCTTTCTGTTAGCTAGCAGTACAAAAAAAATATTTCTAACTGATTACCTCTGATTTTCCTTTAAACATTTAGTTGGGCTACTCAAAAATTTTTCTTTAATATTGTTCCTCCATTCTTGATAATAACATGGACATTCTGACATGTCTCCACATACATCCGCTGTGTGACTAACACTTTCCCCTTTTAACAAAATCTTTACAAATGGTGCTTTCATACACATTTCCCAGCAGCATACTAGAATTTTAGGAATCATATTAATGCTTCCCCTACAGGAATATGACTAAAATTCATAAGACTATAGAATAGAACTGCACGACAGCAGTGTCAGCTTTGAAAATTTATACAGTCGTAGAAGCAGAAGCTTAATGGAAAAGAAAACTCAAAAGTTACTTCCAAAATGGGCAACTTTTTATCAACTATAGTTTATACCGCTTCTATTAATCCAAGATAAATGTGAACTTGATTCAGATTAATGTAGTTTTGTATAGGTATGCCATTATGACGTACTTTTACAATGCATTAAAATACATCAGTAACATTACCGAACTATCCAGGTATCCATTCCCATCTGTATCATATAAGCGAAACATAACTAACAAGGAAACAAAATAAGAAGGAAACTCAGTTAGAAAACATGGCAACAACATTATTTCATAAAAAGGAACCAAACACAAAACAAAACACAAAACAACCAAATCTGAGTTTCAAAGAAAGGACAAACATTTTTTCCTTTCATTATTACACTAACTGTAGACCCTCCAAACACTTTGTATTATGTGAGAGAGTCACTCAGTGACTATCCCACCCAAGTGCCTCCAATGATACATATTAGCAGGACAGTGCAACTGCACCTTTTCAACATAATCACTCCAACAGCTATTTTGGTCTGGGAACTTCATTCTGGTTACCCCTGGAGATGTTCTGTATTCATGGTGAGTACCACCAAAAGGTCCTTCCCTGTCATCTCACCAAACACAGGAAAACACACAATGGGTCAGGCAAATGTTGACAAGCCTCCTTAAGTTACAATACTATCCTGCTCCTGTGGTTGCAGCTATTATTAAATAGCAATATTGACTTATAAATGCCTTCTGACCAACAAAATCAAACAGAGGATTATTATTTGAAGTACCTAATCAGCCAAATTCAACAATAAACATTCCTCCAGGGCTACCAGCATGACTCCTCCCAGGACCAGACTTAATTCATTAATATGAAAATTTATTCCCAACATTTTAGGGAGCTACTCAGGCAAGAATAGATGCATTTTGATAATATCCAGAAAGAATACATACTTTTGAATTTGTACCATTACTTGATTCCAGCCACAAGAGCACATATGTCTACCATTACCAAGATACTTCAAAGCAGCTTACTCAGTTGATCATATACTGCATGAGATTGCCGAGCAGAAGGAAGCCTGAAGCTTTGGTAGGAATGCTGTTAAAAAGCTAAAGATGAAAACCACAAGCCAATGAATACCTCACTCTCGTCCCTACTTTCTGGGACAGTCTGTCAGAGCTCTGAAATATAAACATCATCTACCCACTGAAGTGATGATTTTTTTTCCCCCTAGTTCTATTTTCTAAGAAGTAAGAAAAGAGCCCATGTACAGGTGTTTTCAGAAGACTGTTAATGTCTTGACTGATAGCAAAAAACAAGCAATCTGCTTACAAACTGTCTTATTAGATGTCTTTGAAAACAAAACATATGACCTATTCAACAATGAACAAATTCACCACATCTGATCCACAGCAGATGCTGCTACAGTCCAACAGATACTGTAAGCAAAGCTTAGCAGTTTTAGGAAACAGTATCAGTGAGAGGAAATTACTAGCAACTAGAAAGTAAAGTTCAGAAAATTTGATTATTTCTGACTTACAGTAAAACCTATTAAACAGTTGTATGGATTGGTTTGCTTCCCTTATATCCTCCATGTAATTCCCAAGTTGTTCATCTAACTGGGGGGAAAAAAAGGTAAGTACTATACCTCTCTACCACTTCAGCAATTTTTGCCACTACATCACTCTGCTCTTAAGAGCTGTAATAGAAGATTGAAGATATTCATTGTAGTACGTTTTTTTCAGGCTACAAAGATCCATTATTCATTAGTTATAGGCTAAGAAAACCTACAAAAATATCTTTTTTTTTTTTTTTCCCCTGTGAATTACATAGTAGAAATGTTTCTGTGTGAAACAGTTAATGCCAAAAGCCACCAGATTGGTACTGTCTCTGCTAGTACACCTTCTAGCAAAGCTGCTGAGAGCACAACAGCTAATATCATCTGGCAAAGGTACCATTAAGCTTTCACAGCTTCCATAGGGATGAATCACTCAGTGATAAAGTTCCAATGATTTGGTTCTTCCTCTTCTGTGATTGTGATGCACTGGTTGAAAAAAATGTTCTACAGTTATCATGAAAGCAAGTTTTAGCATCTCCCTGACCCACTCCAGAGAAGTAATGCTTACAACATTTTTTTCTGTGAATACGAATCAGTAGTTCTAATCAGTCATTTTAAAACAGACATTAGCATAATTATAACTGTTTCACCTTTGCAGCAAACAGTCTTTCCAATTACGTATGTATTGGGTAGTGAAAAGGCTCAATCTGTGCTCTGGGACTCTGAAAAACTAGGCTACTGGTGTGGCACGCAATCTCTTTTCTATTCATATCCTGCTAAATATTCATGTTTGTGCTGATTTATGCACTCTGTGAGAAAAAACAACAACAAAATGATAAAAACAACTGAACAGAAGTTCTGATGCAAATTACAGAGCCCAAGTCAGTCTTCTGTATTTCTTTTCTCATCTCCTTATCTGATAGCACTGACTGGTGAATCAATTTCTATTACTAGACTGCATGCCTTTTATAATATATTAAAATAAAATTATTAATATGAGATCAGACTGCAATACTTTTACCCACAATCTTGGAACTTCAAATCTTGCACATGACAAAAGGTGCCATCCCAGAAATTCCAGAAGTTTATGTTATTTTGAGAATAAATTGGGGAATTTATTCTCAAAAGCATCCGCACAAACAAGTTCTGAATGCACTTCCTATTTTCACCAGTGCACATAGTTTCAGAACTATAAGGCTTGTCACTCTTCACAGAAGCCTGAGTGTCCAAAACTTCCACAGCATAGCTAAAAGACCAACTGTAACTCATTATATTACTGAAAAAATAAACAAGAACACTGTGGCATTTTTAAAGCTTCTGTTGATATGGAAAGAACAGAAACAGAATAACCTGGAGAGTCTTGATAAGAGAGTGTGGTGGTACAGATGCCATGCCCCTACCCTGTGCTGCTTTGCAATGAGGCTGGCTCCTAGACTGCATTGCGAGGCCAGTACCATTGCTGCCTAGTTTTGTAATTCAGAAGGCTGTGAAAGCTCAGGAGGGATAGGAAAGTTTGGTAGATCCTGGTGCCTGGTACATTCTGAGCTTGTGACTGGTGCATTTTGACCTTGTGCATCCACCTCGAACGAAACAATTCCCAAACAATTCCACATATCACATAGGACAGTCAGTGAGATGGAATAGCTGGGAATCCCCTGCACTATATCCATAACTTCTGAATACCTTGGACAGAGGCCACAGAAAGACCACAGCAGCATCAGAAAGAGCCAAGCTAGCCTGACAAGATTAATGGCCACACTGGAAAAGTACTAGTACTCTTCTGCCATAGTACTGTAAAAGGTCAAACATCTTGTGACCCTATAAACACTGGTCCCTAAGTGAGGCCCATATGAGCTCTCCAGGATCTCAGCTGGCTGAGTCTTTGTATTTCCCCCTAGCTGTGACACCTCTCGGGCCAGACTGACCATCCAGTGGCAAAGGCAACAAAGGGAAAAACACTGTCTGTCTCCAGAGACTTATGAAGGGGACTACCATTTGCTTGTAATAAGCCGACAAAGGGAGATAGGAGTATTTGCAATCCTCAGGATTTTTGCAAAGATCCTGGAAATCCCAAGGTACCCAAATGAATCTGCAGAAAGATACTATCTTACTTATAGGTTAGCCTCTGCAACTGTACATAGCTCTGTGTGTGTGTATATGTGTGATTTGCTTCTGCTTAGCAACTTCTGTCAAATTTTATGTGAATCATTGTATTTACTTTATTTGACTGTTGATTTTCATCGATTAAGCACTGTCAGTTTACAAAACTACCATATCGGTGTTAACCTATCGGAATTGCTGCTATCACCTACCTCAAAAGCACAATGTTGCACTAAGCACTTCACTAAAGTCCCAATACCCTGAAATGCCTTAGATATAAACTGTTGAGCAGGTCTAGACTAGAGGTAGATCTAACATTCTCCCAAGGAGTTCAGAGGGCAAGGGGGTCTACTCTGAACCTCACAACTGAAAGAGATGGTTTCCCTTTACCTCTAACCTCCCCAAAATCCCCAATATCCTTAGTCATAAACCATTGGCCAGGTCTAAGAATGGATTTAGCCACACCTACACTCCTTTCTAAGGAGGAGTTCAGAAAGCAAGGGGACCCATTCTAAAACTCTGGTATCTCAACAGGAGTGTCACCCTTACCCCCTTCTACTCCCAAATCCCCATGAAAACCACCTTAACCCAAATCATTCTTGTCATGTACATATACTTGATTGCACAAAAACTGTAATCATATTACTTTCTTTAGTTGCATATAGATTTACTCACATGAATATTGTAATCATATTGCTTCCCTTGGTTGCACACAGATTTATTCAAACAAATATTGGAATCCTATTGCTTTTCTTTTATCAATTTGCCTTCTAGTAAATAATGTCACAACCTTGCCATCAGATTGAACCCTGATCAATCTTTGTCGACTCTTTGCTATATTTCACCAAATTTAGAAAATGTTATTAAACAATTATTCTTTCCCAAAAAAACTGTATCACTGCTTTCATCTGAGTGAGGAGCATTCCACTCATTCTGCAGCAAGCAGAGTCTTAATTAGGATTCTTCAACAACAATTTAAAGGGAAAGCACTCTTTCACAGCCCCACAACAGAGAAGCTGGCAAAAACAACCCACAACTCACAATTCTTGGAGTTTCTGTTCATAATAGTGGAGAGAAGTTTGAGCACTTGTAAGCATATTTTGTTTGTAAAGATATGGTGCCTGTGGAGGTCGTATACTTCCTCGACACCATTTGTCTAATGCTCTTCATACTGCCTCCTGGCATTTCTCTGAACAGTTTTACAAGAGATATATGGTGTCCATGGTTATACTGATAAAAAACGCAAATTGAGGAATGAGTTGTGCTGATAAAGACTCATGTAACTAAGCTAAAATAACTTCTGCTGTTGGGGTCATTAAAGGAAGAAAACTCAAGTGATGGAACACCACTGTTCAGTTCTTAGTAAGTACCCTGCATATTTACAAGGGGTCTCTCTTACACATCCAGGAATCACGGTATGGACACCAGCAAACAAAGCCTGGTAAATCTGCAAACATGGAGCACAGAAAATGTTTTCTATGAGTCAAGGCTATAGGCTGAGCCACAGAGCACAATGGTACTTAGCAATTTAGATACACCTTGAACTACTTGCAATATAACCTTAAAAAGAGAACTTCCAATGAATCTCTCCTAGGAAAGTTTGGGATATTCTTTATATTCAGGCCATATAAAGTTTACGAATAACAGATGTACTGAGCATGTCAAACAGGTGAGGTTTGCAGTGCTTAAGACCTCTAGAAATACACTGTTAATAGGTTAGAGAATCCATTCATCTTCTGGGATATTTGTAAATCAGTGAAAATCTATTGATCAAATAGATCCAAAACCTAAACACTATTTCTTTAGTGTACGTTATGTACAAAATTTCTCCATCTTATATCAGATTTTATTTGAAAGCACTGCTTCCATGTTCTGCTTGTCATGAATCAAGTTTCCAGACACTCAGCTATGATTCAGTGTTTCCACTTTTTGTCAACAGAAAAAAAAAAAATTAAAAAATCATGATTTGAGATTAGCATTAATGTCAGCAACTCCAGAATAAGCCATCCTTTCTTTTTTCACTCCATTGCTAATTATTTTTTACCTTTCAGACACAGAATCTACTGCTATAAAACTATTTTAGACAAAGGCTTAACTTTATACCATTAATTTATGAGGACAATTCAACTCAAATCAATAGGGAATTCTCCATACTAATGGTACAGTTATAAGCCAAAGTTTAGACACTAAAAAGTGACAATACGTGGTATACCTCAACTTTGCAGGAAAAAGCAGAAAATAAAGCTATATAATAACCATGTCCTTAATTATATGTATATTCAAGATCACTTGCATTTACTACAAAACATGTAAGCACTCTACATTTATTAGATCCAGCTCTCTTGCTCCTAAATCATATATCATTCATAGTCTTCTGCCTATGAAGTTTGTGTTACAGGAAGTTCACAGAACATCCCCTACACTAAAATCATCACCTGCTCCTCTGCCTCTCCCCCTTTTCATTGTACCAATTCCTGACACCAGGGGAGGGAACTGATCTTCCATTTCAAGCTATGGTTTATGCATCGAGCTCTTCAGAGCTCTGGTAACTTGCATAACTTGCTACCATGAAACAGGTATTATACTGTAAATTGAATTTAGTCTTAGGATCTCAGTTTTCCTGTGCTTATGTTATGAATACATACATCCTCATAATCTAATGATATGAGATGAATCTGGTATTACCAAATTTGGGGATGGCTCCTTATAATCTTTGCTGAAGCAAAGGTATCAGTGATCTTATAGTACAAAGTTGTCCTTGTAAGATAACTACAGGTAATTAAACATCAAGATGCTTCAACAACATGCAGCCATATAACCTTGTAATGAATTTCTCATTCTGGCAGAAGCATGTCTGCTGTTTAAATTTCCTATCGTATTGAGTATTTATCATGCCATCCAGTAATAGAGTCTGATCCCAGAGTTCTTTTATAGAGAGATCAGCTATGTATATCAAAACATACTTGGTTTCAGTGAGGAATATATCATAGAATTCACTGTTTATCTATCTAGAAAGCTATCTTCTAAAATTCTGTAATAGGGAAACAAAAGGTTTCTGTCTTTTTTTTTTCTCTCCAATCTGCAGATCAAACTCTCAGTTATTTTTTAAACCGATAGAGGTGTTGGGCTTTAATGAATTATGTCCATAATTAAAACAAATCAAGTAATTCCTAACTTCCAGTGTCAAACATTCCAAACAGTGGTGCAGACTTGGATCATTCTCAGCTTTTCTGTATTCACTTATATTACAGAGTCCAGAGCCCATGCTAACCCATTCTTTGCTTGAATTAGCTTGTTTTCTAGAGATTACTCACCACTTCAGTACAACTCTAAGAATCCTCATTTCACTTGGTCTTCTCAGAACGGATACTAACCAAGTGACAACACTATAAAAAGGATTATTTTAACTGCAGAACAAATGATCCTTACTCCTCATCTTAGCATGTGCTAGATAGAATTTATTTAAAATTTCATCAAATTAATATTTTCATCAAATGAGCAAGAATGAAAGATCATTACTGCAATAATGGTGACCTAAAACTATATATTTATAATGCAGCTACTCAAAACAGAGTCTCAAACTCAAGAGAATTTAGAAACAGAACTTTTGACAACATACTGTAAGTAAATATATAAATTTAGCTTAAAAAAAAAAAAGAACATACATTCTAGCTTGTCTTCAGGTCTTCCTCTTTCTAGTAGTGACAAATAGCAAACAATATCTTTCAGCTGGATCATGTCTGGTAAATGGAAATTGGCAGGAGTAGGAGGTCGGGATGTAGAGGTACCTTTGTTAAGTCTCAGACCTGGAAATGACAAATAGCCTTACTCTTAACATATTATATAAGCAGAAAATTAAAACATAACTCTTGCTTACATGCATCATCTTTTTATGTGAATCTCAGATGACTTAATTTAAATAAAAATGTGAAGTTATAAATATTCATGTTCATAGTTTACACAGAAAGGTAGATTTAAAATGGTAGTGATGTCTTAAAATATTATACAGATAAAACAAACTATTGAAAAAAAATCAATTATGGGAATGGCGTAACCCTTTTCTTCAGTAGTGTGATCTGATGTCATTTGACTACAAAAAGAAAAATTGGTGAATATTTTTATTGTACTACATTATGTGTTAAGTATTAAAAGAATCCCTACCCAACGCTATATCCACCTCCTTGTGCTTGTAGAAGCTTCATCTAACTTAGATTGACACCAGCTACACTAATTGAAGATGTTTTAGTGTCAAAGAAAACTCTGTTAATAACCAAGTGTGTAGTCTTCCCAAAAACCAGCCAGATGTGTGTCTGAGCAACACATATTTAAAATATTGATGCCACGGCCACAGAATACTATGAAAATAAACATATAATTTAAATAATAGTCATAATAATTGCTCAAACATCATGATCAAGAGCAGTACCAGTGTACTGCTTGGAATGTAAGTTTCAACATTGCCAAATTTTCTGTTTCAAGAGAACATTAATATGACCGGTCCTGATTATATTACTGGAATCTGAAGGACCAATAAATAGAGGAAAAAAGTGGAAGGACTCGAGAAAACAGAGAAAGCAGTACTCAACCTTTCTTTGCAACGTTGTAACATTTCTTACTGACTTCTGTGATGTTAAAGATGAAACTTTACACAAAGATTTACTGTTCTTAAATGTTTTTTATAACTAAATCATAACAGATTCATCATTGCACGCATATCCTGTGTAAATAATTTCATCCATTTGTCTTGGACCAGTTAATTACTGGAGCAAATGGAAATAGAATGCTGGTGGGTCGTCCGTCCGTCCCCCCCCCCCCCTCTATTTTTATCTTGAAATACTTTATTGCAATTTGAAGATATTTTCAAAGGTCTACTGAGGCACATGTTTTTTTACAAAAATAATTCTGTAAATAAGTGCAAATTGGAATGCAAAAATATATCTTTGAATCACATCCATGTTCATGGTTTCAGGCAGGTAACAAACACAGACAGTAAATATTTAAATGAGTAAAAGGACTTAATAGGGCAGTATTCTATTAAATCAGTCCTCTTAGTGCCCTTAAAATTAAGACATAAAGCATTAAACAATTAAGATGCTAGCTTTAATCACAAAATGTACACAAATCGTTCACATTCCAGTCCTAAGTGATTCTTATGCACAGAATAAAAAGTATAAAACTCAGGCTAACTCATCTCGGAAATGTATAGTCCTAAAATCCCAAAGAAAAGGCATACAAATATTAAGGTATCTTTCAGCTTATCAGCTGCAAGGTACAGGTTAATGTATTACATTTTAATCAGGCATGGGAGAGGGGTGGCTGCAACGTGCTGACTTACAGATCACTTGCAGTGCTGCTGCTGCTTACCTGGCATTTGTTTCCATCTCTCTTCAGACACCTTAACTGAAAATACAATTTATAAGCAGACATGAGTGGACCAAGAGACTCAGTAAAAAATGGGCAGATACCACAGAGAGTTATGAAACATGCTCCTTTCCCTATGATTTTCTCAATTGTTTCCACAATTTTTGAATTGTCTCTCCAAACATGCTTTAGATATAACAATTTATCAAACATTTATTCTGGTATTACACTAAATACATATGAAAGACTACTAATCTGGTCTCATATGACATGATTTCTGAAGTCCTTACTAACAGAAAAATATTAAAATTCATTACACACTGAGAAAAGTGAGTGAAGGAGAAAAAATGGTAGGATTTTAGCATTAGAATAAGAAACTTAGCAGAGAGTCTAAAAAACAACAACAATCAAAATAATGATCAATATTACTGCTACTACTATAATAATTACCATTATTATTTTACATCACAAGAATAAAACCTATCTGACAGAATTATAGTGAAAGCGAAGAAAGCTGAGTATGGCCTCCAGTAAGCAGAATTTATCTGTAAATCTGGCTATGACCTAGAAACAGCTTTTAGCATTTCTATATGTGAAGTGTCAAAACCATAGAAATACAACACCATAATGATAAAAGATTACTTTTTGACATTATAGTAGTCAGACAACATACGTAAAAACACAATAATAAATACACATCACTAAATGGCAGCTGCTATAGGACTTAGACAAGAAGTGTGAAGTGTAAAAAGCTACGAATTTTGGTGGCTAGTAGAGTGCATTTATAATGCTGATGCTACTCATCAATGAAAACATGATGAAAACTTCAATGAAAAATTAAAAGTAATGAAAGTGAAAATGAAATTGTGCTGTTGAGAATTTATAGGCAGCAGGCTCTATATCAGGAGCTGGAAAAAAAAAAATGCAATGCTGAAAACTTATGATATCCAAACTATACCCTGCAGCGTACAATGAAGAATACATTTAGACATGCCCTTAGAGATTCTGTTGAAAAGCATCTTTAAGGGAAAGGGACTGAGTCACTGGTCTAAATGATTTTCCCAAAACTGAAGTCATCATCAGAGCTGTAATTAGCAACAGAAAGTTTTGAATGCTTCACACAACTGATTACACTACAGACAACTAAGGCTACTTCTCTGCACACAGACCCAGGCTAGATAACTAACAACAAAAGCCCAAGAAGTTGGAAATGTATGGTCTACAATGCAGATATCTGTGGAAGACAAGTTCATGACAGTTCTCACTAGAAAAAATAAAAGAAAGATACCTGAAGAATTTAATTAAAATGAAAAATAAATGTATATTAAGAATTATACCCTTGATGTCGTAAGCAAGCTTTGCTAGGAGAAAAAAGACTTTGAATTCAAGTCTAACTACAGTTAATGACCATTACATATATATATATATACACACACACACACATTATAATATAAGATGATAATGTAATGTGGGGCTTTACTGTTTGTTTGGTGTTTTGTTTGGTTTTTTTTCCAGGAAATATAAAGCCAAGAAGTGGAAATAACAGGCACTGTAAACTTAAATGAAGAAAAATAACTGAAAACTATCTATTTAGCACAGTTGAGAACAGCATGCACTAAAAAGAAAAAACAGGTCATCTTGATGGGTGATATCTGAAAGCCTACAGTTAGAATTGTACATTATGGAAATCTAGTGCTTGGTATCTGCAAGAAAAAGCTAACATTTCAGCTAGAAGCATTGTAACCCAATTCACAACTTTTGCATGCATTGCAATTCGAAGACACCTAATCTTCAATTCAGTGAATTCAAGCAATTAAGTACCCATCAAACCATTTGGTAAGTTGCTCCAAGAGCTTGATTATCCCAGCTGTTCAAAGCACATAATTTGATTAAATTAATCTAGCTTCTGCTTTTATCTGCAGGAGTATGACAGAGTTCGAAAACTGCTAAAGTGCTAAACTACATTTTTCAAGTTAGGAAGGTAACCTTAAATTTCTTATGCAAATTGTCTTTAAAAGTTTCGTTATTTAACATTTTGTTATTTAACAGTTTTTAACACTATCTTGGCATGGAAGTATTTTAACATGTTATGTCCTCTGAATTAAAAATCAATTAGAAAAATAAGAAAAATGCTCAGTTTACAGAATCACAGAATGGTAGGGGTTAGAAGAGACTGATGGAGATCATCTAGTCCAAACCCTCTGCTAAAGCAAGTTCAACTTGATCAGGTTGAACAGGATTGTGTTAGTAGGTTTTGAAAATCTCCAGAGAAAGAGACTCCACAACTTCTCTGGGCAGCCTGTTGCAGTGTTCTGTAACCCTCTCAGCAAAGAAGTTTTTTCTTATGTTTAGGTGAAACTTCCTGTGTTCAACTTTGTGCCCTTTGCCCTTTGTCCCATCATTGGGCACCACTAAAAAGAGACTGGCCTCATCCTCTTGACACCCGCCCTTTAGATATTTGTAAATATTGAGAAGATCCCCTCTCAGCCTTCTCCACGCTCCAACCAACACTCCAGTTTATCCAAGTCTCACTGTGCTGCCAAACGCAGCAATCTTCTGGTGTGTCAGCCACTTCTCCCAGTTTTGTATCAGCGGACTTGCTGAGGGTACACTCTGCCCCTTCATCCAGATCATTGATGACTATGTTGAACAAGACTGGACCAAGTACTGACCCCTGGAGAACACCACTAGCATGAAAATTTCAAACTGCCTTAAATAAAATCTTTACATTGAGAAAAGAAATGCTGCTAACACTTAAAGGACATTTAAAATATCATTAGCTGGTAAGTATGTAGGATCACTAACAGCAATATCACACCTGGACGGTTAAAAGAAGCAGCAGTAAACGGGCACAGAACCTGCAGAGCACCAGCAGGAGCCTCCTGCATGAAGCTCTGGAGGTTTCTAAATGTTAATACAGTACAGTAGGAAGCAAGACAACATAACCATAGCAATCTAATTAGCATTAACATGCCAAACACTGTCCACTTGGTGTCTCAGCTGCATCATTACTGTGAATTTAAAAGATGAAGCCATTTAATTTTCCTTTCTTTTCACAATATTTCTTGTTCGTGATTTGGTTTCTCCAGTTCCACAAATATCAAAACAAAAGAATAAATAAACATATTTTAGAATTCCATATGTTTATAGCTATTAAAAGTAAAATAGCAGGGGGAGGGAACCTTCAGCTCTTATATTACTGTGATTTTATTACTTACCTCCAGAAAGGTGCTGGGGTTTGTTTTTGATTAACGGGCTGCAGTGAGAGATTTTGTTGCTAAATGATGTAAAAAGATGCTCAATGAAATCATCTGGTAACTCTGCTTCCAGAAAAGTCTTCATGAACAACTTGAACCCCTCTAAATCAATTGTCTAAAAAGAAAGAAGGAGAGGGGAAAAAAAATAAAAATAAAAAAGGGGGGAAATCAATAACAACACAAACAAAAAAGTGTTTTTAATTGTTCACTTTGCAAAACCCCTTTCATACTAATCCAACAAATAACATTCTGTTATTAAAAAATTCAGACTGTTTTTGAAGCTACTGATTTTTGAAGATACAGCCTGGCATACCTATTCTTCAAAGTGACTAACTATTGAATGTTTGGAAACTCACACTATTGCTATAATAGCCCAGAGCACATTGTAAGATAACCCAGAATAAATCTGGGGCACTTGTATCAGGACTCTGAAACTAAGTTCCATGGTCTCTAGTTTCTTGATTAGAATATGGCTTAACAGCACGTACAAAACTGCAACCAAAGGCACTTACAGAGCTCACAGAGACATGCCTAGCAAGCCATTAGCTTTCCCCATAATTAGACAGACAATAAGCAGGGGATTTCTGAATGCTTAATTCAGGGAATTGAAGGCCTCCTGTCTTTTCCTCTGTGGCAACAGGTTTTGCTGGTATTTGTCTGAGAAACTAATCACCATTTCTTAAATAGGTTCTAATAGTCAAATGAGAATTCTGTGACACACAACATTACTTACGGGAGGGGGAAGAAGGTTTTGAGTTGAAACATTTGCCATTTTAATTTGGTTCTGCTTTTGCCAGAAAGTTAAGAGTTGAAATTATATTGATGATTTCTCCTGGTAAGACAGCACTGTCTGTTTTAAGTAATAAAATGAATCACAGAATATCTCAAGTTGGATGGAACCCTTATGGATCATGGAGTCCAAATCCCTGCTCCTTGCATGACTAACTAAAACTAAACCATATAACTAAGCATATCATCCAGACATTCCTTGCACTCTGACAGGGTTGGTGCAGTGACTGCTTCACTGCGGAGCCTGCTCCAGTGACCAACCACCCTCTCAGTGAAGAATCTTTTCCTAGTGTGCAATCTGAATTTCCCATGATGCAGCTTCATTATATTTCATCATGTCCCGTCACTGGTCACCAGAGAGAGATCAGCACTTCCCCTTCCGCTACCCTCCTTTGAGAAAGTTGTACACTGTGATGAGGTCACAGCAATGTAAAGCATTATGATCCCATTTTAAACTGCTGATATAGAACCACTGAAGATAAAGGTGTACTGAATCATATTGAGAGAGCTTCAGACAAATTCAGTTTTATCTCAGAAGTATCTGTGACACAACTGCATACTTAACAATGATGTTACTCAGTCACATACATGATTTGGAGAAATTTCCCCATGCTTCAGGAAGACTCCATTTCTCCATAGGAAACTCTAGTGCAACTCCTTTAGTTCAGTATTAGGAGGGAAAAGACTAGCAAGAAATCAGCTTGAAACCAAGACAGAAAAAGAAAATTGAAACTAAATTTTCAAAGTGCCTCAGTGTCTTTGAATCTAAGCCACAGTATAAATAATTTTTACAATTACTTTAATATCATTTCAACACTGCAGAGCAGGGATTTTTCTCCCCCTGCCTTTTTTTTTTTTTTTTTTAATATTTAGAGATGTAGAAATTTTATGTCCATGTGAAATATGGTGTTTTCTATTAAGGCAAAGACCTAACTGCCCCAAGGTAATGTTTTAAATGTGTATCATTGTCCTTACAAGGGACCAACACCACAAATTGCAAAATCTGACTGATTTTGCGCAAGTCATTATTATTAGGAATGCAGACTTGGCCAAGAGGGTATTTATTCTGAGCTTCTAATCCAGAACACCGCATTTGAGAAAGAAGTTCAGTGAAAACAACAAAACTCTCACCTATTGAACAGAAAAAGAGCATAGACTGAAAAAGAATTGCCTCCACAAGACCCAAGTTGGGCATAAAAATGGAAATAAGCAACCTGGACATGGACTCACTATCTTTGTCTCATCACAGAGTTTCAGCCACTCTCTTCTCCTTTGGCAAATCAAACTGTTTCACTCATGCTACTATGTTTTTCCTCAAAACTAAGGTCACTGACATTTAATTCACTGTTTATAAACTATGAAACTGAAATGGCAAAATGATGTGTATCACCACCCAAGTAAATCAGTCATTAGTTTACACTATATAAAGGTATTTTTTATCTCCAAGCATAACAAATACATTAATCACTAAATCAACTGACTTTAACAATGTGAAATGGCTTTGTTTGATTGTTCATTAATGAAATGTGTCCTAGCTATTTCACTAAATTATATACAAAAAAGAATAATCAAGTGAAAAAGAAAACAGAAAAATTAATTATAATCCCATTTTAGGTAGGGTTTATGGATGGACATGTAAAATAACTCTGTATTACATCAAGTTGTCTTTTATTTACTTTGTGTGTGGATTTTATGTATATGCTGCTAAAAAAATTCCTTTTATACTGCTACCTGAGTGACATTGGTTCACAAAGCTGACAGCAATAACTAAATCCCTAATGCTACACTTTTTCCATTTATGGACTCGGAGTTATGCCAGGGTAGATACTTGAATTAATAAGTAATGTAAAGGGTTTCTTTCTTCCTGAAGACTCTCTTTCTCAAAGATGTTCAAAAATTTCAGTATTTTCTAAAGACGGTCAGATTATCATTCACCTCAATGGCCCCCAAAGCAAGTGTTTGAAACTGCCTTTTATTTTCTGGACAGGAAAGACAACAGATATCAAAGTGATGCATAACTTGGCTGTCATGTCCACTGATTATATTTGACACCCTTGCTGCCACTGAAGTAAAAAGGAAAGTGGGTGACTGTTCTATAAGGTTGTTCTCAAGTCAGATTTCTTCAGCTGAAAGTGCTTTATTCTCTGCTCTAACATGCTGTGACCTGTGCTCCCCCAGGGAAGGAGTAATATTCATATTACCAGAGTTCAGACACGGCGTATCCAAAAGCTTTAAAATGACGCTGAGACTTAGTTAGGAGCTGCTAAGTGACTTGAATACTATCAGAAATGCTTATAATAGTCCAAAATGCAGATGAAAAAAATTCATATTTTATCAAAAGAATGTGCAGCATCAGCCCTGCCTAACAGAGATCTCTGCATAGAGCCCTGTGCTTAGGTTCTTGCCTATATGGAAAAAAAAACCAAACCAAACCAAACACACAAACACAAAATCTGTGATTCTAATACTCCACAGATGAAAAAGATTTTCAAGAGGACCTAACATACTTGACATAATTCATCCTATTAGAACTGACCTCTAAAGTAATGTAGTCATTTCTGGAAATTTGTTTTTGTAAATGTATATACAGCAAATAACAGAACTGAGTTACACTACAACAGATCTAGACGTAGCTTAGATTATCCATCTAGATTTCCAGTGAAAAAAGAGTGAGCTTTCAAAAAAAGAGTCACTTTAAATTATTTTCAGTGCTTTATCATTTCTTCCTCATTGTAATACATATAAATCATTGCATAACTAGAAAAATGGAATGATTTCTTAAAAGAAATCCTGTTAAGAGTATTATCACCAAGTAGAGGTTTTAGTATTTAATATATTATATTATATTTAGTATATATCTCTCTCTTTAGAGAAGAATACTTAAAGATGTAAAACACTTGCTCTGTTTAAGTTAAACTTTCACAGGAGAACACACAACATTATGAGCGTTTCTCTATTCTGCAATTATATAGCATTTTTCTTTTTTTGTCATGGAACTTGACCTATCTAAAATATGAAAATACTTCAGTAAGTAACTACCCTTCCTCTAACTACTAACATTTCTCCCAAAACTCAGCTACTTTTCAAAAGAACCACACAATGCTTTGGTAATCAAAAAGAAAAAAAAAAAAAAAAAGAGAAGAAAGAAGAAAGCGGAGGACATTAGTTTTCCACACTAACACAGATCATGCTCACTCTGATAAGTAAACCACAGTGTCTTCCTTTTAAACCTCACTGTCATATCAGAATTGCTCAGATGAAAAGTTCAATAATTTTTTGTATGGTTTGAAAATAATTTATTTCTGTTAACGAATTTGCAATCATTAAACAGTTCAGATCACTAATATCAGAATAATATATAAGCCATTCTGTATATAAGGACGTTGTTTTCCTAAGAATGCAGGCTAATTGCTTAATTTTCAACAGTTGCTTGGCTTCCAGAAGCTCCAGTTGAATTCAAATGAACTTGAGAAAGAAGGATTTAGCATTTCAGAAGGCATTTTGCATGATGTTTCCCAAGTGAGGGGATGAGAGCATGAGAGGATGTACCAAACTGACTACAATTAACCAGGCATATTAATTAATTAATTTGATTTCACAAGAGATTATCAGGGCATAGAGAGATTATGATCACAAGTTTAGGGATCTCAGGAAAATTTTCAATATAATAGAAAAGGAAATAGTTGAAGCAGCTAAAACTTATTCAGAGGAACATGAAAGAACTTTCAAATAATTTTGCCTACATTTTCGGGGGGGGGGGGGGGGGGGGGGGGGAGGGGGGGGGGTGGGGGGGGGGGGGGGGGGTTTGTTGGTTTTTTGTAAAAAAAAAGAGAAACAAACGTGTTACTGTTGTGACTG
>WUAM01000424.1:1387567-1422049 GCA_024336885.1 Actenoides hombroni | reverse complement strand
TGATGATAGGAAGAAGTGAAAAGAGGATGGATCGGAGTGGCGGGGAGGGGCGGGGGGGGGTGGGGGGGGGGGGGGGGGGGGGGGGGGGGGGGGGGGGGGGGGGGGGGGGGGGAAGAGGAGAGTGTGTGTGCGTGGGGTGTGTGCTGTTTTAGCTTTGATTCAAATAAAAGAGGTACCAAAAGCTTTGCCTGTAGGTCATACCAATGTAGATGATTTTATTATCAATACATATAACTGGATTCCTCTTTTTATATGTTGAACAACTGATTCATCAAAGTTATTGGAGCTCCTTTTCTTATGTCTTAAAACAGTAAACTTTACAAAATAAGACTTTATAAATCTTTAAAATCTTTTATATTATCATGTAATAAAACTTCATTTGGCAATGAAACATTTTGATAGAAGCCCAGAGAGGTACACATTCAAAACCAGAATAGCAAGTCAGCTAAGTTAAACCATAACATCCATATAAAATTAATTTTATTACTATTTTTAGAAGTAGTTATTATTATGAAGCAGTTTCTCCTAGAAACTCTTATAAGGCACATGGAGGACAGGGAGGTGATCAGAGACAGCCAGCATGTCTTCGCTAAGGGCAAGTCCTGCCTGACCAACCTAGAGGCCTTCTCTGATGGAGTGACTACATCAGTGGACAAGGGAAGAGCTACAGATGTCACTTATCTGGACTTCTGTAAGGCCTCTGACACAGTCCCCCACAACACCCTCCTCACCAAGTTGGAGAGATATGGATTTGATGAGTGGACTGTTCAGTGGATAATGAATTGGCTGGATGGTCGCATCCAGAGGGCAGTGGTCAATGGCTTGAAGTCCACATGGAGATCAGTGACAAGTTGTATCCCTCAGAGGTCCATACTGGGATGAATACTGTTTAATATTCTCATCAATGATAGAAACAGTGGGATCAAGTGCACCATCAGCAATTTTGCAGACAATACCAAGCTGAGTGGTGCAGTCCATATACCAGAGGGACAGGATGTCATCCAGAGGGATCTAGATAAGCTGGAGAAATGGGCCCATGTGAACCTCATGAGGTTCAACAAGGCGAAGTGCAGAGTCTTACACCTGGGTCGGAACAATCACCATTATCAATACAGGCTGGGGGATGAGGTGTTAGAAAGCAGCCCTGCAGAAAAGGACTTGGAGGTTCTGGTGGATTAGAAGCTGGACACGAGCCAACAATGTGCACTTGCAGCCCAAAAGGCCAATCGCATCCTGGGGTGAATCAAAAGAAGCGTGGCCAGCAGACCGAGAGAGGTGATTCTGCCACTCTGCTCTAGTGAGACCTCACCTGGTGTACTGCATCCACCTCTAGAGCCCTCAGCACAGGAAGGACATGGATCTGAGGGAGCACGTCCAGAGGAGGGACACCAAAATGACCAGAAGGCTGGAACACCTCTCCTACAAGGACAGACTGAGGGAGTTGGGGTTGTTCAGTCTGGGAAAGAGAAGGCTCTGGGGAGAACTTACAGCAGCCTACCAGTACCCAAAGGGGGCCTACAAGAAAGCTTGAGAGGGACTTGTTACAAGGGCATGTAGTGATAGGACAGGGACAATGGTTTTAAGTTAGAGATTTAGATTGGACTTCAGGAAGAAGTTCTCTATTATGAAAGTAGTGGAACACTGGAATAGGTTGCCCAGGGAGATGGTGGAGGCCCCATCCCTGGAAACATTCGATGTCAGGCTTGATGAGGCTCTGAGCAACTTGATCTAGTTGAGGATGTCCCTGCTTATTGCAGGAGTGTTGGACTAGATGACCTTTAGAGGTCCCTTCCAACCCAAGGCATTCTATGATTATCATTTTTCATTTATAGATTTTATCAATGTTTCAAATTACCTGAAATTATTAAAAAAGGAAAAAAAAGTATGTATCCGCCTTGGAGAAAAGACAAAAGCAGAAACAAAACTGCAGAGGTTTACATTGTTTTTAGCAAATAAACTGTGTCAATCATTAAACATTCTTTAGCTTTTTTGAAAGCAAGAATTAAACTGGACTCACTATGACTCAATGCAGAAAAAAATTAAAAATACGCTTTTTTTTTAGCCTGATAAATTGTCAGTGAAAATACATAACATTTAATTAGTCACCCACAAAATTTCAAAATTAATACCAGCACTAAACTGCCAACAAGAATTTAATCCACAAATATTGTTTTTCTGCAAGCTTCTCTAAAACAGACCTGTACAATAAACTGAAAAAGAAGAAACAGACCACAGTCTATAATGAGTTCTAAATGACTGACTGACCACAAAAAGAACATTCTGGATTTGCCTCACTACAACCAACTACATAACAGAGTTACAGAGAAAGGCACCCCAAGATGTCTTTTATGCCTTTATTAACTTTGCCCACTCATTAATACACTGTGATAAGGCATGACTTACTTCACAATGCTCTGCAGCTAGGAAACCCCTTATTCCATTTCATAACTGTAAAACTAAGCAGCTAATGACAGTCTAAGGACAACAGTATGGCTCAGATCAGAAAATGAGCAGATGCCTAAAGCTAGACGTCAGTATTATGTTGATGCCAGTATTCATACTGGGATCTTGAAGGACTCTCTTAAGTGCTACTAATACATACTTATACTTGACAAGCCCTTTAGGTTTTCTGCTTTAGCTTCCTAAGGTGTCCACAGACTTGTTTCTGAACATAAACAAAAAATATTACAAACTTCACTGGATTCAAGACTCACCTCACATCTAATGCAATTAGGGTGCATAAATTTGTGTTATAAGATCTCACTATACATGTTCACAAAAAAAAAAGGCCATCATAAAAATAAACACATATCAAAATATTTCTGCTGTTAACGCAGTACTTCTGGATGAATGGAAGAATTTAAGGTGCTTAGGTATTTATAGAAAATGGCCAAGACAACTTTTTTATTTCTTTTCTTCTTTTAAACTGCCATACCAGTGTTGGATGCTAATTTCACTGAGAATGGAAGTAACCCATTTTGAATCTAAGCTTGTGCTAAGAGAAACAGAACAAATTTATGTATTGCATATATATAAATAAATATTCAGATATGCAAACATATACAGTATATATATACAGAGTATTATTTCTTAAATGAAGCAGCAAGTAGCAACTATAGAATGTTCAGAGAGGTCATTCAGTGCCTCTGGGAATATGTCATCTCATATTTGTAAAATATATGCAGCATGTATTGACAATTTTGGCAATTATGCATTAGTCCAAAACAACAGGTTTTTTTAATGTTAATGTCATGAACAGATTACATACAAAAAGTTCCATCAGTGCAATTAACTCACTGTTACTTTCTTACATTTAAGAATAGTAGAAGCAGTTTTTATAACAGTGAAACAAGACAGACTAATCCGTATTATTTCCAGATACTATGAAAACATTCCACTTGTAATATCTGATTAAGCAAATACTGACAGATCTACCCAGATCTTCTGTTTCAGTCAAATTCATCTTGTTAAAGTACTCATTTCCAACCAATGTGTTGTGGTGGAAATTTCTCTGAAGCTTATGGCATCCTTCACTTTACAAGCAAGCCACCAACACAAACAATTAGGATTTGCCTTGCCAGCTCCCATTACTTTGAAAAAAATTCCTTCCCTCCAATAGCCCCTTAAGAACCAGGATGAAACAGAAATCATTACGCCAAGAATTATCCTCATATTAATATTACTGGAATAAGAAAATAAAAAAAGTTATTCAAGGAACTCAGTAACCATGTCTTATAGACACTGTAAAATATAAGAATATAGAACTAAAACACCAGCTGTATACAAAGTGGCAGCTGCAAAAGGTAATACCATACAGCACCTGTTTTTTCTAAACTAAAAATCTGGAGAGAGTTGGTGCCATTTATGGACAGGAGAATATGTGGGGAAATAATATCTGAGCAGGCAGGCACAGGGGGAAACAGCAGTGACTATCAGTCCTTTAAATGTGTTTGCATTGATGTCTCCACTGCAACTCTGCTCCTTCATTTTTTTCCCCATTCTGGCAGCAGCCAAGGAGGCATCATTAAGTCAGTCTTTATGAGGTGGGGAGGTAGGCTGAAAATGATCCACAGACTCCAGATTTAGACTCCTGAGAGATTCTGAGCACATCTAAAGGCTATCTATTTGCAGTAGCTGCAAGATGCTATTGAGGAAAATGGTGATGGAGTAGACAAAAGGAGGGTTTCTTTGAGTTACAGGGAGTAATCCGCTCTCAGTCAAAGAAGTGAGGTAAGATCTAAAAGTCCCTCTGTAGAGCTACTGTATTTCCTTCTTCCCTACCTGCTAAAGCTCCTGGGAAACTCCTCAATGTCTTTGACCAAGCATTCCAAGATGTCTTCCTATTTTTCTATCAATACATTTAAAAAGCCAATTCTGTAGAAAATTCTTTCCTATGACAGAAGAGTATGCACACATAAAAAGACACAAATAAACAAATTACAATCATTGAACCAGGAAGAGATGTTACTAAGGAATCTCAACCACAGAGCTGAAAGTCACCATCACATTCATGTCCTGGCCAATAACGAGAAATTTTAACTGGCCTCTTATTCCTTACAACATATGAAGCATTCATAGAGCTAGTGGATCGCCCACTCCCATTAAGATTTTTCTCCCCCTGTGGTAAGCAGATGCTAATATTTCTTACATGATACATTTCAGGCTGTGGTATCCCTCACTATGAATGTGATCATATAGAAGGCAAGCCAGATGCAGTAACACATCTCTTGCTCCTCCATCTTGCGGAGCAGAACTGACACATGGGACCCAGGGAAGAAGTAGGGAATTAGTGGAAAAAAAGGAAATACTATACTGTAAGTATGTGACTTGTTCCTTTCTTCTGCTGCAGTTAAATTGTGCAATTTCATAATTTGCTCTTCTGCTTTACTGATAGTACACAGAAATGTAAGATCAAGAAAAAAACAAGTATGTTTATTGTGAAGATTTATGGATTTATATGTATGTTCTGTGACAACATACACAGAACTCTTCATGGTATAGACATCACAATTCAGTATATCTGATACTGAGAATATACAAAACAGTATCTCAGTGAAAAATAGGATACATACCAGTAAAGCAAATTCTACATCCTTTATTGTATTATAAAAAAAACAAAACTATTGCAAGGTTTTAACTATGCTACATATTATTTTAACTCCTACCATATTAAGACATTTGAAGAGAACAAACAATTCAGTCAGAAAAAAAATTACAGCTTCTAATTCAAGATCTACCTAAACAAAACTGTAAACAAACTGTAAAAGAAGAGGTCTAACTGACTCCTGTATTTTCCTAGTTGGTGTAAATGCAACAACTAGTTTTTCTGGATGACCTGTAGAAAGAAGGAAGAGAATCTGAATTACCCCAAATTCTTTCTCCTCACAGGACGCAAAAAAGCAATTTATTAATAGTCTCTTGACAAAAGAGTTGCCATTGTGGATGGATCAGGGCAGGGAGGGGTAGAACTTCTTTTATTCGTCTCCACCACACTGGCCACATAAATGGAAACAAGACATGATCTAGTGTTTGGAATTAATCTCCACCCATAAATTCTTTCAAAATGCCACATTCCGTCTGGTCATTTTTTTCTTTTAAATTTGTAGAAAATATTTCAACACAAGCCACTGTTTTCATCATCCCAAAAAACAGAATGTAAGAGAAGGGGGAAGGAAAAAAAAAAAAAGGGGGGGGGGGGAAATCACTCATTCCATCAGACTTCCATGAAATATTGTTTTCACTTATTAAAGAGAACATTTCAGAGATAATGGAAAGAGAATTTTCTTGAAATGTAATTTTCAACTAATTACTTTCTAAATTACGTTGCCTAATCTCCAAATGGTGCCAAAAAAGTAGAGTAGAATCAGCTTTAATGTACTGACAATAATAGCTCCAAGTTATTTTTGTTCATGTAGGTCCTCCTCATTGATCTTTTTAAACAATTTAATCCAATATCAGAAAAATAATAAATTGATTTAACACATTTTTTACATAAATCATTTTGAAAGTTCTGGTAATCAAAATTATTTCTTAGGTAAAGCAGATGAAAAGTTTACAGGAAAAAAAAATAAGTTAAAAAGTAAAAATCCCATGCTTTCACAGGCTGCTCCTACCAAATACTTCACGTGGGATTTTTCATTTGGGATATTATCAATACTACAGACATACATAACTGACAAAATTTTCCCTCAGCTAGCATGTCTCTTCAAAGAGGTAAACTCAATAAGACATGTGAAATGAAAATAGGAAGACTCAATTTTTACTGAATCACTAGATTTTTAAGAATTACATTGTACTACATTGTCATGTGATTAAAATAAACTGATGGTAATTACTAAAATAGATTTGGAATGTATTCACCAAAGACTGCGCTCTCTTCAGAAGTGGTAATTTGAAAACTACAGTTACTACAGAAGTTAGGAAAAATGGAGTAGGATCTTTCACTTGGAATAGTCACTTTTACCAATAGAAGAAGGTTTAACATGTCCACTTCGCATTAAGTAAATCCTAGTTTTTAGGAAAGGGGAGCTCTGTTCATTGAACTAAGGTTGAGATTGTTCTCACCATTATAGTTTAAAAAGTGATAAAAAGGTATGAGCAGATGAATCTTCTCAATCATATGTGCTTACAGGCCAATGCTAGCAATAGTACCTTTACTACACAAGAGGACTTCAAGCCATTTTGATCTGTGGACAGTGCAATAAACTATGCTTAAAAGTATTCTCTAACGTACCTTTTGTTTCTCCATGCAGTTTCTGAAACAGTATCTAGATGCCACCATGCAGGTGAATCAATTGTAACTGCAGCTATATTCATCATGAAGCCAAACCACAACAGAATATATTGTTCTTCAGAATTAAAACAAACAACAAAATAAAACCAAAACCACAATAACAAAAACCATCAAACAAAATTTAAAAAGTCATAATTAAATACTCTAGGTAAAGTACTTTAACCTGTCTTTTCTAATTCAGCCTGAATAAACCTACAGCAAGATAATTTTTTTTTTTTAGAGATATACACCAGAAACTAATGAAGATTAGGCTGTTCTAAAGCCTCTCCATTTCCTGCAATTTCTAGATAATATCCTTTGTAGGTAAATAAAATAGACCCACCCTGTGTCTGATCAGGTAACATAAACACCTCTGGAACTGTTTACAAGTTTATTATCTAACTGATGAAAGGCTGAAGGACCTAAGTCTCTTTAGCTTGGAGGAGACTGAGGGATGACCTCATTGATGTTTATAAATACGTAAATGGCGAGTGCCAGGAGGATGGAGCCAGGCTCTTCTCTGTTGTGTCCAGTGATAGGACAAGGGGCAACGGGTGCAAGCTGGAGCATAAGAGGTTCCATGTAAACATATTCACCCTCACTGTGAGGGTGATGGAGCTCTGGAACAGGCTGCCCAGAGGAGCTGTGCAGTCTCCTTCTCTGGAGACATTTCAAGCCCGCCTGGATGCATTCCTGTGTGACCTGCTCTAGGTGGTCCTGCTCTGGCAGAGGGCTTGGACTAGATGATCTTTCGAGGTCCCTTCCAACCCTTAACATTCTGTGATTCTGTGTTACAAATAGGATTTAAAAAATAAAACAAAAAACCACAAAACAACAACAACAAAAACACAAAACAAAACAAAAAAACCAAACCACAAAACAAACAAAAAAGCCACTACAGAACCAACACAACACTCATTTGATGGCTTCAAAATTTTGTTATAAATTAAAGAGAATTTTATGAGGCTCATAAAGCTGAAACATAAGGTACTATGTAATGCAAAACAGTAGAGGGAAAAAAAAAAAGTGGGATCTTAAGGCACAGAGGGCATGTATCAAAAGGGAAGGAAGATACCAAGGAGGGAGACATGTCAGCACAGACTGAGGAAAGGAGACTGAGGGACCACTAAAGATCATAAAAAACGGTTCAAAACTGTTTGCAGCAGAAATTGATTTCCTGAAACATTTTCCACCTCGGTGCCCTCAACACCTTCCACAGAAAGCAGGCTCACAGCCAGACTGCTAGCATCTCTGCCTGGCAGGCTTCCCAACTCTCTAGGTATCCAGGAAGCCGTCTGCCTAGAAATTCTGCCTAGAGAGCCAAAAAAACACTGAGTGCACAGTGTCTGAAGGGTAGAGTTTTCTATTAGTGATACTCACAAGTTGCTATTTTTTTTCTCTTTTGTAGCTAGAAAGATACAACATCCTTTCTTAGTCCTCAGTTTCCTACATGTGAGGGATAGGCTTCCCCTACATAATAGGCTATCATCCTACTAACCCTTCTGTAAATTAGTTCAAATTTGAGTTCACTTTGTCCCATCATTTGGTCAAAAGCAGAAAGATGTGGTTTCTGCAGTACCTTTTTATAGAAAATTAATTCTTCCTATCTGTAGAAGAAATACTTCACTTTATGTATTATAATAAGGCAAGGTCTTTACAGTAAATTAGTATTGGCTGTCAGATCTAAGAAGGTAGCTGAGGGAAACAGCACAAAAATCCTTCTTTCAATCCATGTTTCTGTGCATTTTGAATTTTAACTAGTTTTCCACTTATGTCACCAGGCCTAAGGCACTACCTTTTGTTACAAGTCTTGTCTCGTTCTCAACCCACCAAGTTCACAGGAATACTTATCACAATGTCCCAGTAATATATTCCTCTTCTTCATGACCAAACCACAATGAAGAAATCATCTTGTGATTAACTACCATACACAGCAATTTATCAAACAATGCCACTAGTCCCAGGGTACACCACATTGTACTCTGGATGGGTGCATTTCTTTCCATGTTCATTTACTATTATCCACAATGTTATCAAGTTTTCCTGTATAACATTCCATTTTAGCAATAATTCTTGAATTTGGCTTAGTGAGTTGATTGTATTAGTATTCATCTACTTCCTTTGACAAGCAAAAATACTAATGAGATTAGTCTCAAGACTGGTCCTAGACGCTGCTTTAACCTGAATACCTTCTCTTTCTGGACCCATTGCAGTCACTCTCTTAGCTCACCAAAAGAAAGAAAACTGAGTCTATTTGTGAACAGGGAGTACTGTTCTCAATAACACACTGGTCTTTAACCTCAGAACCCAAGAGGTCCCTACAAAACTAATCCTTTCAGTCTCTTGACTTTTTCATTGTTCTCATGTCCCAGCTGCTTCTTCTCAGAATAGCCGAGCAGGGGCTTTTTAGTATCTGTATGCCAAAAAAGGAAGAATCACTAGGTCTTTTAAAAAACTACTTCATTTGATGAGTCCTTCTACCCTAGATTTATTTTTTTTTTTCCCCATTGTATTTTTATTCCTGGTTTTAGGTTTTTTGAAGCTTCTCAGGAATGGTCTTAGGTTTATGATCAGCTCTTTAACCATTTCTCTTACAATTACTGTCAAGACACAATCTCTTCAAGCATGCTATAAGCCTTATTCAAGTTATAAAATCTGCAATTTTAAGCTTGCGATATATAAATGGTATTAGATGGTTACAGACAGTATTTAATATTTTTTCTGATTTATTATTGTCATTTCAGAATAATACAAACCATTATGAAATCTCACTAGTAAGCAGAAATTTCTGTGACAAGTATGGAAGAAGTTAATTGCTTGCTCTTAACTTACTTGTCATATTCTTCTCAATTAATGTTATCAAAATTATGTACTGTGAATGACAAAAATAAAATTCACCTAGTGAAAAAGTTTGCCAGTAGAAAAAGTGTACTTTGCTCTCAGCTTTAAATATTTGCCTGTTATCTGACAATGTAGCCACACGCACTATTTATCGTAAGTGACACTTCATTGGAAACCTACAAAATAAAAGATAATGTTCCCATGCATAACAAAAGGGAAAAAAAATATCCAATTAAGATTACTTACTTGATTAAGTATATCTTGTTTCTGTAACGCATGCAAGGAAAGAAAGAACATACATACATTAGTGCAGTGTCGTAGCACTTGGGGTCTGTTTAAAATAGAACTAGTTTTGTTGAAAGGTTAGTGATGTAAATAAAAGAGTTTTAAGACATATGAGAGAATATCCCATTTTCTTGCATTAGCACATATCACAAGCAAATGGTTGTAAGTCAGCATTCTAGTCTTGATTAGAGTGCAAGTAATTTATTTTTAACCATGCAAAGACAAGAAAAAAAGAAGTAAATATAATGCTTGCTTGCTTCATCCCTGTGTATTAAAAAAAAATAAATAATTATTTGTTGCCAAGAATAGTTGTTAACAAAACAACTTAATCAGAAATTAATACAATGACAAATTCCAGACATACATCAACAATAAAAAGGAGGCCTAAGGAGAATCTCTATACTTTATTGGATTCAGGGGGAAACATAATAACAATGAGGAAAAGGCTGAGGTACTTCATGCCTTCTTGGTTCAGTCTTTAATCTAAGACAACTTGTCTCAGGGTACCTAGCCCACTGAGCTGGAAGAGAGAGATGGGGAGCAGAATGAAGCCTGCTTAATGCATGGGGAGATGGTTTGTGACCTGCTACACCACACAGACACACAAGTCTACAGGCTGGATGGGATGCATCCAATACTTCTGAGGGCACTGGCAGAAGTGCTCACCAAGCCACTTTCCATCATTTATCAGCAGTCATGGCTAACGGGATATCCAAGTTGACTGGAGGTTAGCAAATGTGACACCCATCTACAAGATGGGCCAAAAGGAGGATCAGGGTAACTACAGGCCTGTTAGTCCAACCTCAGTGACTGGGAAGGTTGTGGAGAAGATTATCCTGAGTGCCATCACACGGCACGTACAGGACAACTAGGTGATCAGGCCCAGTCAGCATGGGTTTATGAAAGGCAGGTCCTGCCTGATGAACCTGATCTCCTTCTATATGAGAAGATCACCTGCCTAGTGAATGAGGGAAAAGCTGTTGATGTTGTTTACCTGTACTTTTGTAAAGCCTTTGACACAGCATTCTCCTAGAGAAAGTATCTGGCTCCAGTAGTGGTGAGTGGAGTTAAATCCAGCTGGTGGCTAGTCACAAGTGGTGATCCCCAGGGCTCAGTCTGGGGGCCTTTATCTTTAATATCTTTATCAATGATCTGGACAAAGGGATCAAGTGCACCTTCAGCAAGTTCACAGGTGACACCAAGTTAGGCAGGAGTGTTGACCTGCTTGAGGGTAGGGAGGCTCTCTACTGAGGGATCAGGACAGGCTGTATCAATGGGTTGAGGCCAACTGCGTGAGATTCAACAAGGCCAAGTGCCAGTCCCACACCTGGGTCACAATCACCCCATGCAACACTACAGGTTTGGGGAAGAGTCGCTGGAAAGCTGCCTGGAAGAAAAAGACCTGGGGGTGTTGTTTGACAGTTGGTTGAATATGAGCCAGCAGTGTGCCCTGGTGTCCAAGAAGGCCAACATCATGCTGGCTTGTATCAGAAACAGTGTGGCCAGCAGGACTAGGGAAGTGATGATGAACCAGTACTCAGCACTGGTGAGGCTGCACCTCCAATATTATGTTCAGATTTGGGCTACTCACTACAAGAAGGACATTGAGGCACTGGAGCAAGTTCAGAGAAGGGCAACAAAGCTGATGAAGGGTCTAGAGCACAAGTCTTATGAGGAACAGCTGAGGGAACTGGGGTTGTTTAATCCAGAGTAAAGGAGGCTGAGAGGAGACCTTACCACTCCATACAACTACCTGAAAGAATGCTGTAGCAAGGTGGGGGTTGGTCTCATTTTTCTAAATCGCAAGTGATAAGAGAAAATGTCCTCAAGGGAAGGTTCAGATTGAACATTAGGAAAAATTTCTTCACTGAAGAGTTGTGAAGCACTACAACAAGCTGCCCAGGGAAGTTGTTGAGTCACCTGGCGGTATTTCAAGGATGTATAGATGTGGTGTTTAGTGACACGGTTTAGTGATGGACTTTGTAGTATTAAGTTAATGGTTGGACCGGATGATCTTAAGGGTCTTTTCCAACATATATGACTCCATGATTGTATAAATACTAGCACGCACTGTCACAAAAGTCACCATCATATCATGCTTTAATTTCTACTAATTTTTACTCCTTTTAATAAAGATGCCTTAGTAATTTTCTACTTTAATCTCTACTATCACTACTTTCCAGTAAGAGATACTACCATATAATTAAAATACAGTTGTATTGTCTGCATAAATTATATTGATTGTGCCAGACTTCTGCTAGAGTTACCAGATGTATCTTTGATACATTCACAGAATTAAGTTACAAAACCCTAAAACCTCTGGAAATCATAAGGACCCTAGTGAAAGCTTCTTAAAAGTACCCGCACTACTTCTAAAAATGCAAAAAATCCTTTGGACTAGACAGATGATTACAATCTTACTGCAAACATTCTGCCAAATTGGGGCTTCACCTCTCTGGCCAGATGAGATCATGGAATGTGCCTTATGTCATGCACTCATTGTCATAACCTTCCTGGAAATTTTTGTTCTCCTGGTCTTTATGCATATGCAAATTTATTTTTTTTATCTACATCCAAACTGTGAAACTCTGGAGCATGGCCCTTCTTCACATACAGATCCAGGCTGCTTGTCTAGCTAAGACCTCTCCACTCATCCTTTACACTCACTCTTCACACACTGATTAACGCTAAGAGATCTAGATGGTAAGTAGGCAAGCAGAAATTATAGTGCACTCCAACAGATCCCTCAAAAAGGATGACAATGCTAGGACTACAAGCACACAATGATGTGTACTTACAGCCTGTTTCAACAGTCTTTAGCTCCATCTGCTTTCCTAATTCTAGCTAGCCTATTCAGTGCTCCACTTGAAGTTGCTGAAATTAATTTAAATAAATCTCAAATGATGGAAAGAATATTTATAAATCTCACCTTTCCAAGAGGCTGATCTTTGTGTCTAGATCTGTGTGTCTTAGATCAGGTATAAAAATAAATACTTAATTACATGTTTGACATTAACTTAGAGAAGAAGGAGGAAGGGCAAAGGTTCGCTAGCATTTGGAGACATTTAGTCTTCTCATGTACATTGAAAGCTCCATAAATAAACTCCCTATACTCGACAACCTTCTGATAATTAGACACATCATTTCTACTCTGCCCATAAACCACTCACTCTATAAGATAATGGAAAAACAAACCAGATGACTTCAGGTAACAAGCTGTGAATACCAAGAGGTTTTCTTTTGCCATTCGTATCCCATTAAATCAGCTTGTGATAAGTAACTGCAATGTTGAAGCAATGGAGTGGAGTAAATTCCTGGCTCCTTTAAGCAGGGAGAAGCTTGAAACAGGAATTTCTTAAGGCTTTTTCTTAAGTATATAAATATATCACATTGGTAAATATGCCATAGCTCTATGCCCCATGTTTACTGGTAAAAAAACTGGCACCAGCTTTTGGTAGAACACTGACAAGGCTTGAAAAATACTTGGGAGTGCTTAGGAGATAACGATCTAGGAAAGAAAGGGCTAAAATGGAAACACGATGGTATCCTCTAGAAAACACAACAACAAAACAGAGGTGCTGTCTGTAATATGTGGAAGTAAAAAACTGCACTACGACTCATTTCAGCTGAATCAGTCAATTTTTGTCATTTCATTTACTGATAATAATTCATTAGTATTTAAGTATAACCAACTCATGAAATCCTCATCCAACCAGATAAAACCAACTCACAAATCATTCTGTAAAGGGTTTATCCACATAGCAGGCTGAATACATGCCAAAAATAGAGACACCTGTGCAAAGGCAGTTCTGCCTGACTTGGAATATTCACTTAACTGCAGAGGAAATTTCAGTCACTTCACTTCCCTTTCAGCAACTTGAGCTAATTAATCCTACTAGTTCCAAAGTAGCTTTGCTGCTAGCTGTGTTTTCCTTATGTCACAGTTGCTGAAGTCTAAGTGCTAAGCAGCAAAGTAGAAAACTTGTCAGGGTCAGCATGGGTCCAACATAGACCTAGTAGCAGTGAAGAGCTTGATCCCTGCTGAAGACACTGAAGCCACCACAGGGTGTCTGTCTTGCATTCCTTCCTCCCCTTCCATCCTCCCACCCTTCTCACTGGCTTGGGTGCTTTGATGCTCTCAAATACCTGGATGTTTCCAATCCTACATTGGTAGGATTCTGCAAACAAATAGCAACATTATTTAAATATGCATAAAATGCACAGTTATTTTGTACTTGGAAGGTTACAATTCACAAAACTGAAAACATCAGCTGATGAATGAAAATAAATTAAGAATTTCAACAGAAAACATAAATAATAAATTAAGACCACTTTGTCGCATACACTTAGAGCACAAAAAAAAAACCCCAACCCTGAAGTTAAAAGTAAAAAAAGAGCAAGAACTGTTTCTAAATCAACCATTCACACTCTCTGAAAACAAAAACATGTCACATTCTAACAAATATCAATTAAGGGAGGTCCTACAGTCTATATTACACTGGAGAATAAACTAGATGATCACAGTATTCCCATCCTTGACTTTATTTAAATAAAATAATGGTCATTTAAGATGAAAATTTACAAGATCAACTTATACTATTTTACTGAATTATGCAGTATTTTCCTCAGAAACTCAATAAAACAACAAACATCATGCTTTGCAAAGTTCAAAGAGTCAAGTAATTTTGCAATACTTCGTGAGTTACAATCATCCTTCTTGACAATTTTTCTGTTACATCCTGAAATGTAAGACCAAATAATTTTCATAATGCTTGCCACATTTTTCTATTCTGAATTTCACATAATGCAAGCACAGTTAGAAACAATACTATTAGAAACACTACTGAAACAGGTTTTTATTTAGTTACATTTTGAATCACACTATTGGGATGTGCTAAGCAGATACAAATTGCAATTGAGGACAACAAAAGAAAACAATCTGTCTGCTTCTACCAAGCAAACCAGAATATTTTGTCTAGTAGTGAATCTGTAACTACAATGCATATACACATACACACACACACTTATTTTTCAGCTGAATTTTTTGTTTCATGACATCAGAAAAAGAAAAAAAACTCATTTAATGCCATTACCATAAACACCACAACAGAAACAGAGTTTTAAAAGAAATCTTAGCTGAAAAGATTTTATTTTGTAACTTTTGAAGTTATGCTTGACATTTCCAATCTTTAAAAAGAATTGGGAAGCACATTAATGTTACCATAGAGGGGGGAGGAATTCTGTTGTGTAAACCTTAGAAAAGAAAATGTGGTTTTATGTAAATTAAGCAGGCTTGTCTAATATGATGTTTATATACTTTCAGTTTTAAAAAATATTAATATTTTTGTTTTCTAAACAGTTTCAAATCCTCCAAACAGCTGATTTATAAATAACCTTCCATTTCAAATGCGTAGATTTACTACAACAATTGCCAATATTTTTTTGAAGAAAGAAGAAGAATTACCCCTTCAGGATTATATTTTGCTAACACACCACTGCCATGGAATTCTTCTAAGACATCCTTAATTTTCTTGGTGGAATCTGGAGGAAGAATAGAGAGAGCAAATGAAAATATAGAAAACCAATTTACGTAATATGAACTATAATTAAAGAAACAACCACCAAACTGCTCCCAGATTTTCTCAATGCACATTAGTAATTTTCTCTAGCTGTGTGAAAGCTGTGGACACAAAGAAAATGAGAACATACTATACCTTTTCACCAAATACTGTAAAAATCAGCAAGTAAACACATAACACTCAGAAACGAACACTCACCCAATCCTTAACTATTGTTAAGTATAATATTTCTGAAGTAGTTGTTTGCATGGACTATTTCAAGTTATTTTTCTTGTCCTTGAAACCTGAGATGCCCACAAAACATGACCACTCCCAACAGCACTACTAAATCTGATCTAGCACAGCTGGCAGTAAGTAGAGAACTTGTCAGAGAAGCCACAATATCGAGATAAAGGTGAAACTTGAAGAAAAAAAAACAACTTTTTTTCTGCAGTCATGTCACAGAAAACAAATATTGCTATTGAAATCTTAGTTTCTGCAGACCTCTAAGATATTCATACCTTTTGTAGAGTCACTTACATTAACTTTAAAACAACTTTTGTCTAACAGAACTGTGCAAAATCCCTGCAGTTCAGAAGCACAAAGGTCTAACCTTTCCAATTTGTTTTGAAACATCTACATGCAGAATAGCAAAAGTTATTGAAATAGATAGCCACTATATAAAACCCTTAAAACTCAGATTCACTTAGAATACATAATGCACAAAACCATCTCTTCCATCTTAAATACCTCAGCAATACAAGATAAATAATTGTAACTCATTTTTTCTTTTAAATGCAGTAGTTGAGAGCATAATGGCCAAATTTGCATAATGGCCACAATACTTAATTAAATCATGAACTAGTAATGAAAAGCAGATGCATTACAGAAGAAAATAGGTAAACTTAATGGCTGCACATTTATTTCTACAGCAAAACCTGGCAGGAAAGGAGAGAAGCAAAGAATACACCAAGAACAGGACTATCACATGAGCAATTAGTTGCACACTAAGAATTAGAAACATAGGACCTAGTCTTACTGATTTTTTTATTACCTGAACAAAATATAACATTGGAATAGTTGTTAAAGGTTAAAGATATTCAGAACCTTAAACTTGACTCTAAGAAGTACTTTTAGAAAATTATGTGATCTGGAAGGAAAAAAAAAAAAGTACCAGCAAAGGATCTGAAAAAATAGCTTAGTAACTAGTTCAGAATAGCTATAGAAAGGACATATGAGAAAAATTCAAAGTTGCTGGACCAGTTGCTCCCCACATCCTCATACATAGTTTAGACTGTAATAAGGATGTCTTTTCCCAATATTTCTCATTTTATGATATTTTCTTACATGAAAACACCCAAGATTATGTGTGGCCTCAAACAGGCAATTATTTTCACTACTCAGATGTATTTCAATTATACTGTCAACTCTTAAGTAAGGGAGTTTAGCTGGTCTCATGGGCAGTCACAGCAAATATTTACTCATTAAGTCATACATAGTCTCACTGCTATGTCATCTGAAAGACATCAAATAATTAGAAATTTATGTGAAAAAAGAAAGAAGACAAAAAAAGCCATAAAAATGAATAAATCAATTTGTTAAGAAAAAGATTGGTTACATATTTACTGATTAGGACAATTATGCAAATTCATGACTGATAAAAAATTTCTATTATACTTGGCCTTTATTATTTCAATATATTTCAGTAGTCATGTACATGGTTGTATATAAAAATCATTGCATGTTATGGTAATGAAGACAGTAACTATGAAAGCGGCAACACAAGGTGAGCAGATGTACGACAGAGGTGACTGAACTTCATCCCAACAAAGGGTTTCTCTGAACTTTGAAGGAAAGATATTGAACACACATCAAATAGATGACAAGGTCTCTTCACACACCTTTTAATATCCAAATAAAATAATAAATACATTCTTTAGAAATGGCCCACTTTCTAGAAGTTTTAGAACAGCATCTTGAGATTTTTTCACCAGCAATGACCATATTTTGCTAGATGAAGTATATTCATCTTCAAGTATTATGCCTCTGCAAGTTATTAAAAATAAATGAAATCTTTGCTTTTAATTTTGCTTATAGTCAAGTACCACTAAGGTAGAAAATATTTTCTATACCAGCAACAGAACAACTATTCACCTTTTTCGCGCATGAGCTTAAAGCAGACACATCCACAAAGTATATGTTTGAAATAGCTGTCAAGAAAAAAGGGTATGCATCAAGAAAAAAGGGTTTGTAGATGTAAATTCTGCTTTGTTTGTCCCAGCAAAACTCTTCAAGATATCTCCACATTCTGGACATGAGCTGTATTTATTACAAACATTTGTTATTTATGTATTTATGTATTTATTATTTATGTATTCATACACACAATTCACAGACAAGGCAAAACTATTTTTCACAATCTTTTGTTCACAGTCATTCATTCTTTTTTTCAGTTCATGGGACAGTATCCAAACTAACATGAATAGATAACTCTTAAAATGCTCAAAATGACATATCAATATCTTAAGTCAAATGCCAGCTGACAATCTACTGCATGAATACTCTTAACAGTGCTGACATCTGTGAGAAAAATTATCTTATCTTTCCTTGGCCGCTAGTAGGCAAAACAGTATCATCAGCATGTTCCTTCTTTAGTAAGCTGATCTAAAGGGATATAAGGAATAGGATAATTTTCAAGTTCCACTCTTATTTTGGAATCACATTCAAACTGCACTGACTTTTTGGCTCTATGTCAATAAAAAGTAAAGTACATGCTCTCTAAAATAGACAAAAATTTCCAGAAAAATATACACAGAAGTAACTAGGAAGTTTTCCTAAGAATTTCTCCTAAGTTTTCTCACTAGGTAATAACAACAATGCTATGGGTTCCATTACAGTTTACTAAGCCTGATTCAAATCATCTACATAATCACTAGAACGTGATTGCGTCAACACAAGGGTCAAGAAAGAACTTGTGTTCTCACTGTTACCTACAAGTACAGATGTTCTGCATAACTTAGCAACTTACTGCTTTGTGGTAAGTCTCATTAAATCATAAGCACCATTCATATTAAAATCAAATATGGCCCTAAATCCCATCTTACCTGCAGAGCTATAGTTGGCACAGTATGAATTTCATGTAGCTTTAAAAATAGTTTGTTTCATGAAACACCTCTCTTTTTTTTTTTGTTCTCATAATTTTATTCTTTTTATTACCCACTAATCCAATGCTTTGGGCATTCACTCAAAATATGGAATACCTTCAATTCTCTACCTTAATGGATCTTATAGTTCAACTTCTCTTCTCTTGCAATTTGGACAGAACGCAGCAGTGCTCATTTAGCCAAGGGGGTGGAAGGAGAAAATGGGAAATTGTGGCGCAGGAATCAGAGCTTTCCTTGGATGAGGTGAGATGTTGTTTCCCACCTCAGGCTCCAGTGAGTTTGGGGCAAAACATGCTAGGCATGGTATGGAAGACACCTAACTGAAAAGCTATTACTAGTACGTGGGATAAAACTAACTAGCTTCCACATAGTGCTGCAGAAGTTCTGTTTTAAAATAAAGACTCAAAAAAAATAGATATATAGATGAGACTTCAGCTAATTTTGTATTGTTTCATAATAAGGGCAAAACAATTAAAATAATGACACTAGAAATAAGAAACCTACTTATGTAAGAGTGGAAGTGTCAAAGTGTCTGATTTTTCCTTAACTGTCTTTCAGTTCTAACAATACTTTTTATAACTGAAGACAAATTTACATAGTAAGTTCAAAATCGTGTAAGATTTAGCCCACATTAAAAATTATGATTCATTTTTTAAAGTGACTCAACTTTAGATGAGGAAGATTGAGCACTCAGTTGAAACTGGAATTTGGTGTATCACATCTCCTATAAGCAGAGAACACAAAACAGAAGGAAAGCTTGCCCAGATCACACTTGATCTTCATTTTCTCCCCATTCTCCACCTTTATCTTAAAAAAAGAGACTGAAGACAATTTATATAAAACTCAGCATAAATCACATGCTATATACACAAAATTGTTTTACAATTCAAAGGGAAATAAGCACCAGAAAAGAACGACTGGATTAAGAGTAATTCCCTTATAAATCCACATATGTTTTTCAATCTCAAAAGGCATTCGTAATAACCTGCATACTTATTGGACCACAACTAATTTTAACACCTACAATAAAAAGTAGACTAGTAACCACTTTCTACCTTTACTTCCCTTCTGTAAACTTTATATAATATGAAAAATATAACACGCATTCAAAGTTCTACCATGATCAAGTTCAGAATTTACATATAGAAGCTCCAGAGAGATTTTCTATACACTTTATTATGATTGAGGTAAAAAAAGGGTGCAGCCTTCAATACACAATATTCTGCATGCCAGCAAAGCCTAGCTCAAACTTGAAAGCCCTGCTTGATTGGTAAACCAGTAAGAAGCATGGGGAAAAACCCAGCACTCAGTTGACATTGCAGTTTTTATATGGGTTCTTATTATTCTATGGACTTTTCTTTCTTTTGTGGATGCAAGCATACAAAAATGTGTGTGTATGTATATATTTATACACACAGCATTTTTTCCTTTTCCAGAGTTTATTTTATTCAGGTAACTGTATAATGCTTTTGCTCGAGTTATAGTTATGCTTAATCTAAAGCTTTACTGGTCTAGAAATACCAGTATGTTAAAAAGGCCAAGCTGTCAACAAACATGTATGCAGCACCAAAGGATAAAAAAAATGTTCATCTTCCAACAAAAAAATGTTGTTTTAGTAAAAATATGGTTTACCTAGCATGACTCAATCTTGCAGCATATCTGTGTTGATAAGAGATGCCTGATGGTTGACAGTGAACTGTAAGAAGGCAGTAGCTTATATACCCTACTCTTTCCATATACATGGCTGCAGGCTCACTGGTAAAGCTCTTTTAATACAGGTCACACCTGGGTTTTGGTTTGTGACTTACAGGTGCTCTTTTGATGTGAATTTCACAAAAGAAACATTTAAGACCTTAAGGGGGGTAAATGCTCAATTTTGGTTTCCTTGTAGTTAGAATTTAAAACCTCCTGTGGCCTTGAACAGAGTGGCCAGACTGGGAAGCTAATCACTGCTCAGTGGCCTAAAGGAAACCTCCCCACAGTAGTTGCTATCAATGGTTAAGGTAACACTCCTTACACTGTAGGATTTGAGTGACTGTACCCTCCAGCAAATCACATTCCCACTGAATTCTGTGACAAACAATTAGGAAAAAAGCTTCTTAGAAATGCAGGCAGAATCAGAAACTGCTGCCTAAATAAATACAGTGGCAAGTGACTTCTGCAATAAGGAATACAGGAGGCAGAAGAAGAGGCAGAGGAGGAAGATGATAACAGCAGACCATCCAAGATTTGTTTGTGAAAAAAGCAAAACCAAGTGCATGCATCAGTGCATCTCCAGTCCACATTAATAAACAAAGGCCATCAAAACCCGCTTCCCTACAGCGGATGTTCAAATGAAAGTATACAGCAAACAGGGACTTGAGGCATTGCAGGAGGCTTAATTTTTGTCTGCTAGTGGGATAAGGTTTGAAAGGAAGAAATAACTAAAGAACAAAAACATATTCAGGACTTGAGAGGAACTGCAGGTTACTCCTGTGTGTACCTAAAACCATTTTGAGAAGAAAAAGAACTAATCATATTTTACATTTAAAATGACTGTAGATAACCTGCTCAGCTTCTTTTGGACTCCTTTGTCTTCTGACATTCAGAAAATTAAGGCTGAAACAGCCTGAAAGATGCTAAGAGTGCATCTCTGCAAGCAAGGTTCAGGGTGTCATGGTGCTGCCAGTGCTGGGGGCTCCCTGAAGCCAGGGCCCCCACAGCCTCCCCAGGCCAGCATGGTAGCGCCTGGCACATCGCCACAGCCAGGAGCAGGGCAGCCTGGGGAGCAGCCTCATGACCAGGCACCTCCCTTGGGATGGGGCAAGCCTGAGGCTATTGGCCTACGGGTGGGCCAGGGAAGCCAGGCAAGGACAGCCAAGCCTGGCAGTACCCACAGGACACATTCCCTCATCATAAGTTTATACGGTGAGAAAAACAGAATATTCAAGTCATTATAATGCTCAGCTTCAAAATGCAGTATTTGTGCATGCAGTTTATATGCCATACTGCAGAAACTGCTTGCCATGAGACTGGGAAGAAGGCACGTCAGGAAACCTCTCAAGCCCTCAGATCCCATCACCTCACTTGAGCCTGAAAAGTAATACAGACCTCCAGCAAGTAACTTTGTGGATCCTTCTTTCCCTTTTCTCATTTCCTGCTTATTTATAGCTAGTCATAATATCTGATACAGGCTGCCAGCTTATAACCTTTCTAGATAGAAAGACGATGAAACCATTCTTCATTAAATTAAGGAAGCAATGCTATTGACAATGTATTTCACCCCAAACACTAACTTAGAGCGCTAACATTCTAACAGCGAAGAATTGAATCAGTTTGGTTTGAAAATCAGCATGCATTCTTTGTGATTTTAAGTGGAAACAGGGAAACAACTTTGTAAGTTTGAGAATATTTGTACTGCTTTTGAAATCTACAGTTTTAAAGAATACCACAGTTCACTTCTTTCTGTTTTCCCCAAAATTATTTTTTTGCCAAAATTCTTTTTTTATAATTTTTTAACATGTATACTTTGAACTCATTACCTATTTATCCTAAACTTTTATTATGGCTTTAAAAATTATTGAATAGGATGGATGAACATACAGTATGTTCTTATAGACCTATGTACTTAAAAACAGGTCTATAAAAAAAAAGTAAATAATTTTTAAAGTTTTTATAAAAACAAGTAGCTCAAAAAAGTAAAAATGGTAGAGGATTGATCACCGTCTAAAATTAAATATTTTCCATATTTGGTGTCAGAAGTTGTCAGAAGAAATATTTTGAAATGTTCCAACATGGAAGTAGATACCTATTAGTGTTTTATTGCAGTCCACAAAATAACAAAAATAAAAACATATGCCAAAAGTAATTTTAAGAAAGCATTACCATGTAACCTTTCCAAGCCTCTGATACTTTATTTCCTATTTATTTCTACCTAATATGTTATTCTTATGCTTCATCTTTTTTCTGTCAGCAAACTTTAGCTCCCCCATTTCTTCAAGATATATTTACTGAAAAGTGGTGTATCAGTTCTCCTATTTCCACATATATCCCAAATATAAAATTGCCAAAGAGGTTATTGCATACTAAGGTATACAAAGATGTTAAAAACATGTGGGTTTGAATTTACCACTTAAATTATCACACATCATATGAAATACAGTAACTATGTAAAGGGAAACAGTGAAATAGTTCAAGCTAATACATCTCACCTGTTCACCAGAAGAGGGACTCAAATGTGACAGCATGTTTTATGAAAGTACTGGGGCTTCTTTTGACTGCCTGCCTTTAAATTAAAAAGCTTGGGGGAAGTTCCTCAGATGGTATAGTTTGTCTTATGCTGTTGGGGTTTGGTTGCTTTGTTTGTTTTGTTACTGTTTGTCTTCTCCTCTCCCCCCCATTTCTTTATGAGCAGGCTACCTTAAAGCCCCTGTTTCAATGAATGACAATTTCATAGCTACATCTGCTCCTTCCATTGTTCCACGCAGCACAAACAGTTCTTGAAATGGTTTTGTACTCTTGAAGCAGGAAGATTCAATGGTTAATTTTTTTTTCTTCTCCATTTTGCTTTATCATGTTTCTTGCTTCCCCAGTTTCGCGTTCATTTTACTCTTCCTCATACAAACTTTAAAAATCTATCCAGTGATCCTTGACATCCTATGCACTGAAATTGTATTTCAGAGAGGAAATTTTAGCTCTCTTATCATTGGAAGCAACACTTCTGACTTTTGCCTAAAGCAGTCTAGTTAACATACACTGATTTATCTTATGAATAAGGGAATACAATGTTGAATCAGGGAATTATTTTTAAAACTAATAATCACACTCAATTTGGTTTTATTTGCCTTATGTGTTTCTCACTCCTTAAGACACATTTGTGTATTTACTATTGCAAAAAAATGTTATTTTAAAAAAACAAAATCTGCACTTCTTGCAATCATGATTCTCCACTATAGTCTGTCTTGGGAGCAAAAGTTTCAAGTCAAATATGTACCAAGACCATAAAACTAAAAGAATTAGCAATACAAATATGCATTGCTCTGGATCTTGAATTACATGAGATGAAGGTCCCTGCACTTGCTGAGGATATGTACTAATAATAAGCTGGTTTGCCCTTTGTTTGTTCTAAACATGATTCCTGAACTTTTGTTCTTTGTGGTCCTGTGCTTGGTGAAGAGCAGCTAAAGAAGTGTTCGCTACAGCCTGTTCTTCCCAGGACTCAGAGAAACAAGCCTTGACAACTCTATCAGAAGTTTTCCAACATTTTAAGTGGCAATCAGAACTACCAAAAACTCCATCAAGCACTGTAGTATTGTTATTGTATACTGTTGTTTTGACATGCCCAAAATTCTTTGTTGCCTGACTAAATTTCCCTGTGGAGACTCCACCTGAGGTAGCTGTATATACAAAGTATACATATGTACAATGCTACCAATAATGTGGCCACACCCTTGCACTTTATTTTTTATATACATGCACATATACATATATGTTCAGTTTGGTAAATTCAGATCAATTTTTGCAGTCAGCAGTATATTACCAAATCTAACCTATCAAATCTCCATAAAAAATAGCTTAAGGTGGCCATATACAGTCTGGGGAAAGGAAAGAGAGAAAATCTCTACTTTATATACATCTTCAGAGAGTATAAGCAGATTTGGCCACCTTTCATATTTGCTAAAATTATGCTCCAGTTTACATAACAAGAAGTTGTCTGAAGGTTCATGACTCAATACTCATCAAAAAAAACCCAAACAAACAAACAAAAACAAAAAGAAAACAAAAAATTAACAATAATCATTAGCAATAATCAGCGTCTCCGATTTGTAACTCCTTTGTAGACCATTTCTAATTTGTATGTGTTCAAAGTGTTGGCACTGTAACAGCAGTTCTAGTTTTCCACCATTTCTGCTTAGAGTATTTCCATAATTCCATTTTGGATACAATCTTTGACTACTACAGGTGTTACACTTGTGGAAACACTAGTATCACAGAAAGTTCAAAGTTAGTCACTGAAAAAATAACAACGGTATTGTTTGTAGGAATGAGCTGCCAAGACATCTGCCCAGAAGTCCCAGCCTCCCAACTACTGCTTAATTACAAAGGCACAGTCTGATGCAGAGACTGTTTCCACTGTGGTATTTACACATTCATCTACCTTATAAGGCTACTGAAAAATGTATACTGCTAAATAGATAGCATTAGAAAAATAAAATGAAGAAAAAAGGCTACAGACTGAGCAGTAAAAATCAAAAGTCTCAATTCCAGTTCAAGATCTAACTTTTGGGATAATATCGTTCTCCTAATGCCCAGGAACTTCAAGTTTAATGAAATAAAGGACTGGTAGAAGGTTACAAGTTTGTCTTAATTGTATATTAGGAAGACCAGGAGTTTTCCCATTTCCATTGCTACAGCAATGCAACTCAGTATTTTTATTATACCTTTACACGTTAACTAAGGCTAATATATGCTCATGTATCTTAACAATTGCCATTGTAAACCTGTTTTGGGAAGTCTACTTTTTATGTTCATTGCTTTGAGAAACGAATATGTTTCAAGTACCACTTCCGTAAGTTTTCTAGCTGTAGAGTTCAAAATCTAAAAAACCTCTATGTCCATCTGAGCCAGCTCTGTGTCCAAGTTCATTACAGCTAAACACGTCTTTTACAGTGTTTATTATGTCAGCAGTAAATACTTTCTCCCATTAATTAACTGCTTTATCTCATTAATTTCTTAAGAGATTTCACCAACAATATGGACCATAAGAGACAACATTTAAGAAAGAGAGTACAGGAGAGAGGTTACTATGCATGGACATCAAGGAAAGGCAAGCTTCTAAGATCAGTTTATGTTCCTGAAGAACTGTGTTCTACTGATCTTTGCCTGATGCATCTCCAATGTTTTCCCTTTCACTAAAATATATTAGACCTGAATTCTGTATCTGCTTAGTTCAACGGGATTTAAACTTCCACCTTTCCATTTTAATAGCAAAGCTGGAATAGGATAATTCTTTGCTCATTCCAGCATTCTAAGGAGACAGCAAGCAAGAATAAACCTTATAACACAGACCAATGATGAAGGCAGCATTAAACCCTACTACCAGGACTATTTGTGACTTTACTCAATGACATTTTAATGTGAAAAGAAACAGCCCTTGGAGAGGGACACTCTAAGGAAGACTGCATTTTCATGGAAACTTACCTGGCAAAGTAAAAACATTATTCAGATAAGCAGCTCCCTCAGCAAGTTTATAGAGCTTTCTAACCATACTAAATAGTATCTGCTTAACTATGTAATTTAAGCAGTTCAATACCCTTGGGCCTCTTGGCCCTCTGCAGACTTAGAAGCCAAAGCCCATTTGCTCTCTTAAGCTTTACTTCTTTCTCCATTATCACTTTTTGAAATTCTTTATTCAACTAATAAACAAATAATTATATATAAATTACCATCCATGTTTGTTCTAGGACCTCAGAAATATCTTTAATCCTAGAATTATCCTATAATCAGTTTTTATGCCTTTATCCCATGACTCTGTGTTTCATTTATATTTTCCTGCTATTTATACTTCATTTTTCTTCAATCTTATTCCTCAGGACAGATGTTTGCCCTTTTGTGTGCTACCATCAATTAATGGCTTTTGCGTGATGGATATAGTAGTACACAACTATCTGTGCTTTAAAACTTGTCTGCCCAGTCCTATAAGGTTACCTCCCTGTCTTTGAGAGAATCTCAGTGTTTTACTTCACGGAAACACAAAATGAATTGTTTTCAGCAAATCTGCATCATAGTAAAGACAGACCTTTATTCGGAGGGAATTGTCTTGTGAATAAAATGAGAAGTACTACAGATCTACACTGATTTTTCCCTTTAAACACTGATGATGGACTGTTGGATAAATACACTAGAATGAATGACAAAGATGTAGTTATGAAGATATCATGAGAAGAATGGAAGCCAAATGACTCCTACTTACTAAACAAGTTTAGTCACTCAGTGTACAAAAATAAGGTAGGCATGACATCATGATATAATCCTGACATTCAATAAATCAAAACTCCCATCATATAAACTGGGAAAAATGCAGCTTGTACTGTAAATGCACAGAATTTAACCAAGTGAAGGGTAAAAAAATATTCTATGAATTTTGAACACATAAATAGTAAGAGTGCTTCCTAATTACAAGCATACTAAGAACTACATCAAGATAAAGAACTTTAGTTAAATAAGTACAAAACTTTCAGAGTTAAGTTGCATTAACTTGGGGATTATTCCTAATATTTCCAAGACAGTAAATAATCTTAAATGCATTACTAACATTCACAAGGGTCTATTTTTAGACATCAATTTCTGATCTATGTGTTAATTTGGATATTTAACCAGCAATTCGGATCAGAACTACCAGTCCCTGACTCAAGTCAAGAAAATTTTATCATTATTAAAAAATATTATAATTGAGATATTTACATTGTCTTTCTTTTGAGTACTATTGCTTAACATGTTCATATATATAAAAATCTGCTGAAAATACAATTATTTTCAGGTTGTGATAATGATGAATGCAAGATTTCAGGACTTCTGCTGTGGCCTGGTAGCATGGGAATCACCTAAGTGAATTCTAAGCAGATCTTTCTAAGTGAACTGGGAAGCTCTTTTTTTTTTTTTTTTCTTTCCTCATCCTAAAGATCATTATCAAATATATTGGAAATGTCTCTACTAAGGGAAGAGTCTGCCTACTTTGAAGTCAAAAGTGGCAACTGTGACTCCTTTATGCATACACAAATGATGATGTGTAGAGATAAAAGTACAGTTGCATCTGAACAGACCTCAGTTTCACTGAGTTTAGAAGTACACTGACCTTCTCTGTGTCAAAAATTTCCTCTTGAGGTATTAAATTAAACATTACCTTTAAACCTGTATGAGGCATAATCACAATTTAACTGTAATGTGAGCATACTCTGAGTTAATTTTACTTCCACTTAATTCAAACTTTTATTACCTTTCTCCTCTATACAAACATGCAGCCCTATGATAGACACAATACATACAGAAAAATATTAAAGATCATATACTTTATTGATTTATTCCATGTAAAGGACCATTACAAGTTAGCACCCACTATGGACAGACACTATGAGTACTGATAAAATCATGAATTTTTGTAAAATAATTTTGCAATTTACCTGCCATTATGGTCAGAATATCTTTTAGCAATTTCTGGCAAGTTCACAAAGAATTTCTTCACCAAAATCCATTTCCAAATCACAAATTAATTCCCCATGTTTTGGTTAGGTCTTTTAAATCATCCCTGCCACAAATCCTGTCAACAATCAATAACCTTTGGAGTAAGAATCATTTACCTTGCCAAATCATAATATTAGGGGAAGAAATTAAGAAGATGATAAATCAATTTATTGATTTATAACATCTTTTCTGTCATCTCTGCTTCAAACTACAAAGATACGCCTCTAGCTTAAACGCAAAGTATATTTAGAAGAAAAAGATAAATGTTTATTTACTGTAAGCTTCATATAAACTTAACATAAGCTTATAGAAATGTTTTATGAACATATATGCCTAAAATAATGATAACATTAAGTTATCTAACCAAGTAGCAAAAGACCCCTAACACGACACTGGCATTCATCAACAGTACCAAACTAACAATATTCACAGGTGCAGGATTAAAAAGCATATTTCTTCCTAAATCATCCACTTTCTGCCTCAGTATGCTCATACGGAACAGGTCTGTTTGTTTAATTTTATATTCTTCAGTTAGGAAAATTAACAATAATACTGTCCCGAGCACCTAAAATTATTTCAGCAAAAATAATCTGACTGAGCAAAAGCAAGCAGAAAACACCTGAGAAGGAAAGAAGGATGAAGAATTAATCACCAAAAATGACAAAAGGAATAAGAGAAGACAAAGAAGAGATGAGGAGAAAGAAAGACAGGAAGATATTTCAAAAACGATAAGAGAAAACAGAAGCAGAAAGAAAAGCTTCTGATGATCTTCTCTTTCACCTTTCTCTTTTTTTTGCTCCTTCATACCTTTTTTTCAAGTTGTAACTAATGAATCTTAAAGAGAAAAAGCTCACAGTTCTCATATATCACTTACAAAGACCTTAAAAATCAAAGAGTATGATCTCATCATTTTCCAAGTTTCCAGAGACCTTAACTTTCTGATCATCTAAAAGGATGACTTTCTTCTCAGAATAAAGATATTCCATCAAATGCTCTCTAGCCGAGGGGAAAAAAACCACTAAACATTACAATATTAGAGCATTCAGAAATAGGATATTAGACTCACAAGCAGAACCCTTACTTTTCTCAAATTTTTGTATTCATCATTAACTTGCAGTTGAATATTCTGAATGTTGCATAAGTTAGATTATTAAAAGTATTTAAGTGGAGTAATATGTTAATAAAACAGTTTAAGCAAAGAAAAAGAGGCAAGAGGATGATTGGAAATACACTCACTTAAAAACCTGGAGAGTAGACTAGATGAGAGGGACATACATTACAATTCCATGTAGCTATATTCCAAGTAAATGGAAGAGCAAACCACCTGTGAACTTCAGCTCAACTACTTGTCAAGATCAGGCTGATGAGGCATAGCTTACCTTGGTTTAGGAAAAACTGAGGAAAAGGAAAGTTGATTGATTCAAGGTAAAACATCAGAGAATACAAAGAAAAGAAAAACAAAAACTAGACACCAGGGACTTCAGAGCTTTTTCAAAGGGTGGTAATTGAAAACATTTTAGAGTTTGCCCTTGCTTTTCAAGCTGAGCTCTTTGTTTCCTGCATTATACCCTGTTTCAGAATTAGAAAAAACGTTTGTATACCTCTGCTGTAAAAATGCTGCTCTGGAACACTTTAACCTAAGGAATCTGTTCTTGAAAAAAAAAAAGACACTGGAAGTCTTGGAGGTAAATTCTCTTGAAAGGTAGATTTTTCATTTTGGTTGGGGTCTCTGATTAGGCATATCAGAAAACTGTAGCCACATTGATGCTCATGTTTCTCATACAGGAGTGCCTTGGTTTTGTTCTAAAGTTTCTCTAACATTGTGTGCACTTAGAAAAAGAAAGCTTATCCCAAACTGTGCATAAAAAAAATGTCAGAGAATAAATGACTTACTAGCTTTCAGTATCTATGACATCATGGCTTCAAGATAAGTCATATAACAAAGACCCAGTCTCCTGAAAGCAGTGACGCACAATCCTCTGCACCATTAAGAAATATGCCAGACCCTTGTCAGAATATCTCAAGCTTAATGTCACTCACCAAGAGCAAACCAGAGAATATACTCATATAAGTCACACTAAAATAAAGAATCTACAATTTACAGCCCTTTTCTGTGCCTTCTAACACACTCTAAATCTGAAAATAAAAAAAAAACCACAACACAACACCCAATCACCCAAGATAAGATATGGATGTTAATATGAATAAAATGGCTAGACAGAAGGATAACTTATTTTAGACAACAAAGCAAAGATTGAAACTTTTGAAGCTGCCTTTAGGAATTAGATCATCCAAATCAAAATCCTAAGGCTATACAGAAATCCCTCTTCAATGATTTTACTTATATTTAATATAAGACTATGCAAACTGCTTGCTGTTGTCTCATCAAAACTACCTGATAAAATTTTTAGTAGAAATTTCCTTTGTTAAAGAGAAACACAGGCTTCAGTAGGTAACATATTCCAATAAACATATTCCAATATTCATATTGATAATCAGATTTCACTTTACTCTTTTTTTTCCTCAAAAAAAATATTGAAATACTTAATTCTGTAAGCATCCAAATGTGTCAAAAGGAACAGCATAAAGTTTTGTTTCAAAAGAATTTGTTGTTTTGAGTGCCTACAAATGGAACAATTATGGAAAGACACCCTGATTAGCTTGAATCGGGCACTGGAGGATTTCTAGAGCTCCTGAAATAAACTGAAAATAGACTCCAGCTGTGCTACTGCATCTATTTACTGCTCATTTCTAGCTTAGGAATCCTTATGCTACACTGCAAAGTACAGCACAAGTATATTGCTTCTCAGGGGAATTCCGAAACATGACAGCTTTTAGTTCTTGTAAGAAGACCCAAGTCAGTGTCCATGGCACAGGTACGCACACAGCCCTTTTTGGTTCTCCTCAGATTCCATTTCACCCAAAGATATTCACTCCCGTGCCAAACAGAGTCGTAAGGATGACCTTTAGTAGAAGTGGTGAGCTGTTTGTGTTGAGACCAGCCATAGCACTGCTGCAAGAGGATGGTGGAGGGATCAGAGGGGAAGGACATGGCTCCCAACAGGGAAGGGGTGGAAATGGGGAAATCTTTCCGAAAGGGGGAGGGGGCACAGTTGCTAACTGCTGCTGAGACCACAAATGAGGAGGACAGCCTGCAGGCAGCTGGAGCTCCTTAAAAGTTCAACAAATCAATCTGGATGCCAGTACTAGGCTCACACTGCATACAGAAAATAAACCATATTCCTGATATGAGAATTCAAGTAATTCCCTGGAAACCTTAATCACAAACACAACAATGTACATCACAGAGTTAACTGTAACCATATAAAAGCTGGAAAATCAGAATGAAGGCTTCCCTTTCAGCCTGCTATGTGTCCTGGGAAGGCATTGCGCACTTTACAAAGATGAGGAATCAACTTCTGTTCAATTTTAAAAAGAACAGCTATAATTTAGGTTGTTTAAAAGCTTGCACATGACTCAGTAGATAAATTGAATACAGAAAAACAAAAAACATTTTTTTATGAAGTATTACTTTTTAACTCTCTGAAAACACAATGAATACTGTATACATTTTTATTCTCATCTTACCTTCTTCCTGGTTCTGTAGCTCTCTTTATTGCAACTCTCACATCAACCCTTGAGTATTTAATGTATAATACCTTGCTTCTCGTTAAGCTTTCTTTCCTCTGTCTTTGTCTTTATTTTTTTTTATTTTATCCAAACTTTCTCCAATCTTTTTAATTGCTACTGCTTGATTTCACCTGTGCCTCTTAACTAATCTTTTATTGCTGAGAAGTACACATACTTGCAACCTTTAGTCAAAACAACAAGCTTATGAATACCCGACTTTATCTGCCTCCCGATCCACTCTCTCCATGTTTATACTTGATCTGCACCATCTTTAAAGGAAAAGGATTCATGTAATTTTAAAAATCTGTGATGTTCTGATTAAATAGAGGAAGCATGATAAAATGAAATGGGATGGTCTTTTCAGAAGACATACTGATAATGAATTAATTTCATAGGGAACAGTGATGCATATGCTGTACAAATTAACACTGTTAAAACAAGATTTAATTTTTATAAGTCAGGGAGATTTAAGATTTTCTTCATTGTTTCAAAACTCCAAGAGTAGACAGCTAAAAAATGCTTGGAAGTTTTAAGACACTATTTGAATTTCCACGCCTGCAAGTGGAAACAGAACAGAACATTCACTAAAATGACTATTAGAATTACTAGTTAAACAGTATTACTCCATAAAATTTCAAAATGCAACTCGATACCAAAGAAAGAAGCAGTTTGAAAAATCTCAGATCTGATAGTAAGTTCCAAAGCTATCTACTGATGGTCATTTGGCAAAGGCTGGGAATACTCACTTTTACAAAGCTCCATCGATCACTGAAGCTATGCAGTATAAGCAACAAGATTTCATCTAAGACTAAGTATGTTTAGTGGGGAGAGAAAACAACTCCAGAGTATGTATGCAAAGAAACTTTTTGAATTATATGGAAGATTACGACAAGAATGATATTCTGCAAAACTATTAACATTAAAAACTGATTAAGAAAAGAATGCATAAAGAAAATAATAAAAATCTGCTATGACAAAGGACTTTATTCTCCTCCTTTTGTGAAAGGGATGAAAGTATTTTCCATTTCTTCCATCTGTTTCATTTATTAATTTCTAATAACTAGGCAGGTGGGAAAAATGGGAAGCATTTTAATCTCTTTCACAGAAGGAGAAAGGAAATGAGGTAGAATCCACTCCTCAAAACAAAATAGGACATTAAGACAGCACTTATGGAAAAGACTGAGAAGATGAAACACAGGAATTTAGTAAAACAATACAGAAATCAAATCCTCAGAGATGCTTCACAACCTGTAAAACAATGCAGATGATCAACACTTCTAAGCTAAAACTAGTTGACAACTGTGGCTATATGGGTTTTGTTGTTATCATTTTTGAAAGATAGGGGTATGGGTACATGGTTTGTAAGAAGCTTTGCCTAAAAGCAATAGAACGCTATTACAGACAAGTTCATAGTGACATATTAGTAGTCTAAATAAGAGGAATACTTAGAAAAACTCACATGCTGTTGTATGCAGGAATAATAACAATTAAAAAGCCTAACAGTTTGCCTTTATCACCACCTTAGAACAGTACTTTTTGGCACCATAATTTTTGTAGCTGCCAGCAGCAAGTGAACACAACTCTTATCACCAGCAGCATGAACAACAAACCCACATGAACAGAGCTCTCGCGTATCCCTTGTTGCTACTACATGACTCCTGAAGGGACAAAACAGGTCATGATAAATTCTTTCTGCACAGGAAAGAACAACTTTCTGCTCATCTCAGGTGGGCATTCCTATCCAATAGAATTATGTCATTCCTTACCTTAAATAACATCTTTCAGTATAAAAACTGAACTACACAACTGGATAGTTAAACGTAACAAAAATGCACCAACATAGTATGTTCCTTATTCATTAACACAAGTTATTTACAGCAGTTTATGCAGCTTTATTCATTAGAAGCAACACAACACTCAGTGAGGTCTGACTGAGTTTAAAGCCAAAGACTTTCTGTAGTGCAGAGACCATATTGCTAGTTTCCACTGAAATAATTAAATGGGAGATGTTATTATAAGCCATTGTGCATAATTATGCAAAATTTACTATTGCTTTTCATGCCAAAACAGACCCTGAATAAAGATTAACATATTTATGCCTCTTACAAAACTTCTCAGACATATGCCTCCCGGGGACAGGATGCTAAACTGGATTTGTTTGGGTTTTTTTTCCTTTTGTTTTGTTTGGGAGGTGGGAGGGGAGGGTTGTTAGCTAAAGATGCTATATAGGTTCTGTAGTTAGATAACAAAATAGGGTTAAAAAAAAAAAGGGAGAAAAAAAGAAACTCAGGTTCTTATGAAAGCTGTTAATGGGAGGAAAACCATAAAATTTAAAGTAAACTTATTAAAGTTATTTTTAAAAATGAGGTTGGATATCTTTAAGCTCCAATGTGTACACAGAGCTGCAAAGTATTTATCTTAAGAGTAGAGTCTGTCTCAGAGAGTTTGCAATTTGAAGAGCAGCTTAGTAGTTCTCCTACATCTCTAGGATGCTATTAGAAAGAAGTGCTACTCTGGCACTTGCTTCTCAAAACCTAATCCGGAAAAACTACAGTGTGTACTTTAATGTAGACGCACAGTTACACTGGGAAATACTTCAGAATGTGTTTTTGTACCAATCTGGACAACATCATTATATTTTGTCATTCTTGCTGTGGATCACTTAATTTCCCAGAATTATTAAAGCACTGTGTGGTAGGTTTACCCTGGCTGGGCACCAGGTGCCCACCAAGCCCTTCCAACATTTCCTCCCCTCCCCCCCCCGCCCAGCCTCCGTCAGCACAGCATGCAGGGAGAATAAGATGAAAAGAAAAGAGCTGTGGGTTATGATAGATAAGATGTTATTCTCTACTTCCCGTCCGCAGGTGATGTTGGGCCGAGTTCAGGAAGCAGGGCTCCAGAACACGTAGCAGTTGCTCTGAGGACAAGCTGAATGCCCCCCCCATCCTCCTCCTGCCCTCTCCCTTTATAGTTGAGCTGACATCATATGGTATGGAATATCCCACTGGTCAGC
>WUAM01000424.1:1369148-1387273 GCA_024336885.1 Actenoides hombroni | reverse complement strand
GTCCAGAGATGTGTGATGGCAGATGAGAGGAGAAGGTGGGTCAGCCCATTAAGAGCTGTTGAGCATGGGGATGGAGGGTAAGCTGTCTTCCCATCCTCCTCTCCCGTCTAAAGTTGTCACTGTTTTTCCTTCCATTAATTTCAGCCTCTACAATATATAGGCTTTTATACAATTTACAGCCCATGCTTTCTTCCAAAGCACTGATATCAATAATGACTGCCAGGGTCTTTAATCTATTCTGATACAGGTAAGGATGCTATATTCTGTCCCATCTCTGTAGTGAATTTCAAACATAAGTAACGTATTAAAAATACAAATGGCCCTCTACTTGAAAAAAAACAACAACAACCAAGAAAAAAAAAAATATAATGAACCACAACAACAACAAAGAAAACGGTAATTCAACAACATATAACAATTCACAGAGCATTATAAAACTATTGGGCATGCCTTCATGAATCAAATCATCTTTTACTAGCCCAGTTAATTCTAGGAAATACATCTTCAAAATAAATTCACTATCACTATCATTACTGTTACAATTAATTTGAGTGTCTCGGTAATATAAATTTATAACCTTTTATGTTGAAATATTTCAAGAAACAGCGCAAGAAAATATTAACTTGGAATTTAATCACAAGATCTTTTCTCAGTATTCCATACTGGTTTTAATAAAATTATAAATTATAAAACACACAAAGTCTGACAGTACAAAAAACAAATTTAGCAATCAGAAAGCCATTACATTTTGCAATGCAGCCAACAAAACTATGCAATGACACTCCATAACTCCCACTAAAAACCTTCCGAAGCCACATAAAAAGCAATATATTTTTAGTGCTTAAAAAAACCAAAACAATGAAAACATACTTAATTATAAGCACATTTAAAATTTCTGCTGCTTCTAATTGGCAGAAAATAAGAGAGAGGAACTCAACCCAGGGCCCTTCAACCCCAAAGAATGGCACAGGGAGAGGCCTTTCGACACCATCAGACAGCTCTAAGACCACACTTTTTCAACCGGAGGCCTCAGAGTTGCGATTTGAACCATCAAGAGCAACCTATCTCCTGCTCTCGAGAGCTACAAAGACGACAGCTTTGGCTTTCCTTTCTTCAGAAATTCAGCAGAGGCAGAAGAGTGTAAGCAGTAACGCTATTAACAGTGGCTTGAGTTTTTCAGTGGATGAGTTAGATAAGAACCTTTCCCTTTCCTCTCTTCAGGCATATGAAGCTTTCCTAGGCTGAGGGGACCTGCCATGAGCTACTGGTTCTTTGAGTTCAAATCCCATAAATGCAAAGAGGCATCATCCTTTCTCTCAGAGCTTTTTTTTTTTTTTTTTTTAGGTTGTCTGATGAGTCATGAACTGTCATCTTTCGAATTATGCTTTCAAGCTCTTCTATAGTAACACAAGTCTAAAAATACATGCTTTTAATGAGAGTTGAAATTCTCCCATAGTCACATGACTCCCCAATTAGTCCATTCTCCCTTTGTTTTGTTTCTTCAAGGCTTGGTGAACTGTAATTCTCTGTTTGCGACATCAGGCTCATTTCCACAGCAACCAATTAAATTATTCCCCAAATCTTTATAACAAGGAACAAGCAATAGGCACAGATAAACCCTTAAGAAACAAAAGCTTCTCACTGTTTACATGCAAATGTCCATAGAAACAACCAATCAATAAAGGAAAAAACTACGGATGATACATGGCAATACAGGAAATGTAACAAAGGCATAATCAAAGTTCATACATTTACAGTGTATAAATAAACGTTCAGTAATTTTATGACCGTGTGTCAGAATTGTAATAACCACAATCTGTGCTCTGTGCCAGTAACAGCTGATGCTGCAACACAGGGTGTTAATGACGGGCAGCGTATATCTGTGCAGCTTCAATTCTAGAAAGAAATCATTATTTTTGACAGAGAAAACAGAAACCAAAGTAGGATGACACCATTTGCCTCTATGGATTCTAAGACAGGAGGTATTGCTGCCAGCCACCGCACACCATGGATCTCACAGCAACAGAAGCTTAAGAACTAGGAATTCTATTTTGGAATTTGTACATAGATTTGCTTCTTGCAACTGGGAATGCATAGTCATTGACTCTTCCCATAAAGACTTACTCATAATTCCCTTCTACTGCAACAGAGGCCCAGCATCTGAAAGTGTGAATATATTACTTAAGAACCATGGATCTAACTGCACATCTAAGAGCGCTGATACTACTGGCAGTGCTAGAGCTGTGACTACCTTAATCTTTTCCAGATACCTAACCAGACACTATAACATCAGTGGAAACACTGGAAACTTAGTAGCATAATCTAGGAAATAATATGATTATCCTAACACTAAAGGTCAAACACTATCTCAGCATAACCAGTTCAATACCTGAATTGTATTGAAATACTGTGATTCTCTGCTCAGTGAGAATGAGTAAACACTACAGTCTTTTCCTTCTCTCCCCCGTTCTAGAGGAGACTAGGGGTCTAGAGGTGAACTTGTAGAACAGGGTTAATGGTTGGACACAATGATTCCAAGAGTCTTTTCCAACCTAAATGATTCTGTGATTTCTGAGAATATCCACTGTTCTGCAGAGGAATAGGGGATCTTATTAACAGCAGAGTATGTCCCAATTTTGCCATCTGATAGTCACAAATACATATAAATTCACTATTTTCCTCTCTTATACCATTATCTCCCCGAAATTAGCATAGAAATTTCCTTGCAGTCGGCAGACAGGGGAGGATCCCTGAAACTAGCTAAGACATAAACATAATGTTGTAATAAGATACTCAAAAAAGTCAATCAATGTGACTTTGTGCCATTAAGGTGTACTATTCAAATAAAGTTCTAGAAAAGCCATTAGTTCCTAAGAGATTGTTTTAAATTATAATATATAGCAGCCTCAGAGGGACTAAAAGTACTCAAATGCATTTGCCTTTGCCATGAAATAAAGTAACTCCTGAATACTTTGGGAGACTCTTAGTCAAAGTAAGGTGGTCAGCACCCTCTGCTGCATTGTCCCTTTCCCTAAACAGCCTATTATACCTAAACAAGTGGCATGAAAGAAGAAAACAAGTTCTGCATACACTTGAGTATCACACATGACTGCCACGAGAAGGTTCCTCCTTATTGACAGCTGTGGACAGAAACAATATGGCACTGTTTACCCCAGAGAGGTTAACAGGAGAATTGACTGGCTTCTCTTTGGGTAAAAACACATCTGGTAGTCATGGTAGGAACATGAAGTACTTTAAGCCATCAGAAAGCCCACCTCAAGATCATACTGTATTAGTGTATATTTATCAGGTTCCACCCCCCCCCCCTTCAGAAATGCTTGGCTTATCATACCTATCTTGCATTTTCTTGAAGACCTAACACAGAATTCGTGATGAGAGAAAGGAAAAAAATCCACTAATAATTCTGCAGCTGACATTGGTGTCCAGTTCTCAACTTGCCACAACAACTTCAGCTATGAAACAATCTTCAGAGGCCAAGTCCAAACTATTACTGATTAAACAAAAAATAAATTCACAACTTCGTATCTTTTCTATTATGGATTTCAGTCTAACATGAGTCATGAAGTTAGATCCAACATCCTCACTAGTGCAGAGCATATACAACCATATGCCTTTCAACAGAATTCAGCTTTTTAAAGAATAAATATGACTAGAGCCTAGGCTTTTGAGAGATAACATTTCTATCCCATTTCTCTAAATTGGTACAACACAGGAATGTGGACCAGGAATTTAAATGCACAGATCTCAACAAAAAAATTACAGTGTTGTACCAACAAGTACCAGGCTCTGACAAAATTTTATGAGAACTTAATTTCCTCCACCTTTATTAACAACAGCAGAAACACCATAATACTAAAAAACAATACCTGGGGCAAAACTATTCTCAGTAATTGTCAGCAATTTTCTCTCTCTCCACTTAACACACAACCAAAAATAGTTGGTTTGATAAGGCCCATTCCCTCATGAGAATTAGCTCAATTTCATGTGGCACTAAAAGCCTGTGACTGTGTGATGACTCCCATAGCTTCTGAAGACCAGCTGCCACATGTATGAAGTTCCCTGCAGGTTTTCTTTTTCTACTCATTGCATAGGAAAATCTTCCCTGTCTGTGAGGGCTGTAGAATCAAACCCACCCAATAAACTCTGGCAACTTAATTCTGGACCAAAACTTCTGCTGACCTTCCTTTTTCTCTTCAGAGATCTTTATCACAAGTTCCTCCTGCCCATTCCTCTATAAAATTCTTACACTGTCTAGTTTTTGCAGGCTACATCAAAAGATGCTAAAACTGCTAACGGTGTTCCTGTTCTCAGCCATTTCAGTAGCATCCAACATCTACTTCTATCTTCAGGCTGACAGTCTGCCCAGGTTCTCCTCCACACCAGCCTGGTACAAAAAAAACAAAACAAAACACTGCCAAAAGTTGTGCAAAAAGTCTTTTTCAGGCTTTTTTCTCAGGGCACATTTTGTTGTCAAATTCAAAAGGACAACAAAAAAACAAGGTATTTCCCCAAAACAGACATCCTGCCAGAGCTCAGAGGCCTTTTCCTCTGTCTCTCTCCACCTATTTAGGGAAGGGCAGACCTTCTTTCTTTCTTTTAAAGCCTAGCTGAATCATGAAACAGTCTTGCTTTAACTGCTTCCAATCCCCTCAATATTTTCTCACTTGCTTTTGTAGCAAGATACTCTTAAACTCCCCTTAACATACAATTTGGACCACAACAGCCTTAAAAGTTTATTTATTAAAAAGTAGCTACAAAATTCCTTTAATAAAAAGCATACAAAAACACCTGTCCAGGCTAAACAAACTTACTATACCAATAATAATGACAATGAAGTTATTCACATTGTTTCTCGCTAATGTTCTTACAATTCAGGCTGCTGTTAGGAGCACTACAGAACTATATAACTATGCGTGTACCTGGTACCATATAGTTTAGAAGAAACAGTCTCTGAGGGAAAAATCCTGTGTACACCTTACCCTGTGCAGCAACATCTTTATGCAGAAAAAACTTGCCTCTTTTCACCATTCTTTCCTATAGCCAGCATGGATCATGAAATCTAAAGGAGAAAAAAAAATTAAAATTTTCTTCTCTTGAGTACATGTATCTCCCTAGAAGCTTCAGAATTCGGTGTGGGCTGTGCTCTAGTTATTATTACTATTATATAATGAGCACACCAGTTATCTCAGTTCTTTTCCTTGTCACATATTCTTTTAAGGCATTTTAAAACCAGGCAAAGATCTAAAGCAAAATATTCTCTACTATTCTCTCTTCAGAACAAGAGGAGAGAGGACATTTTTAATTTGACCAACAAGGAGGACAGAGAGGAACTGTCTTTGGAAATAATTATTCTTCCAAAAACCACACATATGAATATTAACTGCAAAGAGCCAAGTATTCAGTAATATGCTCTTTGAATTCTAGAACTACACTTTTCTTTTTAAAGTAATAAACTGTTCCAAAAAATTCATTTGGAGTTCCAAAATTATTTAAATATGGCAAGCAGATGAAGAAAGGTCTTAAACTGGAAATATAAAGTTGCCTTGAATTGAGCTTGAAAATAATTCAGTGTAATGAAATTACGGATATTCCTTCAATTAACTTACTGGAAGATATTCACTTCCTATTGAGTGTTGCTTAGAGGGAACTATTTTGTGATTAGAAACAAGTGGTGGAGAACTCATTCTCCTTTGCATAAGTTACATTTATGGAAATTCAGAGAACCTGGTATGTATTCAGGAAAGAAATTCTACATTCAGGGTTTGTGTTTGCCAGACAGTACATTTGAATAAAGCTGAGAATCTTACTCTAAATACGTGATGAAGACGACAGACAAGATGTGGCAGGAACTTCTCAATGGGATACCAAGGACAATACCCATACACAAAGGTAGAAGCAGGACTTTTTTGTTTACCTGTATTTGCAACAGTAGACAGGCTATCACCAAGCTGTCAGAAGATTAATTAAAGCAGAACTACACTTACTTAGAGCAAAGTGTCTTTCTGTAAGAAAGTGGAAAACACATGTCCCCGTCAGAGCACTAGAATCCACATGAGGAATTTAATGGGCTTTATATAGTGAAAGATGAACACACACTTCAGTGACTAAAAAGGGGATTTGGCTAAATTCAGACCTCTAAGCTCAGGACAGCTGGATCTATAATGTCCACACCCAATCAGCTACAGCTCTGCACATATAATGTAACTCTGGAAGTACTTTGAGATTATTATCTATGCACGCTGTATCTCAATATGGTTTGAAAATTCCTTCGCATGACTAAAGTCAATTGATGCAGAAAAGAAGCAGCTCATCTAGGTGCCTCCGGAGTTCTGTTAAGAGTCTAAAGATACGAAGCAGAACTTAATTTGTCTCCTAGAACCTGGGTGGAGCCATTCCTGTGCTATTTTCAGAAACCGTAATACTTGCAGATGTGACTGATTTCAGTAAAGTCTGGCAGAAACAGTCACCTTCATAAAACAGGTGGATATAAGGCAGGCTTGCCTTCTGGCTGGGGGAAAGACTGAAGACAGGGGTTCAAACTGAGCATGAACATGCAAAATATTGGTTCTTCTCCTGAAAATAAATGAGCAATCTTTCTTAACCCAATTTATTCAGGCTCCAAAGAGAAGCAGAAATCAAAATACACCTTGTGCTTAAAGCTTCCTAATGGTTAGCACATGGCATCTCAGTACATACCCATTTTGGGCTTATCTGCTAAAAGTATCTGTTTTGCACCAATGGTTGTAGACACTATGAATCATTAATGCTTAATATTCAAGCATGGCAATATGATATAGAGGTGTAAATGTGAATTCTACCACACTGAGCTCAGGTCAGTTTAGTACACTTCTCTCTAACAGCTTAAAAATGTCTTTGTTTTCTTTTAATTAAGTCTTTACCATTCAGTATTACTTTTTATTTGCACACTAAAATGAGTGTACACTAATATACTAGAAAAACTCTTTCTGGAGGTCTTACTGTTTGAAGTGCTGTACTACTTTAACTCTTATTTTACTATCAGCATATCTTACTATTAAACACCTGCATAAATTGTCTGACATTAAAAAATATTTCAATGTATGTTTGTATAATGAATTTAAAAGAACACTTCTTTTCATATTTCAGCCTGTTAGTGTATTGAGTTTGCATGGCAATGTTTTGGTAGCAAAGGGTGGTACAGGGTAGTTTCTGTGAGAAGATGCCAGAAGCTTCCCCCATGTCCGATAGAATCAGTGTCGGCTGGCTTCAAGACAAACCTGCCACTTGCCAAAGCAGAGCCCATCAGCACTGGTGGCAGCATTTCCAAGATAATATATTTAAGAAGGGGGAAAAATAAACCTGCTGCACAACAATATCCAAGGGAGAGGAGTGAACGTATATGAAAGTGACAACTCTGCAGACACTGTGGACAGTGAAGAAGGAGGGAGAGGACATGCTCCATGTGCCAGAGCAGAGATTCCCTTACTGCCTGTGGTTAAGGCCATGGTAAGGCAGACTGTCCCCCTGTAGGCCATGGAGATTAATGGTGGAGCAGATACTGTCCTGAAGCCCATGGAGGACTCCATGCCAGAGCAAGTAGATCTATGACCCCATGGAGAGCCCATGCTGGAGAAGTTTGCGAAGAACAAAAGCCTGTGGAAAGGATGCACATTGGAGAAATTCACAGAGGACTGTCTCCCATTGGTGGGACAACATGCTGGAGCAGGGAAAAAGCGAGGAGTGAGAGAGAGGCTTGGTAAGCAGCCAAAGTCAACCCACCCATCACAAGTGTACAAAAGTAATTCTGATTCTAGTGACCTCATTAAGTCAATGTGACTATTAGCCTCTAGGAGTATGGTCCAAAGTCACTGACATCCAAGGTAGGCAGGTTTTTGGAAGACTGTATTTTTTGTTCCAGTACTCACTTTAGGCCTGATTCAAACTAAAATAGGGATTATATATACTGTATATTATAAACTCAAGAAAAGCATACCTGTTAAAAATTTCCATAGTTAAAATAATGCTGTGATTTAGGTAACTCTCTACACCACAATTAATGAAAAGCAAAGCAATCTCCACAGATCAGCAGGTAAGTGGAAAATAAATCACTACAGTATAAATTCCCTACTGTTTTCTGGAGTCCTTCAGTGAAACCCGCTCCTTACAAGGCAAGGCTCAGGGCTCATCACCACCAGTTGCTGGCAGGCAACTGCCACAAAGTTAAACCTCCCTAGAGCATTACTTTCTGATATTACCTTCATCTCTCCTTCCTGCAGAAGACCCACAAGTATATCAAGTCACACGCTGGAGAGGTTTGGTGATTTTCAGTTCACTATCTCATCACGTTCAACAAAGACAATCAAATATCAAAACAATTACATACTCAAATTTCATAAAATTCCACATAATTTAATTACTATATAGTCATGAGTAAATGTATCTACTATCACAACATTTTGAATCTCTGCATGTTAGATAAAAATGTATCAAATTCAACATCGTCAGTTCCAATTATTTTTAATTTTTTTTTAAATTGCATTTTAGAGTCTTAAATCACACATTTAAAGAAATTACTGTTTACTCATTTAGCAAAATCAAATAGAACAGTTCAGGAATTCAAAATAAAGCCTGTATCTGGGCTATGTTCCTTGGAATTATACATCAACGTCTATATACCATTAACAGGTTTTTTTCTAACCAACTCAGAAATTTAACTATTTATACAAAGATGTGTCACATATCACATTTTTGAACAATAACATCCTTCTATTCCAGAAAAGCAGAAAAGCTTGAAAGCTTGTCTTTCTTTTATGTACATACAAAAACCTGAACACAAACAAACACAACCAGTTTCACCAGATACTTTATCCTGATACCAATAGCTATATTAACAGCAATGGCTATGAACTATGGTGTGAGTAAGAAGTGCTGGAGGAGCAAAGGGAACTAGAAAAAAAAGGAATGTAATTTAATGACTTGTGCATTTTTCTTTTCCCATATGGATATGACAATATTTTAACAAATGCTGCATTGAAGGCTTAAATTCTAATACTGGATAGAAAAAGAAAAAAGTAACTATTCTGTCTCAGTCTATTAGAAGTCTTCATTTTCTAGTATTGTAAAAATTAATAATTTTAAAATATTTTTCCAGGAAGAAGTAAATATTTTCAGAAGGGGTTTTGTTTTTGTTTTGTTGTTTGGGTTTGGTTTTTTTTAACTGCTATAATACGTTTACTATACATCTGGTGATGTGATTTAAAAGAAACAAGCTTTTTCATATCAACCATGTAGAATACAAAATTTTCTTTGCAATAGTCTCTGAAGGCAAATACAAAATTTGAATGTGTTCTTTTCAAGCTGCATGCAATTGCATCTTGCTTCCCTTTTTTAAATGTTTGTGTGTTACATCCAAATAGAAACATGAATATTTTCATTTTTCAGACTCATACCAGATCTTTACGGCTATCTTTTAAGGAGGAGGTCCTAAGACATTGATATATTGGACCGGCATCAAAGTCTTAGATTCCACTATGAAACAAGAAAAAATAGTTCCTTGCTTGATAACATCATTAAGGATTTAAAACAGTATATGGAGAAAATTTCCTACATCTCTATAGCTTAGGGAGGATACGTACTTTCTTTATAAACAGCAGCATACTTTTAACTACACATCAACTCTTCTAGAAAACTGTGAGGCTCAAATACACTTGTTCCAGAAAGCATCATGTAAATATTTCTACATGAATTTTATTTTTTTGTTGTTGTTCAATGAAATTGCATTATATAAAGTACTATTCGTGGCTTAATTTGATATCATGAAAATAATCTAATTCACATTCCACTGGAATGTGCTATTTAAGTTAACACTACTAATCATTGTATGATTATTCTGTTAGATGACTACACTGAAATACAGTTCATTATATGCTGTGATGTCAGAGACACAAAAAAACCCAAACCAAGCACCAGCCTTAATTTTACCTTATAAGCAAATGTTTCCTTTAGTAAAAATCAACAACATTCATAAATCATGAGATTTTCTCCATTTTTAAAAAGGTAAATTTATATTACTTATCCTACACAAAAACTTCCTAAATGTTTTCAACCTTCTTCAGTTCAATTCTTATCAGGCTTCATAAAACACATCCTAACTTCTCATGTTCAGTATCTGTTCTCTAAGCACCCAATTCTGAGCCATTTAGGTTGCTTAGGCAACTTAAAGGAAGTTTTGCCTGAGCAACAGCTAAAGAAATGGATCTTCAGCCTCGAAGGATATTTGTTTCCTGCTCTTTCACAGGACAATTCCTTCTTCACATTGTTTACAGCATTAGAAATATCTTTATATTGAATACCTAAATGTGTTTCTCCTGGGATCTTCATTTTTCCTCCATGACCAAGTAAGCCACCTTTTCAACTACAAACCCCACTCTAGTGTCTTACAAATTGTTATGGTCAATTTAAGGTGGCAGAGACATAAAAATACACTTTCCAAATACCTATAGTCACATAATCCATAGGGAGTCTACATGGTACAATACTGGAAAATAATTGTTCAGTTAAAAAAGAAGTTCCAGATAGCAACTGATTTTATTTTACCCCTCCAAATAACATGTATTTTGGATTAATAACCATAAACCATAATTCAACCTCTTACTTGACAGTAAACAATATCAAGATTATTAATAATAATAATATGTTCTGAATTTAAAATAGTCTTAATTTTTAATTAGCCATAAAATCACATAATTTAAAAATAACTTACATTCTGCATATTTCTGAAGCTGAGAGAATTCTCCAGGACTAAGGTTAACCCACTTCTCCTGGCTCGTCATACTGGCAGTAAGGTTTCTTGTTAAATATCAGAAAAACATTCCCTTTGACCCAGGGGATATAAACTCCATAAATATTCGCAGCTTCAGTTCACAGTGCTCAGAGGCTGGAAAGATGGCATCAGTCTATGTGGATGAAGTTTTTGATGCTATGAACTGTTCCCAATGTGTTGGTTCACTGGTGAGTTACAGCACTGTTAAAAGAAGATCAAACATTAAAAGCATAAATAAAATTATTCCCATAAGAAAACTGGTAACCAATTAATATTTTCTTACATACAGTTTTGCTCAAAATCTTTCCATACAGTACTTGTCCATAAATAGTTTTGTATCCATTTCCAAATTTTATTTTTATAGTTCAAAATGCCTATGTGCAGCACCAAAAATCAAAAATTATCAATTGTTTATGATCAGATTATATCTGGACATCTTGTGTGACAATCTGTTTTAGTAATAATCACTGCAATAGTAGATGCTATCTAGCCATAAACTTAGTTCCCTATAATTTTAAAATCAGATTCAGATAACTAGGTTTGTATCCACTTAGGTTGTTGTACAGTAGTGTGTGACCTTTTCAGAAATATTCAGAAGCTTCAAACTCCACATGTCAAAAAAGAAATGGATTCTACAGTATGGTGAGAAATTCACATGAAAACTATAAATATTAACTAGTCTAACAAAATACTATGGGTTTAATTTGTATAATGTCACAACATTTCTGAAGTCACTTCTGAAAATCAAATTTAACTGTTGGCATCATTGCAAATCATTTCAGGAAAAAAAAAAAATCAAACTGATGTCATTCCAATTTTATGCATTTTTCTACCCCTGTAGGAGAGACCTTACAAAGGCAACGCATTACCAACACCACTCCTTGCACAACAGGTAGGGTACTTTTCATCTAATTTTAGCCATCTGAAAGTCAGGTACCTCATCTGAGATTGTCATCTAGGGTGCTCTCTTTAATCAGCAGAAAGAGACAGGTGGCCCAGACAGCAATTAATCCCTCCAGTTTCATCATAATCTTAAAATGTGATGAATTGCCTTCTTGTAGTATTCATCTTTTGCAGAGGTTACCTAGATGACAAGTTTAGACTAGAAAGCTAATTTTAGACCGTAAGTGGAATCTCTTCATATGCCTAGCAATGTGTCATTTACAAGGGTCAAATTACAAAAAGAATAAAGCAAAATTCAGACCAGAAGAGAGTGACGGAGTAATGGAAGGAGTGCTAAGGAGGAAGATGTTGGCAGCTGGGAGCGGAGAGAAAAAGGAGTAAGATACCATGAAGGGTGAGGAAAAAAAAAAAAGCAATAGAGTAGCTAGGAACCGAAAGACATGAAAAAGCATACATTAACACAGTAACAGACACCTTCCTCCCCCCATTCCCAGTCTTCCATATGAGTATCATTCCTGGACAAAGAAATTCAGGAAGACAGATACCTTAGTCCCAGAATTTCCTTGCTCTCAAGCCTTTCTTGGTGAATGATTTTAGTACATGCGCCTATATTATGAGCAAGAAAAGCTATCTAAATACAGTAACAGACTACTTGGCAGCTGCCTTGCCTTTTCAAAATTTGAACCAGAAGAGATTTCTATGCTCTTTGCCTCCTCAAGTTAGAATAAAAAAGAATGAGAAAAGTTGGAACCGGTAAGATGTAGAAACACTGACTGAACAAATAACGAAAACTAATAGGAGCATGGAGATATAGATGGAAAAAGCAACATTAATGTGGATAAAGTTGACTAAGTGCAAGGCACACTAGCCCTCAAATATCAGTGAATCAACATCACCACCAGAAAAAGGGCAGTAACAACAAAAGCTAGAAGTGATACTCAGTAAGAAAAGCTTTCCTTTTGCCTTGACAACCTCAGTCCTCTTATTTATGAGCAGAAAAAATATGGTCAACAGTGACATTTTAATCAAATTAGAGTTGTTTCATTTCTGGCAGTTGATTAGATTGTATTGAAGACAGTTATTTCTTCAAGTAGGTATATTTTTCTCATATTCTTGGCAACTGATTAGGTTTTTGTGAAAATGTTTTTATATCTGCATAACTGATTTAATAGAATTAAAATTTGATACCACAATTTCATCCAGTACTACTTTTTGTATTCTTAACTACATTAGCTGTATTACCTGCAAAAGCTAACATTGCTGAATGCTGTACAGTTAGAAATTCTCAATTATTTAATATTAATATTTGTGATAAGCTTACCAATAGATTTGCTGTCACTAGCAAGGTAATGACTCCTGTGTCCTCTGAACTGATCAATCCATTCACATACAATACATTGAGCTGACCACTGTCTAAAAGTTTTATAGAATAATAGAATCATTAAGATTGGAAAAGACCTCTAAGATCATCAAGTCCAACCACCAACCCAACACTACCATGACCACTAAAACACATCCTGAAGCGCGCACATCTAAAATTTTTTTGAACACCTCAAGTCATGGTGAATCCACCACCTTCCCTGGGAAGCTTGTTCCAAGACCTCACCAGTCTTTCAGCATAGAAACTTTTCCTAATGTCCAATCTAAACCTGCCCGGGCACAACTTAAGCCCATTTCCTCTTGTCCTATCGCAAGTTAGGTGGGAGAAGAGATCGCCACCCATCTCACTACAACCTCCTTTCATATAGTGGTAGAGAGCAATAAAGTCTCCCCTCAGACTCCTTTTCTCCAGGCTAAACAATCCCAGTTACCTCAGCTGCTATCATAAGGCAGGTTATCCAGTCCCCTCAACACCTTTATTGCCCTTATCTGCAACCTGCTCCAGTGCCTCAATGTCTTTCTTATACTGTGGCACCCAAAACTGAACAGTTTGTTGCATACACAGTACATGGGCAGTGAAAAAAAGAGTTTTCCCATTGGCTTCTTCTCCAACTTCAGATCTAAATGACCACCTCTGATATCCTCTCCTTTTTATCAGGCACCCAGACTCTACTGCCTACAAACAGTGTTGAAGACAAGGTACGTGACCTCAATGACAGCAATGGAAAAATTTGGTATGGGCATGGTAATCCACAGGTAAAATGATGTAGTCTGTGTATAAGCCAGCAAAATTATCATGGAAGATACAACAATGTTCAAGGCTACACTATTATCTTGGAAAGCTCTCCAAATGCAAGTTGCTTCCTTTGAAAAGGAAGGCTGTTGGAGATCTATTGAAACTAATTTGCCAAATTTAATCCAGGAACAGTAATGGGCAGTCCTCTGAGAATGACTAGCTGGTCTCTGGACTGCAGCCAGGTTCTGTACACCACTTGTGTGTAATGTAGGAATATGCAGAAACATAATGAGGAAAATACCAGCAAAAGGAACCCCACAGAGGCTTCCTTTTTCTGAGTTTCCTATTAAGTTCTGCTGCAGAGGAGTCCTAAATAAGGAAGGGCCCCTGCTCTCTGCATCCTTTAATTTTAATAGTTAAACCTTTGACATTTTCGCACTTTATATAGATAACAATGTAGCTATAAGAAATCACACACATTATATAAATGCTGAGAACAAAAGCCATCAATGCATATTTGTATTATATGATGTGTGCCATTTGTAAAGTAAACATTTCAAGATCACCTATATCTTACACAAATATCTTACTTTCTGTAAAAGAAAATATTGTATTATATTTTTCAGTCATGTTTAATTTAAATGCATTCATTTGCACTTTATTTTAGTGCTTTTTCTCTCAGTACTCCAGGTAGGTCATGCAGTGAGAAATCTATACATAAATACATGAAGAGGAAAGAGGTAACTGGGAAAATACTATCATGTGGGGAAAAAATAAAGTAAAATCTTAAATTAAAACATTTGATTAATGTGCTTTCTGGCAAGCAAATTAAAGATCAGCAGGACTAAACAGATACAAACGGTGATTCGACCTCTCTATGGAGAGATAAATTACTTTGAAGAACACACAACAGCGTACAGTTAAAATATATAGGATGTCAGGTGGAGAACTCTTCCACCAATCCACTAAGAGCTTGACCTATTCTGGAAAATGAATCTGTGCACACATTTCATTAGTACATGCTTAGGCAAGATTCCCAGTCCTCTCAACTAGACACAAAGCAGGCATTACAAATAAGAGAAATTAGAAAAACTACATTAATAAACCATTCACAAAAAGGATTAGAAAAAAAAAAATAAATCTTCCTCCTCTATTCTACTATGACTATAATAAGTCTTAGAATTCCAGTCTCCCTCTTATAACATGTTTTTTCTTTCTCGATTTGACAGTTTATTAAGTTTTCTGTCAGGATTCCTACCAGGCCACATACTCAAACTATCATTTACCATTCAGCTAACAATGCTAACAAACTTAGACTTCCAGGAATTCCCCATGCCACCAAAATCCTCAGTTGCTCTGCAGAAACCAGGCTGAGGAGTGGAGAAGAGAAAGGAACACAGAGTGAACATCCCCTATGCAACAACCTCAACACTCAAATCACCTCATTACACTTCATAAAGTCCTCACTTCAAGGAAGGAGTTTTTGGAGAGTGAGAGGGGAAAGGGAAAAAAAAAGCAAAAAACAAAAACAAAACCCACCTTCAGTCCAATGAAACTGATCAACAACAATGGGTTCAGCTTCAAACTTAATTCCAGAGGAGGACTGTGGCCTGTGGAAATGTGTCCAGCTCCCCAACTAACCCAGCTACCTCTGCTTCCTCCTGAAAGGCAGGTGGGCTTCTGTGGTCTATCTTCACAATCAGGACAGAAAGCATGACACTCTTCTTAATGCATGCCTTAGGGGCTTCTCTTTGTTCACCGTAACAGGGAAACCTGAAACAGCCAAGAAACTGGCTTTTGGAATTACTCAGTCATGTTTCTGCTTTCTACTAGACCTTCCTTAATGTACATTTCACATACAATTTCATCATTGTCAGTTAGCTACTCCATACAGGGGTCACAAGATAAGGCCAATAGCAAGAAGGGGTGCAAGTGACAAAATGACAGATCTTAAGTAAGCATTTTCCATGCTGTAAAAAACTGAGACCTACAAGTCCTTTTTCTCCCTTTTCCCTCTCTTCATATGCTGAAAACAACAACAACAACAAAAAACCCAAAAAACAGCAACCAAACAAAAGAAAAAACATGAACCCTAAGGAATTCCTTCTGGGGAAACCACAGTTCTGTACAACATGATTTTTGCCTGAACAACAGGAATAAATAACACAGAATATTTTATACCTTAATTGCTATGAAGGCTGAAGCAATTATGCTTTTCAAGAAAAGTACAGAATATACTTGCTATTTCCTTCAGTTGGGTCCCTAAAACTTCACCATGGTTAGCTGGATCCTGTGATTTCAGTGTGGGTGACATCACTGATTTTCCAAAGGAAAATTTTTACATTACATATGCCATATGTTAAGACATACACCTGAAACAGTTTTCTCTAACTCCTGCAATCAGTTCAGAAAGCAAGTATGTTCTTCTTACTGACAAGATCTACGCGTCTTTCCTCTGAAAACTCAGTGCTATTTGTGAGCTTAGGAAACAATGGAAAAGTAAAGATACCACCGACGCTTGTAGAAGAACTACTCAGTCTTCATGTATAAAACACCTTCTCTTGTGATCATATTTTAAGATCTATGTAACATTAACATATATGGAATTATAATGAATTATTGCACTATTTATTCTCTGTTAATTAAGCTGTTCAGTTCAAAGTATGTAATATTTCCTCGGCACTGAAGAACCATACTTCTTTCCATTGAACCCACCAGGATATTCTTTCCACTAAGGTTGCTCTTGTCAAAACAGCTAACCAAAAAAAGAAACAACCAAGAAAAGCATGCTAATGATTTCCAGTTTCTTGCAATGCAGGCATTATGTACAGATATGTAAGACAATTTGTGCAGGTATTCCAGCAATTTATTTTACACTTCATAAAAAACAATGTCTCTAAAGCCAAAAGTACTCCAAATTGCATAGTTGAAAATTTAGTCTGAAGAGTTTGAGGTGGGCAAAAATTCAGTCAAAAACATCTGCTGATCACCATTCTGATTTCTTTACTCTCAAATATAGAAGTATTATGATTATGTATAATTGCTGCTGGATTAACAACATAGATGAAAAAAAGAGAACCTATAACAAAACACAAGAGCTTTCTCCTACAGAAACTGCACATCCTCTTGTTTTTCAAAGTATTTAGCATAAAGTCCTTCTAGTAGTATACATTCTTTTTCAATTAGCAAAGGATGCTTACTGATGTAAATTAAGATAATTCTGAAATAGAAACTCTAAACACTGATCCACTGAAATCAGTGAAGATGTCTTACTAAGCTGAAAAAAAATTTCTCCCTTTAAAGAACTGACTTTAAGACAGCTCAAAAGCATGCATGTTTTCCTAACTACTGTAACCCCATGTATACTAGGTTTAGGCATGTAAAAATGACGATTTACATTTTAATACAAAGATATGGACTATTCCTCAGAGAAGCAATTATTCAAATTCACTTCCTCAAATTATTTCTATGGAATATATCAGTAAACATTGGTAATACATGCAGCACAAAAACTATTGTGATAGAATAAACAGAATACTTGAATCTCTGAGAAAATATATCACCAGTACTACAGTTTGTGACAGAAATATTAGCAATAAAACCTGAGCACCAATACACACTGATCAAAATGCAAGATAGCAGCACCACCGAATATAGTTACTTACACTTTAAACACAGGAATACATTTTAAATTATATTTTTAACTTTGTTCTTCATGCACCTTAACTTAATCACATGACTACTTTAAAAGTACCTTTAGATAGATCTTAAATTTTTCCAACTCCCAGGCTTGCTATTTCCAAGTTGCTACACTAATTACCTACCAAGTCATAAGAATTACATTCAAATTTCTCAGTGACTTCTTACCTAAAAGAAATATTGCAATAAATGAAACCTAAAAAGAATCTGGAAGAAGGAAATACCAGAATGCATATGTGCTGATGCATCATATATTTATAAAGGCTTTCTTCTTGCTTTAAATAATACAACTGAATAATCTAAAAGTAAACAGACACCTTTTCAGACTGGTATTATTTTATGAGAGAAACAGTAAGTAATTCAAAAACCTTCTCTAAGGAGGAGTTATGGAGATGCTCCAATGTTAAAAAATTCTCAAGAACAATTTTAGGAATACATTTTAAAAAGTGAAATTTAAAAAGGAAATTTGAGGAGTTAGTCATCCTTCTTAGCATTTTACATCAATGACTTGAAGGCAGGAGACGGGATGTCTGGTGGAGTTTCACTAATCTTTGAACAAGCAACAACAATAAATGGGTAGTTGTA
>WUAM01000424.1:1339724-1369048 GCA_024336885.1 Actenoides hombroni | reverse complement strand
GTCTTCCATGACCTCTGGTGGACATTTACTTCATCTTCTCTTCTTCATCATTGTGTTGTTTTAATGACTTAAAGCCTGAAATCCTTGTTTTTGCCGGTTCTTGTCTGTTCAGCATGCTCAGGTGCCTCAAGACATCTTGTCCTGTTCCTAGAGACAGACACTATCCACAAGGTTGTGAATTTCACAGTATGTCCCAACTCTACAACTACCTATCTATTGTTGTTACTTATTCAAAGATTAGTAAGACACTAACAGACATCCTGTCTCCTGCTTTCAGTACCTAAATGCTTTTGTAGCACATTCCTATGAATACAGAATGGGAAAAAAACCCCAAACGAAAACAAACCAACAAACCCCAAAACAGAAAACAAACCAAAAAAAAAAAAAAAACCAAATTAAAAAAGAAAGGCAATAGGAAGGTACTTATTACACTTAACGATAAGAGGAAGAATTCCTTCAAATAATATTAATACGGAATTATGTAACTGCTTAGAACTCTTATCTAGGTTCAATGACAATGACATCTGCAGCTGGGAACCTATCTGTAAACATATGCTCAAAGACAGAGAAGTGCAAATAGATTTACAAGGCTGTCTTTTAATCTCTTCTTAATATACAATTGTCTTATTAAAATAAAATTGTTTTATTAATCTAAAATACCTTCATCAATAGATGGTATTTGGATGGAATTCTCTTTATCTGAGGAAAGAAATTGTTTATTTGCTGTCACTTGGACTATTTCTTCTTACCTTTTATCCATAGAAATATAACTGGCATCAATCTATAAATGTCATTAATGTGCAGAGCTGAAATATTAGCATACCATGTTTCCTTTGGACACGGGGTTTTGCTGTTTTGTTTGGTGTTTTGTTTTGTTTAGTTGTAGGTTTGTTGGGGTTTTTTTTCATTTTTAATAATGCCTGCTAAATTATACCTTTTGTATGCTGTCAATCTTTCCAACACCACTTCTGGTCATTGCTTAGACACATGAATAGAACTTAGAGATGTAATTGTAAAGGCAGTTGATTTTGGTGGGACAATTGTGTCAATACGCTTCATGCAGGATGCAGTTTATCTTTGGTGATGTGTGCAGACTCATTAGTTGATTTTTACTTAGTAATAATTTTGCCTTTCTGTTCTGTAGGGTGGAATACTACAGAGAGTCAACAAGCCAGTCATTGCTATCGTGAAAATTAAGACCGCTGAGGTAGAAAGTGAATTAAAGGTAGGCACTGCATGCATATGCATATTGCACTTCCTGTGGAGTCGGGTATGGAAAAAAAACATGGAAATTAATTTATAATTGTTATGTCAGGAGGAAACCCAAGCTCTTCCTGTGGTTATAGATGTAGTGTGGCTGGCATGTGCGAGAGCTGGGGCTGTGTATAAAAAGGCTGTGCCCATGTGCATACCCAGCATGATTAGTCATGGGAACTCCCCAGCCTGCCTCTGTACATGTGAGAGAGTGGACTCATTCCTGACAAATTTCTTGACTGAATTCCTAGCTTGCTTTGTTTCAAAGCAACTGGCTAATTGGTACCGTATCTCTCCATGTGCTGACATGTGCTACGGAGCTGACACCAGTGAATAGGCACTGTGAGCATGGGGAGGCGTGTAACATGCTGGGTGAGAACCTGACTGCTTCTGCGGGCTTCCCCGGGCAGCTCCTACTGCACAGAAGGGAGCTGATCAAAATGTGCATAGATAAGAGAATTTGAATAGTGGGTAGAAACTGTTCCTGCATATGAAATGTTAGGAATGGTTAAGGCCGGACAGTCTTTTATGTGCAGCCAAGGTAATTAGAGTATGTTTTGTAGGTACTTAAAAATAGCCTGTAGCAATGTATCATGCACTTGCTGGAGTTGGCCTGCTAATAGGACTGGGCAGGACACTTATAATCCTAGTAGGATTACTAGAACTGTAAGAATTCACCCTGGGGAGGCTCATCTGATCCAGCAAAGATGCCATTGCAACACTTGCCATGGGGAGTCCTGCACCATCTGCATAGTGACTGACAGCACTATTTGAGTCAGTTCCCCACATAAGAATTACACTAAGTATGGAACAGTTTACAGTATATTATTTGTGTAACTAGCACTCTATCTGTGAATGTCTGTACAGCTCGTGAGTCTTTGGTCTGAAACAAAATCTTCTGCTGTAAACCAATGCAAATTATTTCTATTTGTTTAAAAGTGAGGTCAGAATCTGACAAATTTTAAATATTTCTGTGTTTATTGTATGATTGTTCCTGTTATGACCCGAACAGTGACACTTACCTACTTTCTGAAGTGATTTTTACATAAGTAGATACAGGTGTCCTGCTCTCAACATCCAGTGCAATATAAGCTAAAGTATGGTACAAATCTTTAAGCTCTAGCAGCACGAATAGATGGGTTTTTTACAACAAAGTATTTCAAACGGACTGAAAAGAGAACACTTACTCTTCTGTGATTACTCTTCCTTGGTGCACTTAACAGTATTTCTGGAGCTTGGAACTACAGGAGGACATTGATATGCAGGCGCTTAAAACAGCCAGTGGGAATCCTCACTTACTAGGGAATGAAGAGGACTTCACAAAAAGCTCAGTGCTTACACTCCTTTCATTAAATGGTAAGTCACTCATTGATGTTATTGGGATCCAACTTAACTTAGTGTGAATATACTCTGCTTAGTGTGGTTTCCTGTAGAGACACTCGTTACTCAGACAACAGAGCTTCATTGCTGTAAGAATGACAACCAGTGAAGCTTACACTACTTAGAGAGCTCTGCTGACTGCAGTCCCTGGGCTGGCATTGTCACAGTGAGGTTAAACATTTTTACATAGAACTGTAAATTTACCTGCAGTCCAGATTACCTGGATTTGAAAAGCAACAGCACTAGTGAGATATGTAACCTTGATGTCTCTGTAAGATTGTCTTAACTGCCAACAAAAGGTTATATCTTTCCTTTTTTAATCCATCAACAGGTCCACCTTTTTTTTCACTTACTGTCAATTCAGCAGGCTTGTATTTTCAAAATAACAGAGCAAAGGAATATGCCTAATTTACTGCTCTGATCAGGACTTGGAGCTTCCAATCCTCCAGCCTCTGAGCCTCCTTACTAACACAAGAAATGTGATAGGAGGAAGAAGCCTGGGATACATCCTACCTTAAGTACCTTTCATCTAGTATACTACTACTAGAAGTACTTTTCATCTAGCACAGATAACAAGACCTATCCAAGGATGTGAACTGTGTGTGTGCTTTGAAGAGGAAGCAGAGAAAGAATTTGGACTTAGACTAAAGAACTATGCTAATAGAAGCTCATTTGGCACAATTTTTTAGCTTTGACTTCCATTTTGGGCTTTTTTTTTTTTTTGTGTGTGTGTGTGTGTGAGTGGGGTATTTTTGTGTAATTTTTTGTTTACTTGTTTGTTTGTGGATTTTTTGTTTGGTACGTTTAAGGTGTTTTGGGTTTTTTTGTGGATTTTTTTTTTCTTGGGTTGTTTTTTTTCTTGGCTGATTTTTTTAGAGGTTGAAGGCAGAAGGTGTGATGTCTGATGGTGTTTTACTAATCTTTGAACAAGCAACAACAATAAATGGGTAGTTGTATAGTAGGAACATACTGTGAAATTCATAACCTTGTAGACAGTGTTTATCTTCAGGAACAGGACAAGACATCTTGAGGCACCCAAGCATGCTAAACAGACAAGAACTGGCAGGAATAAGGATTTTAGGCTTTAGGTCACTAAAAGAACACGGTGATGAAGAAGAAAAGATAAAGCACATGTCCACCAGAGGTCATGAAAGACCACCGAGGGGAGAAAAGACCCTAACCTTAACTTTATTACGCATGCTCGGACTATGTAAATGAATTCCAGGAAATCATTAGTATAAGACGGCCCTTTCTAAGAAATATAATGAATATGTATGTTTAGCCTGCATATAAACTGTGTACCCAGCTTGTATCGGCGCGCACATTTGAAGGAGTGATCCCCTGTGCGTCCGGCACCGCGAAATAAAGAATGCCTGCTTAGTAACTTCGGTTATTGAGTTTTTCACTGCATCAGACTAAACAAGCAGATTTGTCCATGGGGGCAAATAAAATCTGGCATCTTTATTTTATGAAGAAATGATCACCCTGTATACTATTTTCATTGTATAAATGATTGATTAGAATTATATTGAAACTAGAAGAGGAAAGAAAACAAACAAACAAATCTGACCCCACCAAAAAGATGACAATAAACTGGTTAGAAATAAAAATTTCTAGACATCTGTTAGTATTTTAAAATTGGTGAATTTCAAAAATATACTATTTGAATATTAAAAGCCTTAAAAGAAGGCTGAATCACTAAGGCTTATGGCTGATATTCCTTGCTTTGTTGCATTTATTAATCTGGAATAGAAAGCACAGAATTTGACAGGTCTAACTATGTCATCTGTAGGAATTTCTCTGAAATACAGCACATTTGGCCGTCTGCTGGATAAATCATGCTGTAGAGAGGATTAATCACAATTCTTTCAGTGTTGCCCAGTGCTATTTCTAGATATCCACCAAGAAGTCCTCCAGAACTGAGAACATTACAGAATAAACATATTAGAGGCAACCTCTGCCTTCCAAAGTGTGCATCTGACAGGTTCCCCAAGAAAAACAGCTCCAGAAGTGCACACCACAGTACGAACTCTACACAGATCCCCCCCCCAACCAGTACTAGAAGTATCTGAGGCCGTATCAGTAGAGTGTTAAGCTCTTCGACTATTATCTGCCACGTTCTTCCTCTTTTCCTTCCATTCCCTCTCATGGGATGAACTGTAAATTCTGCATAACAATTAACTTTTGTTGGTAATAAGCTACAGGGTCAGGTTTGTTCTTTTTTTAATTGTTGGATTTAATTAATATTTCCATATTTTGTTGCTCTAGGGGTGATTACATTAGATGAAGGCAAAGCTGAGAAGTATAATTTACAACTGGAGAAGATTTCTGATGATCCTTAATTTCCTGGGGCAGAAATTCCTACTTCATGCTTGGAAATAAGCCTTTGAAGAAATGTGTTTTAGTCTTGTGACAAAACTGTTCCACTGTGCTCGAGGAAAAGATTTGTTAACTGCTGTCCTCATTCCAAAGCTTTATGCACTTTCAAAATAAACTGGGAACAGGCCTTTTAAATAACTTGAGAAAATATGAACACGACTTAGCCTTCCACAGGAAATCTGTACAGAGAATATAGATCAGGTTAGAGAGCAGGTTAATAGATTTCACAGCAGAAATTCATGCTACATTATTTCCTACTAGGTGGATTTTTTTTTTTCTTTTTTCTTTTTCCTCTAGGGAGAGAGCTACATGCAGAAGCTGATTAAATTATTGCAGTCCTGGGACATGAAAAGCTGACACTCTGTCACTGTCCATTGGGATAGCGTGGAGCCTTCTAGACAACTGCAAACTATTTCATATTTATTTATTAGTATTACTATGAGTTCAGTGACAATGAGCTACCAAAAGGTGTATCAGCGAAGTAGGATGGGCCCTTGCCTACGGGAATGCATATCTGCAGCCAAAGGAAACTATGTGGTGGCGACAGCAGCATCTCAAACTACTATTCCCAGTTTACCCACACAATTCCTGAACTGTTCAAATTCATCTCCAAGGAGATGATAATTTCTAGGTTTGTGATGGCTCTCTGAACATCACCAGTTATGTGTTCCTAGCACTTGCTCTGACAGCATATTCACACTGCCACCAGAGGTGTGGATGCACCAGGGGAGTAAATGTGAGGCAGTTCAACTGAAACAAAGCCAAAAGGGAATAGTCAAGTGGACAAGCATCACAAGCCCCAAGGCAGGCCTCTGAATCTCCGCCCAGACTCCTATGCACATGCCCAAGCAATGCTGAAGTCTCTGCTGTCAAGTTTCCCAGCTCTCAGTACCTGACTTTAAGGCATCTTGGCCTTATGTCTTTCAACAGCACACGCATACCTTGAGTCTCTTATCTTACAGCCTCACCAATCTTCCCACAGGTTATATGCTGCCATTGGCTAAAACGAGGTAGAGAACTGCCACTTGTGGAACTACACACAAGGGAGCTGTTCAGGGATGGATGTGTATTTTCTGATGAGGGTCCTTGATTTGTTCATCCCTCTGTTCTGTCCCACCCAGACAGACTTACAGTTGTAAAGACACAACTATAACACATTTACCCACTAACAACACCACCTGGGTTGAATTATTTTTTTTTCAGAGTAATATAAGACGACGACAATGAAATTTCTGTCCTCCACTTAAATGATTTCAGAATATTAAGTCCTTATATTGTAAATGTTCAGCCTTTCATCCAAAGACTCCATCCTAAATCCCACCATTCTAAACATGCTAAACTGACTCCAGAAAGCTTTGTAGGGAACAACAGCCAACATTCCCATGGATTTTAAAACAACTAAAAATTAGTATTTAATTGTACTTTTAATTGACAAAGGTATAAAATTACTCTTATGCCACAAAACAACATGTGTTCTTTTTCCATGGTGTTCAGTTTTCAATACAAAGATCTTATTTTTCTTAATTTGTTTCCCTGTGTTTTTCCCATCCTAAAGGGAATAATAAAAAAAAAAAAATTAAAAAAAAAAAAATGTTGATCCTCTCTCCTCTTTCCCTTGGAAATTTTTTGGCTGAGATAGCTTATATTATACTTGCATTTCTGAAATACTTTTCCTCTGGAGACAGGCTTTGCATTTCTGTTATCTTTTTCTAGTATGTTTTTCTCTGGAGACCTACCTAATTATTTTTTCTCTTTAAATGTTGCAATTAATTCTCCTCAGATTTAGCTTATGTTTTTACACAGTAGTCCTTGGCACTAACATTACTGCTATTGTAAGTACAATTATCTAAATATAGGAGAAATGTGGGACTGGCAGAAAGAAGTAAAATACTTTGTAAATCGTGAAGCTTTCAGACACATAACCCTTTCCTCAAGTTTGAGAACAGATGCAGGAAACTTCAAGCTAAGTATAAATTAAGATCAATTTGGAATTTAACTTACACTATGTTGTTACATAGTTTGAGAGAAAAGGGTGGTTAGTATCCTATTGCAAGTCTGGACTGCACAAATGTATCCTTCAGGATTTATTTTTGGTTTTGCTTCCTTTGTGTAAAGACTGATGAATATACTGCTGGGAGGCCACGGATGGCACTTTGCTCCTCCAGACATCCCGAGGGCAAGACCATCACATGTCTTCAGGAGCCTGTGAAGACAGATATCCAATTTTGGCACCTCCCAGATGTTTTGCCTACATTACTGAAAAGCTTGGGAACAGCCTGCTTAAAATACAGTAATAAAACATGCTCAAAATTACTTGAAGAGAGGCAGAAGATAAATGCAAGACAAGTTCTTACTATATTCCAGTGAGCAATGTGCCTTATATAAGCAATCATTGGATACAAAACTGAACTCACTTGACAAGACTGTAGCTTGAAATTTGAAACAAATTCCCCAGACTCTACTGAACATTGACACCTGTGTTTCCTCACCTTCTGGCAATTCCACTGGAAATGCATAGAATTTTGCCCAAGGGAGTTTTAAAGTTAACCACAAATTGTAGTTAAGAGCCAAACAAGTATTAACTAATCTACATACTGGAACATGTTTTACAGCACTAGACATCTTCTAGTGTGGGTCATCCTCCTTTTGCTATTGACTATATTTGTCATAAACTAAAAGTTATCTATATGTATACTCCTGAATAATAAACATTGTCACTTAATCATTTTCTGTACAATTCGTTTTTACTATAGCTTTAAAAAGCAAAAGGTATACAATGGTTGTACGCATTTAATTTTGATTACCTTTAAAATAAATAAATAAATAAATCTAGTGGGGAAAGAAAAACAAAAAACCCTTAGTCCATTCTCAAAACATTTTCAAGCCTTACGTCAAAAAGACTTACATATTAGAATATAGTAACTAATGAAAAGCCAGAAATCAAAGGGAGTAATAAAGTACAGAAAGCAGAATAAAAGCAAGAAGAAAATAGTTTATTTTTCTTTCTGTGCTTAAATTATTAAAGAATTCCTCTTCATTAATAAAAAATTTAAAATATAATACATAGCAGATTGGTAACCCTGCATTTGTTCTTCTGTAAGCAGAATAATTACATAATTCAATGTTCTGGACTCCACTCCCACACAGAACAGAGGTATCAGAGAAGAGTGCTACCACTCCTGGTAATACTAATTACAGATGTACGAACTCCGTGAATATACATTCTTATCTTTTACAAACAACTGCAAACCTTATCTGTTACACTCTTTCATATCTGTAAAAGCCTGCTTTCAACCTGCAATCTGTTTTCCTGGTTTTGTTAGTTTCCCAGATGAAGCACTGGGACTGCAAGTCAGAAGCTCAAGTCCTTTTAAATCGTTTCCCTTACTTTAAACTTTTTGATCCTACAACTTAACATTTATGTATTATTATATATACAACATACTATTATACATTGCATGTATAATAATCTTTAGACCAACTGAAGATCTGCTCACTGAAAGAATGGGGTCTCAAAAAGAAATGTTTAAAATTTCATTTACACTGATAACTAAAAAAGTTAAAAAATTGGACCCGTAGATTTTCCACATAAACCTAAAAAATTACCTACAAGGTTTATGTTCAGTTTTCTATTACTAGAGAGAAACTATGAAGGAAAACCTTGTTACTTACAAACAGGCACAAGCTTTTTAAGTCTCATTTTCTCTTTCATTGTTTTTCAACATTTTTATCCTATAATTGCTTTATATAGCTCAATCTATAACTAGTCAGTAACCACTGCAGTAGATTTTTGTCCATCTCCCTTCACAAAGTTGTCAGTAAAGGTCTGGATGTTTTATGAGAAGACTGTATATTAAATATGTCTATTATAGAGCTTGGATTCCAAGGAAATCTTGCAAGAGAATATAAATGCAATTTTTATTTATTTCCTTTGAAAAAGCAGATTTTTAGGGGGTTAGGAATTATTCTCTATTGTTCCACCCTGTATTGATCGCAAATTAGGAGATTTCACAAAGTCCTTTGTGTGGCCTACTCTTATCAACAGGCATGAGATCTACATGTGTAACTGTCTTCCCAGGAGCCACCCACATAAAACTCACTTTCATCAATTACAGAACATGTGACTTTTAGAAACAGTTATGTTAACTGAAATAATAGTGTTTAACTTTACTAAATGATGTTATTTATGAGTCATTCCTTTCACCTATTTGGTATTAAAACATGCACAACCGAATTTTTCCAAGTATGAAATAAGCCTAAAAATGTTTGTTCCATTTACATCCTTTTTATATCACAAGAATATCACAGCTATGTGATCTGTAAGTCACTCAGTTTACTACGGTCATCCTATTTTGGTAGAGAGCACATGACATTTGAAAAAAAGAAAAATATATATTTTAGTTTATAGTTACTTACTAATGAAAAAGAAGTTTATCTTCTGAGAACATTCACCTAAGATCAGCTAAAGCCTCAAACTCTCTATTCTCAAAATGAGAAAATAAATTTAAAATTAACCTGTTTATAGGTTCCAATGGACATTCACAGAAGAGGTTTTGTTCTATCCCAGTATCTTTTATAATTAATTCATTTCTTTTTCCTTATATTTACACTAAATCAAAAGACAGTTATGTCCTCTGTTTTATCATTTGAGGCATGCCAAATAACATGTGTTGTTTTACCCAAGAATAAAGGATGACTACTAGCCAGAAAAAAAAAACAAAAACAAAACAACAACAAAAAAAAAAAACCCAAACAAAAAAAAAAAAACCCACAAAGAAACAAGAAAACACCACAGAGAAAGATCATCCATATCAGGTCATGCACACCCATGCCCATGCAAATCTGCAATTTATACTTTGAGGTACTATTGTTTAGACTTAGCTCTAAGGATCATGCAGGCAGAAATCCCAGAGCTGAGCTGAACTGGGCAACTGGGACTATGTAGCCTGGGCATCATGTTGTTTTTCTGACCAAAAGCAGAGTGTCTGCACTCTGATGCCCAGGCAGTGCCTGAACACACCTCATTTTTTTGCTCATCCTTTACAAGCTGGCTGAACCAATGGAACAGATGAAAAATATCAAATAACTACTAATTATGTTATTATTATGTGCTTGTATTATAAAAGCAGAAACTGAGATAAGATTGACTATATCACTGACAGTACGACATACACAAGGGACAGACCTGTTAACTTTTAAGTACAGAGACCAGAAAATATGAGAAAGATTTCCCTTTTTACGGAAAGTGGAGAACTAGAATTTCTAAAAATGAATATAGACTTAGTGCTGAATTTTAAAAATTGGCTCTCAGATAGCATTAATTATTGCATTTCAAATTCACTAGACACACTGAAATATTTCTCCTCAAATAATTTGCATGCATAGGAAGCATGTGGAAAAGTCAGGAACTGAACTGAGATCTGTAATTGATTATATTAAATTAGCACTATTTGTGTATAAAGTCAATAAAAAAGTCCTATGACTTAACAGTTTTATTTATATCTATACTATCAAGTTTGAATTGGTAAATTCAAGTCTAAATGCCAAATAAAAGTCTTTAACAATTCAGAATAAACTGTGAATTATAGAAATTATCACTGATATCCAGTTACTCAAACCACAGAATTTTAATTAAAATTCAGTGACTGTCATGTACAGCTAGCTTTAGTTAATATGCCATTAATTAAAACAAGAAGTAGTTCAAAGGAAGTTGATACTGCCAAGGAAACGTTATCACTTACAAATTCAGCTACGTACACCTAATAATGTCACCATTCCAGAAATCTATGGCTGTTTTTAAATTACTTGTGTGTGTGTACCGTGGTTTGCCCCAGGGTCCTTCCTGATTTTCCAGTCACCCACACTAGGGACATGGCTGGAAAATGTCATGGCTCCCATCCAATTTCAGAAGCTCCATTCCTTTTCCACAGAGATGGGCCAGGTGCCAAGCCCAAGCCCTATCCAGAATGGTGCTGGGTAGAGGCTCCCAGGGCCTCAGCCTATAGCCCAAAGGGCAGAAATGTTCATAATGTATACACATCTCTGTCCCAGTTAAAGCACCCTAAATAAAAGTAAGATGGATAATCTGAGCAATGTGCATTAGAGTACAAATCAAATACAGATCACCTAGTCTTCAATCTTAACTACTGTGCTGTCTTACCCCTTAAGGGGGGAAAAGGCACATACCTTAAGCAGAAATAAAGAAAAAGTTGCTGCTACTTGAAATATAAAATGGCAAAATGCCAAATACTCTTTTCAAAAGTGATTGAGAATACAGTGCATTTGGCCTTTTTCAGACTCTGTCCTTCTCAGATACACAAAACAAAAAATTATTCAAGAGATTATTATAGATCTCTAACATTAACTAGTACCAGTCCTCAAGGTTCCCAGGCACCAACTGCATCCCTAGACTTAGCTTGCATTTCTTAAATTGGCACAACTAAAATAAGCAAGTTATTTCTTTTGGCTTCTTAAAAGTATTAAAAACATAGAGTTAGCGTAGAGACAAAATTCACTGCAAAAATATCCTGTCATATGTACAACATCAAATTATGTTTCGTATTTTCATTTTTCTTCAGGATAACTATATTGAACATGACTGCTATTATATCTTGTTATCATTCACCTACGATAAAGGTGAAATTATGAACATATATATGTTTGTATGGACAGAAATGAATATTTTGATGAATATCACTTTCATATTTCTCCCCTATTTTGCTTATTCATGAAATTTATCTAGCCCTTTTAATAACAGGTGTCACCAATAATGGTAGTGAACCTCTTACAATAGTGTTGCTTAATTAATTACTAAATCCAAGCTGGCACAGATAATAGATGAGATACCTACTTTTACTGATTAGTTGTGAACCAGAAAGATGACCCTTAAGTATTTCTATTTTGATATCTATGCAGTATTCCTTTACTTTATGGCTTTAAAAGTCTATACACATTAACTAAAAAGTTGCAGTAAATAATATTTAAAAAAAATGTGTTCTTTTTCTGCCAGGAAGTTCAAGGGAAGTGATATCTAACATATCTTCTTGCTAGTCATAATCCTAGATAATACTGCATTTACTGATGTTTAAAATGTTGGATGTACAAAGTTTTCTTAAATAGTCAAAGCAGTTACTGTACTAGCAGCTTCAAAATACCCCAAAAGCCCCAAAATACTTTACTGAAAATAGCAAGCTTTGCTTTCTTGGCAGAGTTGACAGAGTTATGCATATTTTGCAGATATATCAAATGTTGCAAAAACACATCTTCTCTTCTATGGGACATCACGATTGCTCCATTTGTGGTAAATTTGCCCTGGGACACAGCATTTTACAAAGAAAATTGCATTACAATGGCCCACATTGTACCATCTGTTTTAAGAAGAACTCTCCAGTGATTTCTATGAAGAATAGTCTTAAAAAAATAAATGGAACAAGATGTCCCAAAGTACTTTTTTACCTAGCTTAAATTCTTTTGACAAAGAAGATTCTGAAAAATTCAGAAAGCTGTAGCATTACCACTAAGTTATCTGCTTAATCTTCATCTACTCCCAAACAGGTGAGAAGGTAGATGGACTGACATGTGTGGGACAGCTGCATTGCTGCAGAGACCAATGCCGATCTCCATGACAGGGGGGTTGGATGGGGAGTCCCAGCTTTCCCAGGAGGTTAGTCCTGCTAGATCCCTTCCCTTCCACTAACACCCCCATCAATAACACACTGTACCACAGCAGCGCAACGGCCAACATGCATCATCCGTATCAGCAAAAGTAAGCATGGACCTAGAGAGGCCAGATGGCCATGAGCAAAAAAGTTTGGAATCTGACAGTCTAATATTACGCTCACATTTGACCTGTGTCATCTCAGTCCTTCCAGAGAATACACTGCTAACAGTGTGGATGCCACAGCCACAGAAAAAACTGGGAGACACCCACACATACCCCTTTCTTCAGACGCACTTCACCTACTCTACAGAACATCAGCAAAGAAAGAAAATATTGTCAATATTGTCTACTCTCCTTTAAGACTATTTCTCTGACACTAAATGCAACTATAAATTTTAATGCTGTAAAAACACCCTGACTTTCCTTGTTTGTTTACTTCTCAGAATGAGATCTCTGTAAAATACCAAAGTAATTATAAAGTTCTGGTATAACTCCAAAACAAATACGACATGTTAAGAGACATATTATCCTTATTTACACTGCACCAGAGCTGTTACTTTACAACAGATACACAGAGGAACATCTCCAGTAATTCAAATGGTGAAGTCATCCAAAACCCCTTTTAAAAGAAAATAACCTTTTGCATCCGTACAGCTTCATATTATCTCATGTCTGACTTACAAGTAGGACAAAAGCTTCCATTAATACATAATAAACAGCTTTTACATATGAATTCAAATATTTTCATGACATAACCAATGCTCTTAGGTTATTAGTGGTTTTTTGGTCAAGTGGTCTAGTTCCAAGGTACTGTATCTTTTTACGTGATTGTCCAGACAGACAACAGTGATGTAGCCAAATGACAGTAAGAGCATTATCACAGAACTTCAAGATTCATTTCACCAGTTGCATAAATTGCTTCAATTTCATAGATATAGAAAATAATTCTAAAACACATAAGAAGCATATTGAATCTAACCCCCACCCTCCACACATCACACATAGATACCATTGGTTTTGCAATAAACACTTCACATGGGTGTTTTGGATGTGGGGCTGGTATGTTTTGGGTTTGTCTGAATAGCAATGAGGTAGGGAGCAATTTTTTTTTCATATTTAGAATTGCTTTAGTCACACAGATAATACCACTGTCTAAGTAAGTCAAAACTGGAATACTAGTAAAAAAAGGCACCATGTAAAACTTCATAAAAAATATCTAACAACTTTATATGAAATCAGAGCGATTGCAACATCAGCACATAAGGTTTCTTTCCCTTGTCAAGGAACCTTTCCCACTTCACACCTCCCAGACATCATAGCCTCCAGCTTATCTTTGAGCCCAGTGTGCTTCTTTCTTCTGAGCACCATTTCTGTAACTGGATGGTGCTCAAATGCTCACTGCAACATTTTGTTTCTTTTGTGCTCTGGAATTCACCAAGGGCTTAGTTCATGCCCTCAAAGAAAAAATTCCTTAACCTACCGGTTCCAAAGCCACAGCACATTGCCTCACTCACAGACTAAAAGCTGTCCTGGCTCCATTCACCCTTGAGGAGAAATGTGCCCATCTTGAATCTTCCACCTTCCTTTCTCACACTCTTGTACCTCCCTCCAAAGCACAACAGGACCAGGCTGCAGCTACAACGTTGCTACTCTGGCTGTGCAGGACACAATTACAGGCTTCCACTCAGGTCAGCAGGTTTTCCAAAAAAACAAGCATTTCCAGAGCATCTCTCAAATCCACACAACTATTTCCCACTGTTCATTTATGTACCAGGACAATGATTCTAAGCACCATTCTCACACATGCACACCAAAAAAAAGGAAAAAGCGGACAGTGACAGATTTTATTTGATTGTGTGTGGTTGTTCCTACCAACTTTTCCTGCCACTTTGCTCTGGCAGTCAATCTGTTGTCTGCTCTCATAAGCCATCTTTTAACAGTAGCATTTTGGCTCTCTTCAAGAAGTAATCATCACAGAATGCAATTTCCACAAACTAATACCATCCATTCCTTCATTTAAAAAGCAAAGACTCACTCAATGCTGACCATCTTTGGTTAGGACCTGCTCACTCTTATACAATGATGAAATTTTAGCCCCAGTACTTGGTAAATAGGAGCACAAATTGATTTTCTGCATATCACTAACTATTTTCATCATCCGAAGTAGAAAAGTAAGTATTTTGGAATGGAAATATGCCCAAAACACTTCAAAATAAAATGAAAATCAAGCTTGACTGTGCACATGACAATCTGTCACATGACAATCTACCCACTTGCATTCAGATGCTAGCAAATCACTTTCCCCTATACCGTGTCTGTAGGAACCAAACCCGACGTTCACAGTAGTTGAAAGATTCACAGTTAAGTCAAACCTGGAGCATAGGCCACAGCGAAGCATCCTGAAGTTTTACTGGAATTCTATTTCATGGAGGGAAAGGGGTGGGGGTAGGTAAGCCCTCACCATCTGTACAAGGAAATAAGTATTTCAAAGGAAAGTTACAGATTTTATAACTCCCTCATTTTTCCCTTCATTTCCTATACACACCAGCTCTCCCCAATCTTTAGAAAAAGGGGAAAAAAACAACAAACCATAACCTAACCAAAAACCCAAATAATAAAAAAATACCCAAGAACAGCTTACTGCCTGAGTAGCAATCCAGTTTTTCTCTGCTGCAGTCACTTCCACTAGAGTCCCCACTGGCAGAGCCCTATCAGCCTTTGAGATCAGCCCAAGTAGCTCCCACCTTCGCTGTTCCTAATCCCTGGAATGCACTCTCAACATTCAGTAGAAAAGAAAAAGCAGGAACAGCTCAAAGACATGGAAAGTGCGGAGGCAGCAGCAGAGATGTAAAAAACAGGGCTGCAGCAGCAGTGAGAGGGTGTAAGACAGGGGGTATAAGACAAACATGGTTGGAATTTCCCTCAGCTGCTCTTTTGGTGGACAACAAGGTAACCGCACTGAGCTCATCTTCTGTCACACATGTCACTGACTCTAAGATAAAGGTCAAGGAAGCTTACACATGTAGATTAACATCTTCGTTTCATAAAACTCCTCTATGTATCACTGAATACGTATTTCCATGTAGCATAAAAAGTAAATAAGATTCTTCTAAGATTCTTACCACCATGGAATCAATGCAACAGAAAATTATGTTGTATAATGCAAAGTTGATTAATAACAGAGCAGAATAGAGGAGCAACAGTATTCAAGAGCAAAAGGGCCATATTTGGAGACCGATGAACTATTCCTTTTTTAAGAATTAATGTATATATATTACATATTCGTAGAAAGCAGAGTTGTAAGCAGTGTTCCCACATAACAAGATCCAGGCAAGTAGAAAAATAATTTTTAAATAATTTAAATAATTTTTAAAAGGTCAAGCACATTTTTCTTGTACTAAAAATCAAAAAAATCTGCATTATATTCACAGCTGCACATGCATCTTCTTTTACATGCAAGCCCATTATGGGGAAAATAAACTAAAGATATGAAGGTTATAAAACTAATTAAGTATCAGATCCACATATCTTCTGGTTTCAGTTCTCTGAAATGAATGAGGTTATGACTGCAGCAGGGCATTTCAAATACAGCTTACTACCAATTGCCATGTTACTGACTGCCAATCACTTAACTGAAGCCTCTCTCAAGGACTATGTACCATGATTTGCATGAGTGAAATTCCCATGTACATCAACAGCAGCACCACACACTGAAGGAATGTCATTGACAGGTCCAAGGGCATTAATTCATCTGGTTTAAATCCTAACGTAACTCCCCAACAGTATCAATCAATAGGTTAGAAGCTGCCTGCATATGCTTTCTATGCATCTGCTATGAAGGCCGTAACACAAATATAGCTTAGTGAAAATACACAGAAAATAAACTTGATAAATTTTTGCCAAAATACCTACAACACTGGAGGTCACATCTCAACAGTCAGCATTTTATGATGCACTGATTTTATATGATATGTCATTTTTTCTTCCAAACTTCCAAGTATAGGAAACAGTGCTCAGTCTACCTCAATATTTTCAAAATAAGTGCACTTAAAAAAAACCAAACCAAAACCACTAGTAACAGGAGTCTTAACAGCATCAGACTTCCTCACTTACTATTCCATTGCTTTATCATATTCACCTTTGCAAATTCAGATCCATAGAATAGCACACTGTCATTTTATAGTGTTCGGTATTCATTAATTTTACTCGCCCAGAATACTTCAGTGGTTATTATTGAATACATATCTTACTGTACTGCAATCACTTGGAGTCCTTTGAAATGTAAACTTTTGTACTGTGCACCTAACAGGATGGCACCAGTCTATCTCATTAGTTCAGACTACCTATGAAACACTGGACAATATTTCACTTAGATACATATATGAATCATATATGATTCATATGTCACAAAACTGTAATTCCTACTAAAAGGATTCAAGAAATTATGTAATGCAAGGCAATACACTATATTATTCATAAGCAGTATTATTTACAAGCGTTATTTATAATTATGAGTACTGCATACAGAATAATTTATGGGAATTTTTATTTTTTTTTTTAATTAAGCATGATCACCAGCTTCACAGAAGTACAACTCTTGGAAACAGACCCCCAGTGAGAATAGTCACACTTTAAGTAAGAGGTAATATTGTTCCCATTTTCTTCAATACTTAAATTTAAAATAGCAGACCTTTGAAAATTGTGACAGCAGCTGCTTTGCTTAAATATATTAACAGATGAGCACAAAAGGCGTACAAAAATAATCAAAGTATTATGTTTTATTCCAAACTAAAATTATCTCAGTATTTCACTCTCTCTCTTTTGGTAGCATTATTGTTTTAATGTCTTGGTCTTGTATTATAAATCTTCAGTTATTTTTCAGATTGCAAGGAGAAATTCTATGGCTTGTGATAAAGGTGTGCAGAATAAGATGCTCAGTGAACACCATTGGAATGAAGCATCTGTGACATGGTTTCCTGAGGCTGTAAATGACTAGACACAATGATCCCCATGATCCATTCCAGGTACATGTTCCCATTGCTATATTAGCCAATTAAAAGAGGATGAATATCATTCTGTTGATTTTTGTTAATAATAACAATATTCTAATATAAAGTAAATTATTTAGTAACAACGTATACACAACCAGAGTACCAGATAGTTAGACTCTGCTTACATTGGACATATGATCTAGATAAAAATAACATTTCTGTCAAGTTTTGGAACTTCTTCCAGAATTAATGTGATCCCAGTTAGGATTAGACACTTGTTTGGGAACAGATTCTCTATCACCTCAAAACTTCCATTCCTGTTAAGTAATTAAATTGTAATAGATACCTTCTCACAGCTATAAATGTAATCATGTTGGCAACATTCAATGAATGTTTACTAACATATCCAGCACGTAGTCAATATAAAATTCTATAGAATGTATGCATACTTACATACACACAACCATGTTCTCAACGGACAAAGTCAAGTTATTGATGTATTCTGTAGCAGAAAGTTAACTATATCTTATTTTTATTAGGTTATGATTAGAAGACTAGCAAATGCAGGAAAAAAAAACAAAAAAAAATCTAAACATTTCAAAAGAATTTTTAAAACATGATTTTATTTCTAATAATTCTTTAAATTAGTAAGTTTACCGAAGAGATGTGATTCATTAGACTGTCAAGAAGTTTATCTTTTGGACCACTCATCATGTTCTTTTATTCGAGAAGAAAAACAACTCATTTCCAATGGATGATTAAATCATTCTTCTACATGGTACTATACCCATACCCATGTATCATTTAACACAGATATAATGTTTTTAAGGATAAGATACAGGAAAAGATTTAGAGTTGAAACAGAATTTAGTTATAATATAGGCACTAAATCCCCTAATAGTCTGACTCTCCTTTCTCTTCCTTGCTAATGCTGCCCTCCACTTCCCACTCAAATAATCTCATATACCTCATCTTGATGAATGTGAAGTAATGCACACAGGAAAAAAAAAAAAAAAAATTCCTGGCTGCACATTTAAAGTGATGACCAGTTATCACTGAAAATGAAATTTGGGAATTATCATCAGAAAACATCAAATCAGTGCTCAGTAGAGTTCAAAAAAAATATTTAGAAAGGAATAGAGAATACAACAATTTATGCCATTGTATAGATCCCTGGTACACTTGCATTTTGAACAACATAGAGATTCTAGATTTTACTAATTGATTAGAGTAGAACTGAAAAAAGAGAAGACAAAAAGATGGAGAAACCTGCTCACAAAGAATGAAAGATTATACTAGAATTCATCTGGCTTCAAAAAGAAGCAATGGGATATGGTAGAGCTCTGTAAAATAATACATGTATATAGAGTGTTGGAATCTAAAGAAATGTTCTGGAGATGCTCAGCCTATTCTTATATTCTTCACTTAGTGATCACTGTCATGAGACAACATATTAGTCCAGACAGGCTTGTAGTCTGAAATAGTAAAGCTACCCTTATGCTTCTTCTAAGAGAGATGAAGAGTGATCCCATTCACCTGTTCTGCTAATAGTGCTTTGTCTTATGGTTATGAATAAGCCACAGTGACTCCAGAAAAAATAAAAAGTACAGACAAAACTGGTTAACAGCAATGACTTCACTCTGAAAAAAAATAATTTAATGATACCCTGTTTACCACACTGTAACGTGTGTGTTCACTTGCCATACAGAGCACATACTTCCCATAAACACTGAAGCGCATAAACAACATGTTTTATTGCCAGTATGTATAGTTTTGAGAAATAACTAGATAATAACTAATGGAAAGCCTTTAAGTTGTAGCTGTGCTTGCAGTCATTTACGGAATCCCCCTGTAACTATACTGAGGAATGGAATCTGCATTATCAACTTTCCAAGAGAATGTATCTACTATACATATGACTCTTCTCCATGAAAAACAATGGCAATATGCAAGGTCTTCTCATTATGCCATTTATATCCATTTTAAGGTATTTAAGGGTATTACAGGACATTTACAGTTAAGACAGAAAGGACATGTTGACATGAACTGTCTTTCTTCCCCTTCCTTTCTTCAATTTCATTAGGTTATCCGAAATAAAAAAAAACCAAAACACAAACCAAACACAAACAACAAACCTAAGAAAAAAAAACCCAAACCAAAAAAAAATATTCAGTGAAATTTGTGTTAGATCTAGAGAAACAGTGATAACATTGCTGAATACAAGGTAAAACTAAGTATTATCTCCCCAACACTTAGAGGTTGAAGATCATAGACTCAGCTGTTCTGCCTTCAGGTGCTTGATTTTTGAACAGTTTAAAATCTCTCCAAATGTTGTGCTTTTCACAAGGAATTTTTCTTTAAAGAGCCTCACCATTTCTTGCATATCCCCAAAGCATTTAAATGGATGTAGCAGATACTGGGTTTAAGTATTCAAGAAATTCAAGTTCTATAAAGAAAGTAGACATACAGGTTCTATTCATAAACATTCCATACACCTCTGCAAGTGTCAATGCATCCTGCATAGAACTGGGACTCAGTCAGCCAAAACAGGATGAACATCCATTTTGATATTAACAAGCAATTATGAGCTAAACATGTGATTCATATTCATATGTTAATACCAAGCACATTTATCAATGTCCATGCTGATATGAAAACACAAGGGTCAGCAAGTACAGAAGATCTTTCATATTGGGATACACATATCAAGTTCCCCAGAGAGGAACAGCATTTTATTCCTGCGTGGGTTAATAATTTGTTCATAGTTTAAAAGAGATGGCACCTGCTCTGCTAAACACATATTTGCATTTCCAAAGAATGAGAGCAGTAAACAAGACAAGGGGAGGAGTGCTGAAACTTTTCCTGAATAAATTAAAGATTAATAATCTCTAAGGGGAAGGGATGAAGTATTTGAATCTGAATGAAAACTGCAGAATGTGCCAAGAAACATGTACAAGAATTGGCAAACTTTTCCGGCTTGTGATGCTCTCCAGTGAAAGCTGGCCAAGAACATAAATAATGCAAGATGAACCAGACCTTGACCTCAACGGCAAATCTAAGGAGTTGTACCTTGTCAGGACACATAGATTTAGGTCTGATTTCAGTACAAGTACACAAAGCAAGATTACCACTCAGTTCTGTAATTGCTGTCCTTATAAATCCATGTTTCACAGTAGTTCATTTTGGATTTTGCAAAAAAAATGCTTTTATTTATTTTTATCTAAAGATGGTAGATGAGTTAAGGATAAATACAGAAGTTTTCAAGGTTTCTAGGTCATGAAAGTATTACTCCACCTTCATAGCAGTGGTTATCCTTTTAGTTTGGGTCTTGGACTAATCATGCAGAATTCACTATCTTAATGTTAGGATACTGAAAGGGTAATAGGTCATTTCTTCCTTTACCTGGACAGCATTTTGAGAGTTGCTAATGTAGGATGTGAAATGAGTCACCACCCCTGGACGTGTTTAAGGGTCATTTAGATGTGGTGTTGAGGGGCATGATTTAGGGGTAAACTTTGCAGACTAGGGTTAATAGTTGGACTTGATGATCCCAAGGGTCTTTTCCAATCTGAATGATTCTATGATTCTATGAAATGAAAAAGCTTCACTGAATGACTAGAGTTGATCAGGAACATGCCCTGAACTGAAATAAGGTCAGAGGGAGGAATATGGCCTAAACCGTGAAGGAGTGTTCTTCGAAAGTATAAGACCTTTTATTTGGCTGATACATTCTTACGAGTTTCCTCTAGAGATGTGTGCTCATTAAACTACACTGAAATATTATTGAATGTTACTGTTATTTGGAAAAGTACATTTATATGATTGGACAGATTCGTTGGTCATTGACAGATGACCTTCCCTGACCTTTGGCTCGTCAGACATGATTAAGAACACACAGAAATCCTCACTAGAGACTTGAATTTCTTCGTGTTCATTAGAGATACAATAAGATACAAGTACTGGATTATTCATCAAGATTATTCTTCTCAACACCAACTGAGACGTGTAAAAAGAATCACCATACTGGTGCACTGTCTTATACAGGGTAGAAATATATCTTGATCACTCATACAAATAACCTCACAAGTTGTTTTTACAATTTCTGGATGCCTAAATTATTTATAAGAAACAGTCTTTGACAGAATATAAAGCTTTTCTATGAGTCATTATTTTGAATTCACAAAGGGAAAAAAAAAAAAAAATCTGCATATATTTTACTATGTAAGGAACACCAAATAATCACTTGCCATTTTCAATTTAAAGAGGAAGTAAATGAATATTCTTATCAGAGTAATCCACTATGATTAACATCACCTAATCTTCAAAGCTTAGAGGTTTCTCCACGATTCATTTTATTTTTATGAAGAAATGGTTGTTTCTACAGCGCTAAGCCTAACAAAGGGCAGTATAAAGTTTTATCTCTCTGTTATATAAAATACTGCATTGTTTAGAAGGTCTGAATTCTTTGACATAGAACTTGTAAGGCTGTTTAAACACAAACTTTTTCATGAGAGCTTTTAAAGTAAAAAGAGGCAAAATGACCTACTGCCCCTCTGGAGCAGAAGTCATTGCAGCACTATACAATTTTAAATTTACAACAGCATATGAAGATAAACTTGAGCACAGCAATAATAGTTTTTCAATTTGTGTGACAGGTAGAGCAAAGTAAAACTAAATTCCTGAGCAAGCCTTCATGGTTTCAAAGTAAATCCAGAGATTTCTATAATTTTATTTTCCACTAAAAAGAGTTACTGGAATATTTTCTATCAATAAGGAATTAAGACGGAGGCTTTTTGATAAAACCATATCATAGCCATTTTTTAGGACATGAAGAAAAATGGAAATGCTCCAAAGTACTTGTTTATTTAGATAAAAATAGGTCCTTTGATATTTAACTGCCAGTATGTGGCCCATTCTAAGCAACTACTTCTTTTAAGGCTATTTTACTTCATATTTATTTTCAGTAACGCATATAGAAGACCTGATACATTCTTAGGAGTTCAATTCTCCCTTACACTTTTCCTTCTAGTTGAGAAAATAAGGCTACAATTTATCTCACCCAAAGTCAGATACCTTAAAATTAGACCTTAAACTGTGAAAGAGTCATCCCAGCCAGGCACCCTTTATACTTAATTGAGAGACCTGGATACATCCAGAATGTACTTCAACTGACCTATATAGGATGATCATCTTAAAAATTAAAAATTCCCTCAGCAGGTGCTTTTGTGTTTCCATTAGCAGTAATGGGAGAGACAGAAGGTAACCAGATGGTATTTAGATAATTACTATAGCACAGATTAGTCTCATGTATGTATATTTTGAATATTATCAAAAATTTTCACACTAGATACTGACTAAATTATCAAAATACGAAGAAATAACCTAAGTAAAAATTTTGAGTAAAAAATTCCTAGGAGTACAAGGAAGCAGCATCCCAATAGTATAAAAGAGCTTCAAAGTTTAACACTTCTAATCCTAAAACCTTTTCATAGAAACTACTAGTTTAAATTCCCTTAAAGTTTAAAAAGATATTTTCATTGAAAACTAACTTTGAAAAAATAAAATGAAAATAACAGTAATTGTTAAATTTCCTTTCACATGCTTCCTTTATTCCTGTCTGTAATCACATATTTGGCTGTATTCATCTACCTCAATATAATTTTTGTTTTGCTATTAATTCTATTATCTCCCTTTTTAAATTTGGTTGTTGTTGTTTTTTTCTTTTTTTCCTTTCTCCCTTCTTAAAAACACTCTTCTGGCCTTATCCTAATATTACCTCCCATTCAGTTGATGAATGCAACCACTCATGCAGGAAACATGAGAAAATCCACAATTAGAGAGGCAAAAGATTCCAACGGAAAAAAAAGCAGCAGACTTGATTCTTGAGATGCAGTGGTTCATAACTCTTACATCTCAGCCATAGCCTCTGTGTACCAGATTTACAAGATACCACTTCTTTTCCTTTCAGAAGACAAGGCAGCAAAGCCTACTGATTTCTTATCACCCACAGTTCTTTTCTTGTCTGATAGAGCTGCTGCTATTTGCCATTGTTACCTTTTGTTTAAATTCAGCTTGTCAAATATCTAGAACCACAAACATGCAAATATGGAACCGCATCAGTATGCTGGGTTTGGCTGGGATAAAATTAATTTTCTTCACTGGAACTATGTTTTGGCTTTGTGCTGGAAATGATGTTGATAACACAGAGATGTTTCAGGTATTGCTTACACAGAGTCAAGGCCTTTTCTGCTCCTCACCCCACCCCTCCAGCAAGTAGACTGGAGGTACAGGAGAAGGTGGGAGGGGATACAGCCAGGACAGCAGACCCCAACTGACCAAAGGGATATCCCACACCATATGATGTTATGCTCAACATACAAAGCTGGGGGAAGAAGAAGGTGGGAGGATGTTCAGAGTTACAGTGTTTTTTCTGCTCAAGTAACCATTACAGCTGATGGATCCCTGGTCTCCTGGAAATGGCTGAACACCTGCCTTACAATGGGAAGCCGTGAATGAATTCCTCATTTTGCTTTGCTTGTGTGTGCAGCTTTTGCTTTACATATTAAAATGTCTTTATGTCAAACCAGGAGTTTCCTCACGTACACCCTTCCAATTCTCTCCCCCATCCCACTGAAGGGGAAGTGAGAGTGGTCACGTGGGGCTTAGTTGCTGGCTGAGATTAAGACATGACATTAAAATCCATGTGTACTTCAATGGTGTTCAGTATTGACTGCAGATAATTTCCAACCCTGAACCACTTTAAGCATCAGAAGTGTCCACCTGGAGACATATTTAAACCAAACAGAATAAATTTAACTAGTTGCTTTTCCTTTATGCAACGTTTTAGAAAACAAAGGAAAAAAGATCCAGTTTCTATTATCCATGTGAGTCCCCCATGTTCCATAAATAAACTACCACTATATTGAAATCCTTTATAATGTCCCACAAGACAACACCAAAGGGAAGCGAGGCACTGTTGCACAGCAGAAGTCTCAGAGTTCGATGCACACGGTGCAACATAGACTTTTGCGAAAACTGCATTATGTCTCTGTTGGGATTCTTCCTACTGTAAGGACTAGAGAATTGACAACTAATTACTACTACTGCTGAGCACTAGACAACCCATTGAACATATAGAGGAGGGATAAAAAAAATAAAAATCACAACTATTTCAAACTAAGTTGTCAAAACTGTGACTGAGAAGCTAAATAAATAAATTCATAACATTTGCATTAACTAAAGATTTCTGCCAGCATATATAAAAGGTCCATTCCTGAAAATCAGAATCGTTAACAGACAAGAAAGAACCAACCCCTACCATTCTCTGATTCTATGATCTAGAAGCCATTTTATTCATGGTTTATTATAATAAATCGCAAACAATCTAAAAATAAAAAATTAATCAATCCCAGCAATTAGAATTCAAATTAGCACCACTGAACCAACAAATGCATTTGCAAGTGTGCTTTTCTTTGTTTTATTTGTTTTTAAAAAATAGTTTAGGGCAGCAAAATCGTGTCAGGTTTGTACATTTACATTCCACACTGGTATTAAGAGGTTGGAGAATAAATACTTAAACAGCCTCCAAATACTTACATTTGTTAAGCTTTTAAACTTGTGGCAAACTAACTAAACAAGACTATATCCCCTCAGGGCTAAACTGATGCACACATTATTCAGAGAAATCTTCCATTTTCTTTAGGAACAATTAAAAAAGGAGAATGTGTTCTAGATTGCATAAAGCTGTTTTACTGAGTGTTTAGGGACAGTAACTCATCCCAAGTTCAAGTAAATAAAAAAAGTTTTACTTTTGACTTCCTAAATACTTTACCTGCATGAGATCATTTGTATCGGTAGCAAGAGCATCATTAGTGTAACAAAAACTAGGTCAGGTTGACCAACTGATGATACTGGTTTCAAAGCCCGAATTTATAACTTCTTCCACTCTTGTAGACAAGGTATCAAAAATAACTACAATCATTGAATTATTTTCCATGACACCCAGCAAGTTACTTCTTAAGCTTTCCTCTAGTACTGTCAATTTGCTGGTTCAGCTGTAAAGCTAGTCCCCAAAGAGAAAATTATTATTAAAACGCTGTTATGAAAAACTACAGTTATGGACAAATAATTGTCCTAGGTCTAATTATTTTGTAAGTGCCACAGGAAACTATGGACAAGAGCTCTCTGACTGAAGAAACTCACAACTGAAGGTCAATAGAAATAATTTTTTTAAACCTTTTATATCATTTCCTATTGATTAAACTGGCTGTGAAATGCTATAATTCCTACAGAATAAGACTAAGAACTCATTCTGCATAGGTATTAAAAAAAATAAATTAATCGTGCATGATATCCAGAGCAAGGCCCAGTACATTTCATTGATTTATTTTTGTTGAGACAGTAGTGCAAAGCTCAACCAGCAACTCCTGAAGTAAGCTGCAAACTTTCCTTGATAGCAACAAGAAGTAGGAAGCTGGAATCCAAAACTAATGCTTTGAGAAGGCCAGCACCCTGTTCTTCAACAGTGTTGCTCTCTGTTGATGTCTCCCACATTTCACATCGTAACTGTAAAATAAACATAGGTGTCTTTCCCAAGTACCTTCTCCTTTTCACAGGGAAAAGTCTGGTTGAAATTTTTTTGCTCCTGCACACCAAGGCACAAAACATGACCTGTTCTTTCTGTATCCCTCTCCCTTCTGATTGTTGTCACTTTTTGATGATTCTAGACACAGATGAGAAAGTTTCATCGCATGCTTTTCACAACAGTCCACAAGTCTCACCATGACAAAACGTGAGAAGGTACACTACGAATACAGACATCATCATGTAAAGTGCTCTTTGCAACTAAGTTAACTTTAATCAAGGAAATATCAGAAATAATCAAGACTTTAAAAGGACTCATTAAAATTGTGTACAGAAGGCTTAATTTATCAGTGATCTAATAAAGGTCATACTTCAAAAAGGATGAAACATTATATATCATCTATATTCAAGAAGCATCTGGGCAATGCTCTTGGTCATACAGTTTAGTTTTAGGTAGTCCTGCAAAGAGCAAAGCGTTGGACTCGGTCCTTATAGGTCCCTTCCAACTTGAGATATGCTGTTAATATTTATTACATTAATTATAAAGCATAACTTCAACCCATTATGTTTCATTCTATAGGTGCCATTCACAAGACCTCAATGCTACTGTCATACAAGCACAAAGCAAAAGAACTCCAGTTCAGCCATCCAACCAACTCTGAAGTTTTCCAATGCTTACCTATGACTACCTTTACTCTGAGATGTGCTCTATTTACAATCTCCTTTATCAAAATGTTGCTCTAGAACGTTTCCTAGAACCCTCTTGCCATTCTCTTCATTCCCATTCCAGTGATCTCATTTTACTGGCAAAAGGTAACTAGACCTGTACCATAAAATGTCACACGAATGAATGACACTTAGTTCCCAAGACGAAATGGTGCATAATCTCCTTGTCTACTGCTCTTCAAAACAGATACTAACTTCATGACTTTCAAACTGCATAAACTCTTCAAAAATAATTTCTGTCCATTTATGCATTGTTATTGAACACTGTTCTTTCAATGTTCAAGACACCTATAGGTGTTTATAAATTATTATTTCAGTTTTTAAGAAACAGTTTCTTTATATTTCTTCTTTCTAAACAAACATGAGAAAGTGTATTTTTCCTAAATCTGCTTAAGAGCAGCAACTTCAGTTGATTGCAGGCAACCAAATTAGATTAACAGATTTGGGCCCCAAATATTTAAAATTTGCAGCATAAAATAATCTCACTCCACATGTTTCAGACAGTTGAGTAATTGTTTCAGGACTTCCCCGCCGAGATAAACAACAAAGTCCTTCCACCCTGACAAATGAACAAGGGACAACATAAGCCCCAGGAGGAAAGCACTGCTTTGTGATGCCCCATGTTTCTTGATGCTTGTTTTCATTCTGTAACAGACAGGCATTTCAGGCTCTGAGCAATACTGGATTATTACTTTGGGGAGAAACAAAGAACTTCTTTCCTGCTATTTTATCCATAAAGCATAGCACAAGTTCGGTCATTTGGGAATGCATGTTAGTTTCTTGGTATGGATTTTTTTTAAGATGTATAATGACGTTTTAATATATGTGGAAGCATTATACCATTCAAGCGCAAAGAACAAAAACTACTACCTTGCTATATTAGGTCATTTGACCTAAATGGGAGAAGAAGAAATGTTTAGTGGCTTCTATAAATAAATAAATAAACAACTAAGACTATTTCTCCAACAAGAATTTCTGGTTTGCCCCATTCTGTTGCATTCCCTTTCTTATTTTATGACACAGATTTTAAAAGCTTATTCCATCTGCCTTATAAAATTACATCAACCAGATAAAACTGCTTTTGAAAATTAATAAAATTCTCAGTGTATTTGTTGAGAAACAGTCAAATAGAAAGAAAAAATAACTGAGGACCATATAATCTGCTTGTTTGGCTAGGGAAAAACAAAGATACAGCAATCTTCTGAGAAAACCTTTAATTCATTTCAAAAGCAGGATACTCACAATTGAAAAAAAAAAAAGTAATTACATACACTGCCAACAAATAAAACTCTTTTCAACAAAATTAATCAGAACAACACTGGACCAGACAAAACAAGGATAAACTGTATCTGGAATGACTTGAGACAGCCAAAAGTTCTGTCAATTAGTACAGGATTTTTAATTCTTCCTTGAGAAGAACCCAGACAGACGAGTCTGTCATATCAACACTCAAAAGTTGCAGCAGACTAGCCTGCAAAGCTAAGTTTGCAGTTGCATCTTTTGTTTCCTGCACTCACTGTGTTCGCACCCACAGTGCATGCTTCAACAATTCAACGTTTTGAACCCAGCTATCAACTAAAGCTCGGGCAACATCAGGACGTTGACAGGAGCTGAGCAAAGTGATGTAGATCAACGAGGCAAATTGGCATTAACTAGAAGCCAAAGCCACGAGTCGTGACAAATTCGATACAGCACGGTTAGCTACAACTTTCTGCCTAGCCCCTCCACTACGTCCATACACATACCCGTACGTAGACGACCCCCCACCCCCCAGTTCCACGATTGCAGCCAATTCAGCCGCCCAGCGAGTCGCGAACTTACTGCAGTGTGATGCAGGAGGAGGAAACGCACCGCCCTGGGATGCGAGAGTCCAGCGCCCTGGGCAGCCGCGGGAACCGGCCATCCAGCCGGGCGACCGCCAGCGACGCCGCCACCGCCGCCAGCCCACCCTCCCGCAGCCGGCTGCCGCAGCCCAGCGCGTACGGCCCCGCGGGGCCACCGCCGCCCTCCGTCCCGCTCCCAGCCGTCCTTCGCGGCGCAGCGCGGACCGCGGCAGCCGCCCTCTGCCTAGGAACAGGCAGTCCTCGCCGGGCCGCGCGGTTTTAAGCGGCTGTGCGCCAGCACATCTCCCACCCCCTTTCTGGCCGGGCGGCAGGGGGGAGGGGACAGACGACAGACACACACACACACACACACGCGCGCGCGCGCGCGCGCACACACACACACACACACACACGCTCACTGACTCCCGCACGCAGCCCCTCCTGCGCCCCGCGCAGCTGCGGTACCTGTTGTCCCGCGCCTGCATCCCCCGGGCGCCGCCCGCCGACTCCGCGGCCCCGTGCCCGCTC
>WUAM01000424.1:1312175-1339530 GCA_024336885.1 Actenoides hombroni | reverse complement strand
GGCGCGGAGGGGCTGCGCGCAGCCCGCCCTGTGCACCTGCGCGGCGCCCGCCCTCGCGTACCTGCCGACCAGGCGGAGCGCGCTGCCCTGGGAGGGGGAGGCGGCCGTGGAGCGGCTCTCACGCAGGTGCGTGGGCACTGCGCCGCCGGGGTCCGCGGCCCGGGAGTCCGGGGGAGGCTGCTTCCACGCCGCCGCGGCTCCGGCCGGCCCGCGGCAGCCGCTGTCCGCTGGCAAGGCTGGCCCGGGGCCCGCTGACCGGCTCCGCGCCCGGGAGCCGCTTCAGCAGCTGCCAGCCGAGCCCGGCTCGGAAGCCTCCATTTGGCCGTCCCTGCTGAGGGACCTTCAGGAATCTCACTGATCGAAATACATCCTGTTTCCCCAGCTCTCCTCCAGCACGTGTTTGGGAACCTCTCTGTAGGTAGCAACATCAGAGCTAGGGCACGTAAAAATTTGCAGATGTACTCGGAAAAGAAAAAAGAGGAAACAGTAGCAATGGCGTGAAAATTAATGTCTTTATGCCAGTGCTTCACATGTCCCAAGACACAGAACATGGGAGCTGGTTAAACTTTCACTGATAGGTTCCTAATGTATTAGCAGCACTTGTCTTCACCAGAAGAATTCCTCTGAAACACTGGCAGATTTCTGAGTGATACAAACACTGCCAAACTTCCATCTATACCAAGTCGTGGGTGCCCTTCCCTGACTAGCCTCAGAGCATCAGCTGGGAACCTGATGGTTTGGTTAATTACAATGACAATTTGATTCCTACGTAAGTTCAGTCTGTTGGTATATGGCACTAAAAGGTCTTCAGCTTTGGAAGGTGTTTCAGGCAATCTAGATGAAATGTATCATCTTGCTCATAATTTTATATAATAATAAAACCCTAGAGTTATGAAAACACAAAACATTCTACCAAGAATTTTTTGGTTTGTAGCTTACTCCTTTCTTTCTGACATCTGCATTTAAAGGCTTTAGTTTTCACATAACACACAATAGCTAGAAATATTTGGAATCCTCTTCATTTTAGTAACCATATAAAACTTTGCCAGCCCAATTTTGTTTATAAAGATTTTTTGGTTTCTTAAAGAAGAATTCCTTACTTCACCTAGCACACTGTAAGTGGTTTCCTCAGACTGTATAGTACCTTCTGTTTGTAAATTAGCTTCTGCACAAGACCGTAAAAGACATTTAACTGTTTTGTATTAGCACATTTCCAAATCTCATTAAAACTACTTTTGTTTAACAATAGAGTTTGAATATATAGATGAGCTTCAAGTGTACAAGTAAAAGATATTTTTATATTATATAATGTAATAAGTGCATATTTATACTATATGCTAAGTGATATAAAGGCATTCATCCTAAAATTTCAGTGTGATATAGCTTTGATTATCCTCAATAACCTCAATCTCTGTTAAAAAAAATAATAAAATCCATTCACCTCTTTATATGCACACAAAAACAAAATAAAAAATATCTTTGAAAAAATGTGTTCTGGGAGAATACTAAACACATTAGCCTTTAAATTCAGATCCAGTAGTCAACATTATAAATCTTTCCAAACAACAGCTTCATAGTAGCACATGATGAGTACTTGGCTTTAGTCTCCCGTGTTTAGTATATTGCTTTCCCTTTAAAACACATCTGATTTCAAGGGATTTTTTTTCCTCCCAGGGAAAGAATTCAGTCCCAGTATATTTAAGCCTCAAGTTACTAAACATGGATCAAAACATAAGTACAGTGAGTAGTTACTTAACTGTGATAAATCATTCCAGTACAACACAAAAATTTTATAGGCCTTGCAATAAAATGTTTGATCTAATGGCTTAGGGAAGGGAGGCCTGCTTTTTAATGAACTTTTAGCCTTAAACGCTGGTTTCAAGCACTCCCAGTTACATAAGGTCATATTAAAGTGAGAATTGCTAGGTAAAAATATGTTCACAGTTAGAATCATTTTTTAACACTGTACATAACTTTCTTATACTCAGTTTAGTTGGGCCTTGTTGGAATACTGTCCAGCTTCAGTTCCTATTGAAATGGAAAAGGTCCAGCAAGTTCATGTTCGCTGTGGAATCACAACTCCATTGACATCTGCAGCTTTAAAACTCCAATGTTTAATTTGGAGGTCTTGTGATACAAGTAGGAAAATTAACTCCTTCATTAAACATTTGATTTGCTTTAGAAAAGCAGCAAACCTTACACAGGCCTAAGTCAAGGCAGTACAGTTGAGCCGTGAAAGAGCTGTGTAAAAGATGTCAAACTAAAGGGACACATTTTGTTTGCACTGGAAAATACTTAGGGAGGTTGCTGTCCACATCCCTAACCTTAGTTGTAGTATCCATGAATAATGGCTGATGGCTAAGAGCTGCTTCATCAGCATAGAGCTCAGGGGCAGCGTTTGGGAGCAGCACATTCATGGCTTTGTTCTGGTTTCAATGCACAGCTATGTCCTGTTCTATAAGCAGCATGCTGCCCAAACTATATATGCTCCTGTCCTTTCCTCCTTTAATCAATCTCCTACCATAAGCATATTAAAATATGCAGAAAGTTTGTCTCTTAAGAGCTGACTCCCTCACAGCAAAGAAAATAACAGATGTCTGGAATCTACAACCAGAATTTTAAATATTAGATTTATTACACTGTATCCTAAGATCCGTGTTTGGATATTTAAATAAATTGTGTTGCTAAGCACAACTTTAGGTTGCTCATTTAATAAGCCTTTATTAAGAACTCGGGGCCCTAAGTTTTAATAGTATTTCTGAAAGAATAAAGCACCAAACTCAAGAACCTTAACAGCAAAAAACAATTTTCAGTCTCTATTTATTTATTTTTTTATATTTGCTTTTATAACAATATCAGTAGTCTGCAGTTATTGTATATTAGTACTTTTGGGATAAACAGAGTTCTGTCTTCCAAATCTAGCTTCTGTAGCCTCATGACCGTATAAAGTCACAAGAGCAAACTATTGAAAAGTAGTCTAACTTCATGTGAATTCAGCTGAGATAACAGCAAGCTATGGAAAAAAAAATAATTCTGTTTCAGAATATATGGTTATCAGAAGCAAATATACTGCATCAAATTTGTTAAAGAAAAGAAGAATCCTTTCAAATCTTAATTCACCTAATTTACACCATTCTTATACTTTATGAAAGTTTTTGTGAAGAAGCTGGAATATAGGGAAAAAGCATCTTTCAGACAGTAATTCTATGCTTTCTGTATTTTCTTCAGGAAATGTCAATGTACAGTAGGACTATACTGCTCCCTACCAGAAATACCAAATTCACAGGTAATCAGTAACAGGGATCCAAAGAGGAGTCAAACCATTTTTTGTCAGAAAATAGATGGATCATGCTTACATCACTTTATGTTAATTTCTGTAGTGATAAGGATATAATATAGAATAGTATGTACAGTACACTTGATTCATAGAGTAGCATAGTTATTTGCACAGTTCAAGAGGGAAAAAAAAAATCTTGTGGAATAACCAGAAGTATTTTCGGGTCTGCTACCACTCACATTACTGATATTCAATATATATTTATATCTATATCTAAATCTATGGTAGCTAAAGGAAAATGTGCAACAGAGCAAGTATTTGTACTTGAGAAAAATCAAGGACTGTTGGCAAACCAGAGGAAATTACATTGATCAGATGAACTATTGTTTGTGAGCTTGTTATCCAGTATACCAGATTGTCTAAGCAAACCTTTAGCTAATCTTTCATTAATGCAATCAAGATCTAATGCTGAAAGCATTTAAATTCACTTCTGTTGGATTAACACTGACATACAAGTATATTTGCTTGATTACCTAACTGTTACAGATCAGTTTGTAAGGACTGGAGGAAAGCCAATGTCACTCCAGTCTTCAAAAAGGGCAAGAAGGAAAACCCTGGAAATTACAATCCAGTCAGCCTCACCTCCATCCCTAAAAAAGTGATAGAGCAGCTCATTCTGGAGATCATATCTCAGCACATGGAAGAAAAGAAGGTTATAAAGAGTAGCCAGTGTGGATTTACTAAAAGGAAGTCATGTTTAACTAACCTGACAACCTTCTATGATTGTGTGACTGAATGGGTAGATGCAGGGAGAGCAGTGGATGTTGTCTATATTGACTTCATCAAGGCTTTTGACACTGTCTCACATAACATCCTCATTGGAAAGCTCAGGGAGTGTGGATTAGAAGGGTGGACAGTGAGATGGGTTGAGAACTGCCTGTACAATAATGCTCAGAGGGTTGTGATGAGTGGCACAGAGTCCAATTGGTGACCTGTAGCTAGTGGTGTTCCCCAGGGGTCAGTGCTGGGTCCAGTCTTATTCAACATCTTAATCAATGACCTGGATGAAGGCATAGAGTGTAGCCTCCGCACGTTTGCTGATGATATGAAACTGGGAGGAGTGGCTGACACACTATAAGGCTGTGCTGCTATCCAGCGAGATCTGAACAGACTGGAGAGCTGGGCAAAGGAAAACCTAATGAAGTTCGACAAGGATAAGTGTAGAGTCCTACACCTGGGGAAGAATAATACCATGCACCAGTACAGGTTAGGGGTTGATCTGCTGGAAAGCAGCTTCATGAAGAAGGACCTTGAAATTCTGGTGAACGGTAAGTTATCCATGGGACAGCAATGTGCCCTTGTGGCCAAGAAGGCCAATGGTATCCTGGGGTGCCTAAAGAAGAGTGTGGCCAGCAGGTTGAGGGAGGTTCTCCTCCCCCTCTACTCTGCCCTAGGGAGACCATATCTGGAGTATTGTGTCCAGTTCTGGTCTCCCCAGTTCAAGACGGGCAGGAAAATACTAGAGAGAGAGAGTCCAACAGAGAACTACAAGGATGATTAAGGGACTGGAACATCTCTCTCTTATGAGGAAAAGACTGAGAGCCCTGGGACTGTTCAGTCTGGAGAAGAGAAGACTGAGAGGGGATTATTAATGTTTACAAATATCTGAAGATTGAGTGTCAAGTATAAGGGCCAGTCTCTTTCCAGCAGTGCCCTGTGAAAGGACAAGGGGCAATGGTCACAAACGGAACACAGGAAGTTCCACCTCAACATGGGGAAAAACTTTACTGTGAGGGTGATGGAGCACTGGTACAGGCTACCCAGACAGGTTGTGGAGTCTCCTTCTCTAGAGACTTTCAAAACTCACCTCAATCTGTTCCTGTGTGGCCTGCCCTGGGTGATCCTGCTCTGTCAGGGGGGTTGGACTCGATGATCTCCAGAACTCCCTTCCAACCTGTACCATTCTATAAGTCTCACTTCTGTCCCTGGGAGAATACTGGGGTGAGAGCTCTCAAAACACATTTTGAGCCACCTGAAGGAGAACAGGGTGGGTGGGAACAATCAACTTGAATTTATTAAGGGTCAATCCAGCCTAATCAATCTGACTGTCCTCTGTAATGAACTGACTGAACACATGGATGAGAGGAGAACAGTGGATGGTACCTATCTTGGCTTTTGCAAGGTTTTCTACTCTTTCCTCCACAACATTCTTCTGTCCAAATTGGGAAGTTACAGACTGGATGGGTGGAAACTAGATAGGTAACTAGTCGGACAGTTGGGTTCAGAGGGTAGTGGTTAATGGGCTGTACTCTGTCTAGATGCCAATAGCAAGTGGCATTACCCAGGGATTTATCCTTACATCTTTAAGGATAAGGGATCTGTCCTTACATCTTTATCAGTGATCTGGAGGACACAAAAGAATGTATTTCTTCAGTCTGCAGGTAAGACACACAAATTGGGAGGACTAATTGACATGCTTATGAGCAAGACTGCCATCCAGAGGAACCTAAATATACTGGAAGAATGGGCTGACTGAAACTTTCTGAAATTTGAGAAGAACAAATGCAAAGACCTGCAGTAGGGAAAAAAACCCACAACACAACCCTTGCAGTTAAGGGGCCTGGCTGGGCACTGCCTGGCTGGTGAGCAACTCTGTTGAAAAAGCCCTGGGGTTTTGGTACACAGCAAGCTGAGCATGAGCCTGCAGTGAGCCCTGGCACCAAAACAAACCAATGCCATCCTGGGCTGTATGAACAGCAGCACAGCCAGTATCTCAAAGGGTGTTATTATACTCCTCTAATCAGTATTTTTTAGATCTCACCTTGAATACTGTATCACAGGATAATTTTGACTGAAAAGGCTCTCAGGACATCTCTAGTAAGGATCAAATATGAGACTAAACCAAATGGTTTTAATCAGTTGGATGTTGAAACCCTCAAAGGAGAGACAGCATAACCTCTCTGGGCACCCTGATCCAGTGCTGACCTGTCTTCACGGTGACGAAGTTTTTCATTATATCCAATCTGAACCTCTCATTTCAACTTATGCCCATAACCTCTTGTCTTCCCACCATACATAACTATGAAGAGCATGCCTCTGCTGCCTTGATAGACTCCTCATGGGTAGCGGCATTACCCAGGGATCTATCCTTACATTTTTAAGGATAAGGGATCTCTCCTTATATCTTTATCAGTGATCTGGAGGACACAAAGGAATACACTTCTTAAGTGTGCAGGTAAGACACACAAACTGGGAGGACTAATTGACATGATTATTAGCCGGACTCCCATCCAGAGGGACCTAGACATGCTGGAAGAATGGACTGACTGAAATCTCCTGAAATTTGAGAAGAGCAAATGCAAAGCCCTTCAATAGGGGAAAAAAAAAACCAAAACAAACCACAACCCTTGCAGTTACTGTTAGGTACCCCCAAAGACTTCCCTTTGCCAAGCTGGACAAGCCTAGGTGAACAAGTTATCATATAGGTTGTCATATGAATATAACAATGCTTGAATCACTAGTGGATTTGTCTGTACTATGGTTTTATAATCATATCTATAGTAACTTAAGGGAAGAAATGACAAGTATAAAAGAAGCAAAGACAAATGCAGCGTAGTAGAGTACCTTTCTGTGAATTCAAAACTACTTTTTTTCTTTACAACTTATTCTCATCTTTACCATTCATCTACATATGATATTTTTTTCCCCTCTCTATTGTTCCTTTTTCAAAGATGAATCTCAGACAAACCACCTTAATTCGCTGGGAAGGTTTTCAGAGATAGCAGCAGGCAATGAGTTGACAAGCCAATACAATCATATGAAAGGTACCAGTGGTTTCAACTAGATCCAGGAATGAACCTGTAGTCATACTAAATGAGAAATGTTTGTTCATTTCAGTCTGAAAAGACACTAGTTACTTAAAGATTACCTAAGAAGCAGATGTCTGATAGCTCACTCATTATGAAATGCTGTAATATAAAGACTACGAAGTTCTATACAAATCCTTTAGTACTCAACTGGGGCAGACAGTAAGGGGCAAAATGCATTTACTGTACGTTTCTTGATGTAGGATTACAATACACTTTTTCACCACATTTCATTATATTTATATGCAGAATATAAAAAAGAAGCCTATGGCTAACAGACGTTAAAAAAGAGACCTCTCAAATAAGGCTTTATGTTTTAAAAGATGGTTTTAATACATTAATTACCATCTGTATGTTTACTGACCTGTCTCAATTGCCTGAAAATATATGACATGTCCTTAAACATTCATTGAATCTTAACACATATTGCAGAATCATTATTTAACATTCAACAACCAATGTAATTTGTTACAGGAAGGCTTTTTGCAGTATTTTAAACTTAGTTCAACAGAAATCAAAGTGTAATATATTCTCTGGTCAGTAATAATCATCGAAAAAACATTGAAAAATGGAAAAAAATTATTTGTTTTTTATATGCTTTTAGTTCCCTGTATGCTTCTTGCTCAGAGATCATTCCTCTTATTAAAATACAAAGTGAAAGACATATTGAGGGATTCTTGGTTTTGTCTTTCTTACTCACCAATGCATGCAGCATGGGGAATGAACAGAAGGAGTTGGAAATCTATGTTCAGGCAAGGGGTTATGATCTGGTAGCTATTACAGAGATGTGGTGGGACAGCTCACATGACTGGAATGAGACTATGGATGGCTATGTCCTTTTTGGGAAAGACAGGCAAACAAGGCGAGGTGGTAGAGTTGCTCTTTACATGAGAGAGCCACTAGAATGTATTGAGTTCTGTCCAGGAGAGGATGAGGGGCAAGTTGAGAGTTTGTGGGTAAGAATTAAGGGACAGGCTAGTATGTGTGATACTGTTTTGGGTGTCTATTACAGGCCACCTGATCAGATGAGGAAGCTGATGAGGCCTTCTACAGGCAGCTGATATTAGCCTTGCAATCACAGGCTCTGGTTCTCATGGGGGATTTTAACTATCCAGATATGTGCTGGAAGGCCTACACGGCTAGCCATTCACAGTCCAGGAGGTTCCTCCAGTGCATCGATGATAGCTTCTTGATGCAAATGGTGGATGAGACAATTAGGAGAGGAGCACTGCTGGATCTTATACTCACTAACAAGTAGGATCTGGTTGAAGAGGTGAAGGTTAAAGGCAGCCTAGAGTGCAGCGACCATGAGATGGTGGAGTTCAGGATCTTGTGCAGTAGGAACAGAATACCAAACAGGATCACAACCCTGGACTTCAGCAGGTCCAACTTTTACCTTTTCAAGAGACTGCTAGTGGAAATCCCATGTGACAGGGTATTAGAAGGTAAAGGGGCCCAAGATAGTTGGCATATATTCAAGGACCACTTTTTCCAGGTTCAAGATCAGAGCATCCCAACAGGTAGGAAATCAAGAAGGGGAGTGAGGAGACCCACATGGTTAAACAGGGAACTGATGGGCAAACTCAAGTGGAAGAAGAGAGTCTTTAGATCATGGAAGGAGGGCATGGCCACTTGGGATGAATATAAGGCTGTTGTCAGAGGATGTAGGGAGGCAACTAGGAAAGCTAGTGCCTCCTTGGAGTTTAACCTCCCCAGGGAGGTCAAGGACAAAAGAAAAGGCTTCTTTAAATACATTGCAGACAAAACTAACAGTAGGTGCAGTGTAGGCCCACTGATTAATGAGGCGAGTGCCCTGGTGACAGAGGATACAGAGAAGGTGGAGTTACTGAATGCCTTCTTTGCCTCTCTCTATACTGCTGGAGACTGTCCTCGGGAGCCCCAGACCACTGAGGCCCCAGAGGAAGCCAGGATAGAGGAGGAGACTTCCTTGGTTGATGAGGACTGGGTTAGGGATCAACTGAGCAATCTAGATGTACATAAGTCCATGGGCCCCAATGGGATGTACCTTCAAGTGCTGAGAGAGCTGGCAGAAGTCATTGCTGGACCACTCTCCATCATCTTTAGTAAGTCGTGGGAAACAGGAGAGGTGCCTGAGGACTGGAAGAAAGCAAACATCACTCCAGTCTTGAAAAAGGCAAGGAGGAGGAGCCAGGTAACTGCAGACCAGTCAGCCTCACCTCCATCCACAGAAAGGTGATGGAACAACTTAGCCTTGGCGCTGTCTCTAGGCATATCAAGGACAAGTGGATCATCAGGAGCAGTCAGCATGGTTTTACCAAGGGGAAGTCATGCTTGACCAACCCGATAGTCTTCTATGAAGGAATAGCCAGGTGGATAGATGATGGTAGTGCAGTGGATGTGGTTTATCTTGATTTCAGTAAAGCATTTGGCACTGTCTCTCTTAGCATGCTTGCAGCTAAACTGAGAAAATGTGGTCTGGATGGTCAGGTAATGAGGTGGATTGTGAAGTGGTTGAAGGAAAGAAGTCAGAGAGTTGTGGTCAATGGGACAGAGTCTAGTTGGAGGCCTGCATCTAATGGAGTCCCTCAGGGGTCGGTACTGGGGCCAGTGATGTTCAACATATTCATCAATGAGTCGGATGAGGGAACAGAGTGCACTGTCAGCAAGTTTGCTGATGATACAAAACTGGGAAGAGTAGCTGACACACCAACAGGCTGTGCTGCCATTCAGTAAGACCTAGACAGGCTGGAGAGTTGGGCAAGGGGAAATCAAATGAAATACAACAAGGGCAAGGGTAGGGTCTTGCATCTGGGAAAGAACAACCCCATATACCAGTATAGGTTGGGGATTGACTTCTTAGAGAGTAGCTTAGGGGAAAGGGACTTGAGGTCCTTGTGTACAGCAGGATGACCATGAGCCAGCAATGCACCCTCGTGTCCAAGAAGGCCAATGGCATCCTGGGGTGTATTAGAAGGGGTGTGGTTAGTAGGTCAAGAGAGGTTCTCCTTCCCCTCTACTCTGCCCTGGTGAGGCCACATCTGGAATATTGTGTCCAGTTCTGGGTCCCTCAGTTCAAGAAGGGCAGGGAACTGCTTGAAAGAGCTCAGCGCAGAGCCACAAAGATGATTAAGGGAGTGGAGCATCTCCCTTATAATGAAAGGCTGAAGGAGCTGGGTCTCTTTAGCTTGGAGAAGAGGAAACTGAGGGGTGACGTCATTAATGTTTATAAATCCATAAAGGGCAAGTGTCAGGAGGATGGAGCCAGGCTCTTCTCTGTTAGGTCCAATGATAGGACAAGGGGCAATGGGTGCAAGCTGGAGCATAAGAGGTTCCGCAGAAACATAAGGAAAAGCTTTTTCATGATGAGGGTGACAGAGCACTGGAACAGGCTGCCCAGAGGAGTTGTGGCGTCTCCTTCTCTGGAGACATTTAAAACCCTCCTGCATGCATTCCTATGTGACCTGCTCTAGGTGGTCTTCCTCTTGCAGGAAGGTTGGACTAGATGATCTTTTGAGGTCCCTTCCAACCCTTAACAATCTGTTACTCTGTGATTCTGTTTTCCAAACTTCTTCTAAATTTTGCTTTGCTTATGTTGAACATCATGCCTGCATATGTATTCCCTGCAGGTAGATCAATGAAAGACCACCAGTAGGATGGAATGTATCAAAAAATAAATACACAGATGAAATTTGTAAGAATCATCTCCCTACAATTTTTCTGATGAGAGGAACAAAACAGAACCCAGAACAACTACTTTTTCCTTGATTTGTGAATTGAGAGAGGAAGTGTAGAATAGAATGTATACCTACTACAGAGGCAATATAGAATTTTTACAGATAATACTAAACACGTATTAGTACAAAGTGCTTTATGACAGAAAGCAAGGTTGCAGACCTTACAAAGATGAGGGAGAAGCACAACAGTTGAATAAAGAACTAAGGAATCAGTAACAAACAGAGAAACAGATGAAGGATTCATGGAGTGAATTCAATCTAGAAATTTTCATGAAAATACACTCTGTAACCATAAAAGTAAATGGTAACATTTTCCTCATTCATGCAGCGCAAGGTAAAAAGCAGACAGGAAAATAAATATGTAGAGAGCTAATGGTATTACAATTTTCCTTAAAACTGAGCATCAGAAAAAAGATAAGAATTGTAAGAAAATTTTTTTTAAATTAAAAACTACACATATTCCTGTCACTCATTATACTTGAGTATGACTTGTCATAAAACAATCAAGTAAACTAAAAGAATTCTAACCTTTCATTTCTTAACGAATTAGATCTAACTAACTAATTCGCTCTACTTCATTTGCGTTTTCATTAAATGTGTTCAAGAGAGAGATTTTATGGAAAAACAATACAGAGAAGGAGATATACTATGTTAGTAAGCCAGAGATGCATATAAAACCGTACTAACTTCAGTATAGCTGACTGCAGAGAACAATTAACACCACTATAATCAGTATTAAGACTTAAGGCTTTGGGTACTACATTACATATTCAAGAGATATGTATATTCTTATAACTGAAAGTGAACAGAACAAGATAGTGGGTTCAGATTTGGAAAGCTGAAGTAGATTAAAAATAGTTAAAAAGATTGATCTGCAAAAGGAAATTATAAGAAAATAAATAGTAGAGAAGATGAAAGAATTAATTACATTTAATTATTTTAAAAGAAAGGTTTTCCAGAGGGCTGCTGGAATGAAGACGGAGAAAAACATGTCTCCAAAGATGGTTGGTATCATCAAAAGTCAAGTATGAAAAGCAAAAAGGGTGGGCTCAACAAGGAAAATAAAAAGAAGATCATTTTTTCTTTAAGTTAGTAATAAGGAAGCCATCATCAGTCTTCAAAAAGAAACTTTTAGTGGATCCAAGGCAATTAGAGAAAGAAGAGAAATCAATAGTGGCAAATAGTGGCTAGCTAGCACCTGCTCTATTCATAGCCCTTAAATCTCAGATTCTTATATAGTTTTGGGTAGAATTCATGTATTTTTTTTTCTCCTGAAGTTATGTTTTGCTGACAGGTCAGGGATCTATTTACATCAATTGAACAACATGTTTTATAGTAATGTAATAAATGATATTTTGCTATCTCTAAAATAGAGCAGATCCATAAAGAAGCACACTTTTTTTCTTTACTATGTACTTTGTACTTCTGATTTTGCCCACTACTGTCTTTATTAGAAGCATTTATATGTAATATACACATCAGTGTTACATTGCAGATACTTCAAGTAATTAATTTTTATATACGTTTTGTTAAAAGTTAATAAACTTTTTAATTTTTTAATACTTTCTACTATCATAAAAATGCATATGCCTTTTGTTTTCAACATGTAGTTCAAAGTATGTAACAAATAGCATATTCCACTCACTTCTCTGAGAACAGATTCACATACAGATTCCAGGGAAATATTTAACAATTTCTCAATACGTCTTTTGCACTTGTTTTACAGAACATGCTATTTTGAAGATAAGTTTTGTTCTGCTTGCACTGTCACAGCTACCAATATAGTTTATTCTAGATTTACACCATATAAAAAGGATGAAAATAAAGGAAGTGGGTTTTGAAAGCAGCAGGGTTCTGTGAGTAAAGCACTCAGTGGCATGCTTGGGTAGTTGTCGTTTCTACTCCAGTTCTGCTGTTGGTCCATTACTTGACTTTGACATCTAGGATCTATGCACATAAAACCAGCACTGTGATTTAAGACTGTAATTTTTAAAATCGTCCCTTAACATGACAAATCTCAAGTATTGTCAGAAAAAAAAAAGTTTTCCCTGGGTAACTAAAGTTCTACTTTTAAAGATATCCACAGCTTATTTTTGTTAGTGCTTAAAGAGATCAATGCATAGGCCTGTAGTGAGACATTTTCTTTCATATCCTCTTTGGGAGACTCAATATAATAGCCATGTTTTAATCTTTCCCACTGTAAACACACAATCAAGGTCTCTACAAATTACAGGGGAGCTGAGTGCATTCACTCAGAAATAAAGCTGGAGGGCAATGTTCGAAAAACTTAGCAGAATCATAGAATGGTTGAGGTTGAAATGGACCTCAGGAGTTCATCTGGTCCAATCCTCCCTGCTCAAACAACATCACAAAGCACAGGTTGCCCAGGGTTGCCCAGAGGTGGAAGTATATGATACCAGTGTCCCAGTTCAGAAGTCTTTTCCTGAAGGAACACAAACTTGCAAATCACACCTCACAGGAAGAAAATCAGTGGCCTGCACTGCCAGAGAACACCAGCCAACACTGAAAAGATGAATTAGACCAAAACCTCAAGTATGGTACTGTAGTGGTACTCCTCTAGAAGGGCCAAGAGCTTCATTCTATTTTCTGTTTCTTCTGGGATCCAGGATGATTTTCCACCTAGGAGGTCTATAAAGTCATGCTTTTAACTGAATTTTGATACAACAGATCCCATCAAGCCCAGACTGAATGTTAAAATTCTGGCATATTTGGAGGCAGAGGCTCTGAACCCCTTTAGAAAAGGTTTGAAACAAGTTCTAATTTTTATGTTGTCACTTTCTCATTCTCCTGATATGTTTTAATAAGAAATGGTGGTGCTTTTGAAGGTGATATGAATGCTTGTTAGATATGCTCTGAAAGTCCTATCACATAAAGCTGTTTAAAAGATTATGGTATAAACCTGCTTTTGGATCTGGTACAATTTTTGCATAAACTGCCGGGATTTCTCAACTATGAAGACTAGCACCATTTTGGATATGTGCATATGTGCAACTCTAGGTTTCTAAGAAGTTTTAAAGAACAAGAGACATACTGAATTTAACATTAAGCAGCAAGATGCAAGAACCATATACTTGGAATTCAATTCTAAATATTTGCCTAGAACCATCTAATCAATCATTTATACTGTTTTTTAGAGCAAGCCTTTTATTTCCTTATGTATGTTTTACTCCTCTACATGAAATTATATGGAGCAATGAGTTTCTCTGATATGAATACTTACACAGTGACCAGCAGAATGGAGTATCAAATCTGTTTTGGTCTCTAATATGAACTGAACCCATAGGACTGTGTGTATTCATCCAGCTTATATAAACTCAACCCTTATAGCTATATGGCAAAGAGAGTGTTTGCTTCTAAAAGCAAAGTTAAATCAAATTCAGGTAGCCAAACAATAAATACATTGCGGGCATTTGCCTACTGCTTCACTGTGAATCTTAATTACATTTTTAGGCTAATTATTGTATACTCAGATTTTGAGTATACCAACTAATGTAATGCTTCCTCTCCATTTTCTGTAATTGCTTTAGCAGTTTTTATCATATTTCAGTTTTAGTATCTTTGCAATGCTGAGTCTGTTTCAATGTATAACAAACACTTTGATGAGCCCTTATTTTCAAGACTAGTCTCCCTGTCCTGAGTGGAATTACTGTTGCCTGTCTACTAATATATACAAAGCTGCACAGTTCACCTCAGAACAAAAATCAGTCCTGATGATGAAATTTTTTTTCATTTCTATCAGTTATATATTCAGACTCATTATCTGGAAACTAACTCCTTGATACTCTACATTTGCATATGTATGAACACTCATCCACCTGCATACAGTTATTCTTGGTGCAGTGTTTTAACACTTGTGAGTAGGAATTTCAGACTTTATTCACCACTTCTACTCATTATTGACTGGTCCCTGATCCTTCAGTTAGAGGCTTCACCTGACATAAATGCTGAGGAAATTAGGCCTGGTGGAGAGGAAAGGATATATCATCCTGCTTGACAATTCCAAATAGTGCTAGAAGCAACAGAGCTGGTATGATGCATGTGACTCTGGAGTAAGATATACATAGAGTATTCTCCAGCTTCTCACCTGAATCATCTTCAGAAAATGTAAACATGCCTTGCAATTGCCCCAAGTCCAACTTCCTCTTTCTGTTCTTTTTTTCAATTCTGTCATGGTCATCTTAAGGGTACAACACAGTTTTTCTAGAGATAAGTATAAACTCAGGTGTTATTCAAATGGTACTGTGATTTTGGAAGAAGCTTTCAGTTTTCTTTTAACAAAAGTGACAGAATATTTCATGAAAAATTCATTATTCACAAATCTGTTTTTAATGTTAGAAAGACTAAGACATGTAACAGTGTCTTATTAACCAATACGCATTTGATTTAGTGGAAAAGCTGAACGTTATTTTATAACGGAAGTATTGTTATAAATGCACCTGTGCTCCTTTGTACCATTTTCCTTGATGACACTGCAGTAGTTGTTGATTTACATTAATGGATGTCTTTCTGTTATGGTCCCTCTTCAGTACTCACTTATTTAAGATCTAATGTATTAATGAATTTTGTCTACAAGAAGAGCAACACTGGCTTTAATATTCCTGACCATGCTATGCTGTCCTTCCTGTTCCATCAACTAGAAGTCAAAGAGATTAAAAGAAAGAGTCAGATAGGTTCCTCAACAAGGGCTTCATCCTATGAGAAGTGCAGAACGCAGAAAAATGTCAGAGAAGGAAAACCAAGTGCAAAAAGCACTTTTGTGGGCCTGTAGTAGGGGCTTGCTGCTGCACCCTGCAGCTTCTGTCTGAGAGGCAAGTGGAACATAGCTAGGGTGATCTGGAGTCTAAGGAATTTAAATGTTGATGTGAACAGCAGTGCTCCCTACAGAAAACCCCTAAACTAGGATGGTCCTCAAGAATAGATTAGCAGAGCAATACAGATATAGGAATTATTCATATCTGCTTGCAGTTATTGTAAGTTATCAGAATCATAATATATTGCAGTCTAAACATTCATACACAACATAAAATTCAGCAGTGACAGAAGTAGTAAGTATAGAAATCAGAAAGCAGGAATAACAAAGAAAGTACTCTAGTTAGGTACAGAGAAATAGTGAAAGTATGACACCTAGGAAGACCAGGAAGCAGGCTATGATTGTCTTAATGTATTAGAAATTTTTAGAAAATATTCAAGGACACTTCCAGAAGAACAGCATTAAGTAGGGCAGTGTAGTATACATTGCCAACAGGTACTAATAGACTAACTGAAGCTGGAAATCTCTAAAATAAAATACACATTAGAAAAATGTGTTCTTCATGTATGAAACTCTTCAAAAGTCACCATATGATCTAAGACTAGAAAAGGGTTTGGTTTAGCTTGGCTAAAAAAAAAAGTTAAAAAATAAAAGACGTTTATGTTCTTCCTGTTGTAACTATCTTTCAATAATGTGTTAATACAGTGGTCATTTTTAACTGTATTTGACATATAGTTAAGAAGAATAGAAGAACAGAAATCTCAGGGAAGATAAATTCTGACAAATTTTATGAAAACCAGTGAATAAGCAGGTAAGAGACACAGTTCAGCACCATGACTGGGAGAAAGGTTTCAGCATAAGCGAAGCAGTTATCTATTCTGTTGGGTCTGTCAGCTGACCCACAAGCACACAGTGGGAAGCAGGGAACTTCTGGGTTATTTCCATGTAAAAATAAGGATTCCAATTTACACAGACCCAGTGTAAGGTCAGTTTGGGACTGGAAGAGAAGTAATTCCTGGCATGAAGCATTCTTTTTTGGAGAGAACAACTTGTGAGACTGATGCTGTACAAGCGCTCTATCTCTGTAAGGATTTGGTGAGGTATTGTAGAGTTAAAGTGCAGCCCTTCCGGAGACACTCAGATCTTCGCAGGTTTTTCAAGTTACCACTAAGGACTTGGGGCAAAACTGGCCATGCAATGACACATTTCCATTTTAAATAGAAATGTTGCAGCAAAATAATTTTAATATGCAAAGACAACTATTATTTGCTCAAAGCTACTTCTTAAACAACTGATCTACTTTCTCAGCCTAAGGGACCAATCTATTCCCACAACAGGCAAATCTGCAAATTTTATCAGAAGAGAAAGAACGTAAGAGCTGCTTCTCCACTTCGTAAAGAAGTGCCCCATATTTAGGAGATATGCTGAGCTTTGATTTGATAGAAAATCACAGCAAATAAAAAGTTGACAGTTGTTTCAGTTTTAAAATCCCTCCATTCACACTGTTTAAAAAATTTTACTTAGATGTCACAAATGTGTAATTAGAAATTAACTTTACACTATTCATGATACATTGGGAGGAACTAATCCATTTTGCTAAATACTCGTGAAGAAGACTGAGGGGCAGTGTCATTAGAGGCTACAGATGGGATCCTAGATATGTGAAAATGGAGACATCTTTGTTAGCTAGTATTATAAAAATGTACTTTAAACTCATTTTTAGAAAAAAATTAATCCAATGAACTATATGCAAAGAGTAATGAAAGACAACCTTAAATTAATATACATTCTGGCGAAAAATAACTTTGAAAACCACCTTTTAGTAAGTAAAAAGCATTCAGAATTGTCAAGGCTGTGGAACAGTAGTGGTAAATGATGCTGCAGTTAGAAGCATTCCAATTTTCCCAGCTGAACTGATATAATAGATTAAAACTTCTGCTGTTTAATTCATAAATGAAGAACTAAATCATTACCTCTGACTGTAAAAATCACTTGTAAGGAAGCAACACTTCAGTTTGCTGATGCCATAGTCTTGTATTTCTTTTTAATGTCTCAATAAGCTGTCAGTTGAGATTAAGTTCTTCGAAAAGGTCTTTTCATTGAATTAATCTTCTTAATAAAAGTAATTACTTTTCTAATTCCCCACTGGGCTATTAAAATATAATCCAGTACCAACTGAAGAAAAAGTAGTGTCTCAACCACTTCAATTGATACTTGGACTGGACCCATAACATCAGAACCAAAGCTATGACCTTGGCAAAATGGTATATAAGCAAGAACAGGACTGAATATGTTGCAGAAAAGTAGTAGAATCAAGAATTTAATAATTTTAATGCAGAAAGAAAATTATTTAATTGTTTAATTATAATTAGGTTGCCCTCAAATTGATATATTTTCAAAAGCAAAGGAAAAGGAAGAGCATCAGCTTTTCTTTGCAGTAGTTAGATCAGATAGCTAAGGGCTTAGCTACTAACCTAGCTAAGAGAAAAGCAGATGAAAGCAAATCTAACTGTATTAGTGAATTGTTGAGATTTTTATTCATGTAATAGCAAGCCCTTCCTGAAATTTACAGTTTCTAAAGAGATAATGTCTGGGCAAAGAACTCCCTGAATTTATAGCAGATTTTACAGGTCTATCTTCATGTGCAAATTTGGCACTGTGTAATGACAGCTGAAATATCTTTTGGGTTTGGTTTTTTTTTCACTTCCTGCTCCTGATGCTGACCTGTAGGATAACTGAGATTGCTGGTTCTGTTACTTGAGTTCCGCTTTTCCACTCATTTGTTTCGTCTAAGTATGAATTAGGTTGAACTGCTTCTTTCTGTATAGTGCCTAGCATACATGCAGTACAATTCACTATAGGCTTATGAAATCCTGGTGAAACAACTGAGACACATCCTGGAAACAGTGCTTAACTAAAATTTGACCTTTTGGAAGTGAATACCTCCACATAAGCCAGGGTGGGTGGCTTATAAGTTCTTACTGGCTTTCTCTTCACAAAAGCAGAAACGCTGAAAAAGACAAGTATGAGACCACATACTTAATTACCTTTCCATCTCTAAACCCATTACTTAAATTTCCATTTGATAATAGTGAAATATCCTTCCACAGAATCATTACAAAGTCAGTTGAACAAACTATTTAAAAATACAGTAAAAAGATTTTTGTCTGTGCAGTTTTTTTCAGTTTGTTTTGTAATAGGCTGCCTTTAATATTTACATCTTGCTCTAATTCTTAAAATTAAAAATCATATCTATTTCAGTATAGCTTGTAAGTAATTAGTAGATTTTCTGCATTAGGCCAATCATCATAGAGAACTGAGGACAGAGAAAAAGTGAAGTGTCGTCAAATAGACTAAGAGACCCCATGTTCCTTGGAGAGTATATAGAATGCTTTCTTTAGTTGTCTTAGTTATGATTAAGTTTTAGCCATAAGCAACACAGAAGAATACTAAGCTGTCCTGATTTAGGCTGGAATAGAGTTGATTTTCTTCCTAGCAGCTGATACAGTGCTGTCTTTCAGATTTAGTGTGAGAATAATGTTGCCAAGACACTGATGTTCTCAGTTGTTGCTAAGTAGCGTTTGTTCTAAGTCAGGGACTTCAGTTTCTCCTGCCCTGCCAGCAAGAAGGCTGAAGGGACACAAGAAGTTTGGAGGGACACAGCTGGGACAGCTAACCTAAACTGGCCAAATGAATATTCCATACTATGTGACATCATACCGAGTATATAAACTGGGGAGAATTGGCTGGGAGGTGCTGATCACTGCTCAGGGCCTGGCTGAGCATCAGCCAGAAGGGGGTGAGGAATTGCATTTTTTTATAATTGTCTGTCTTAGGTTTTCTTTCATACTTTTCCTTTTCACTACAATTATTATTATTACTGTTAGTAATATTATTGTAATAATATTTTATTTTTATTTCCAGTATTAAACTGTTCTTATCTCAACTCACAAGTTTTACTTGTTTTGGTTCTCCTCCCCATCCCACCAGAGTGGGGGAGGAGTGAGCAAGTGGCTGCATGGTGCTTAGTTGCCAGTTGCAGTTAAACCATGACATAAGCAGAGTACGTAGGTTTAACTAGAGACTTCTAATGCAAGATTTGTAATGGACTGACTGCTGGGCTGCTCAGAATTCAAGCAATAGAATTGCTTTGGGGAAGTGAACATAAACTAACATGTAATGTATATTAGATGATTACACCACAGGACATTCCATAATCAACTTCACTGCTGCCTCATTATCCCTTGATAGTTAAGCCAAAATAATTTCTGTCTTACAAAAGTGAATCCTCAGCCTTGAAAATAAAATGAAAGCCTACTTTTATTATTCATGAATTAAAAATTTGCTTGTAACTATGGGAAATCATGTCCACTTTAATTAAAAAGTAATTTCAAACATTGATTTTAAATACTCATGTCTATACCATAATTGTCTCTTATGCCAATTGATTAATACATCAGAAGTGCTGAACACTGTATGAACAGAAAAATGCAAGCACCTGTGAGTTACAGATATAAAGTTCTCCTACTTCACTACATGTACAGCCAAATCTTTTAGGAAAAACTTCCTTCATTTTAGTAGTTAATATCCTTCTGTATACCAGTCAGTATATCTTTTTTTTCTAAACAGGGAGATTCTTACTGAAGGATTCTTCTAACATTTGTATGCATACCTTATATGGGTTACTCTCCACTTCTGTATATTTTCACTAGACCTCAGCTGACAATAAATATTTTGTATTTTATGTATGTTTCTGAATTATGTATATTTTGTATTTTATGTTAAGGTACCAAATTAAACTGCTGTAGTTTGTGAAATTATATTACTTAGAGGCACTAAGATAATTGCACACTGTACAAGAACTATCCTCAGTTCAAACTTTTATGAATTACATTCCTATTTACCCTAAAAAGTCTGAGCACCTGTTATTCTCTTTTTTAATTCAGTTTTTGGATTAACTGTATGCTTTAAAAATACAAAACATTGTAATTGCACACCAAGTTGAAGTGAAAGCTCATGAACACACAATAACATTGAAGTTATTCAGTCAAAAGAGTTGATAGCCATATAGAATTAATTCAAGACTCAATTCTTGAAAAAAATTATCGGGAACTAGAACTAAACCAGTCAATGAATTTGAAAATAACCCCACTTCCAGATAGACATGCTCTTCTTTAAAGATCATTTAGGAAGCAATATGCATCATCAGCCCACTGGACCAGAATTTAGAGAAAAAGATCTCATTCTTTCTAACATTGATTTATCTCAAATTCTTATGTATTTATAGTAATCTCTGGTTCTGACACTGAAGCTGAAAAAAAGGTTTGTTCATACCACACAATATCATGGTAAATGGGCTTGAAAACCCAGCCTATAACATATACCTTAAGGATTCTTTAAGTGAGATTTAGCTTGCAGTTTAAGATCACTGGTTTTCCATTACCGTCAGTGAAAATACAATCAATTCAGAGTACAGGACTTAGAGGTGTTTGGCGGCTCCAATGCTGCTGTTCACTTCAAAGCGAGCTAGACATCTGCCTGGGCTGTATCAACCAGATCCTTACTGGCTATAAGGAATGTGGGTTGTTGGGTTTTTTTTACAACTAGGCACCTATATACGGGCATGTAAATTGCAGTGTCTCAATCTGTAAGCTGAATTTGCTGTTGTCTGTAACTAAGCACTTCTTTAAAACAGTTTTAAAATTGTATTGAAAGTAAGAGACTTCTTTTTTTCTTATTTTACAGGAGTCTTTGACTTTCATTTTTTAATAATATTCAGTGAATACTTAATGAAAATGGAGTATGCAGTGTTGACCTTCCTGTAATTAACATGTTTTTTTTCAAATCAGTAGCAGTTCCTTTTAAGCAAATAAGGTAGCTCTGCCTCTGTGATATCACTAATACTGCAAAACTTCTAATTTAAAACCTGTACCAGACAATGGTACTTTTGCCCGTCCAGCTCTTACGAACAGTAAGCATTTTTGCAGATGTCATGGCTCCACTTGCAATTCTCTGACCTTAGAGATCTTGGTAGGGCCCTGAGGCTTATGTGTCTCATGGGCTTGATATTTCATATTCACATTTTTCTTACAAGCATGTATTTTGTTCTGTCTTCAGAACACCTGTTGAAGCCAATCACCTTTGGGACAAGCAACAGGACCCTTAAAGGATTCACCTCTGTTTGCCTCTGTCCTTGGGTGAACCTCAAGAGCAGCAGGCATAGATGAAGTTTCATGGTCAGATGTGATGAGTTTGAATTGTCTGTGTCATGGTCTGAACCATAAGACTCTCATAAGGCCATGAGAAATACCCACTCTTGTGCCTCAGAGATGCTGGAAAGAATTTTCCAGAAGATAAGTATTTTGGGTAGAGAGAAAATTTACTCTTTATACCCTTGTCAGAAGCTTGCTCCTACACAGCAGTATAGCAACAATAGCATCCTCCTGGAATTGCATCAGTTAGGCAATGAGTTTTTTCTTTGCTTGAAATATTTTTTTTTTTAAAAAGTATATTACATAAAAATTAACAGGAAAGAAAAAGAAAATATATTATAAAAATGTAAACCAGGTTGCTAAAAATAAACTGTATGATGCACAGACTTATCAATTCTCATATCTTATCAAGGACTTGATTTATCAGTGTGTGCTGATTTAACATGACCATTTGAATAAGAGCACTCAGCAGCAAGAATACTACCATGGGCTACTGTTTATTCTAAACATGCTTGTCACCTGTGGCTCTGCATATCTTCTGTTTATTTATAACTGTGGAACATCAGGAGGAGAACAGAGCAGTTTGATTACCTGACAGATTTGAGCTGAGCATTGCATGGTTTCAAAAACTCTCCCTTGTTTCTGAATTGAATTTCCTTTAATCTGCAAGTTAAAACACTGAAATGCATTTACATATAGAGCATAACACTAAATAAGTTACAACTGTACCCTCATCAAAAAAAGAAGTTACTTTTACCAATAATGTATTTTCATTGAAATCAAGGGTTTTTTTACCACTGAATTAGTGTGTTTTCATCAACAAGTCATTTTGCTTTTTAAGTCTGTAGTTTGGGGGGCTGTTCTAAACAAAACAAAAAAAAGCATATAAAACAATCGCCCTTGCTTTGTAATAGCCAAGATCAATGCAATTAGTACTCTAGGCTGCTTATAAAATAAAGTGTTTACACTACAGGAAACTAAACCAGTGTTGTGAAGTTACAGGAAACTAAACCAGTTAGTATATGGTGGAAGAGTGTAGAAGTGAAAACAGTATACAGCAGAAAAGTCACAGATGATGGTTTCTCTAATCCTAATTTTCCTTATCTCACATATCCCTTGATAATCCTGCTAAACTCTGTCTTTGAAAATAAAGCAAATTTGCAAATAAATTTAGTAGAAACATTATTCATATATACTTAGGGTTATGTCTAATCACCATAGAATAGCAATTCAAACCCATATTGTACACCCAATGAATGGCACAGAATTTATATTATTCTACCACTAACACTTTTGCAGGTTACACAGCTGAAAACAGCTTTATCTGCATCTTGGATAACATGTCCTACCTCAGATCAGCAGTTCTGCATTCAAGCTTTAATCAAAACAATACACTGAACATTCACATGGGGCATTAGGTAAGCTTTTTGCTAGAAGCTGACTCAGAATCTCCCCATTCATTCAAATATTTCTGGAAAATTCATTTTAACTAAATGCACACATTTTTGCTACTCAATAAGAAAGTTTATTCTAAAAAGGTGAACTTGCTGCATAAGTGCAAACCTTTGTTTAAATTGCTAACTGAACCAGAAAAAGCTCAGAAAGATCAGAGGGAAGTTATATTTCTGTAGTAATAGGTCTACTTATGTCATCAAAATATATTTCCTAATGATTCACATACAGTATATTCCTTTTCACTTTATACTTCTTTGGTCATCAGTAGATTTTCAAATCTACTCAGCTGAACTAGGAACACAAATTACAGGGTTTTGTTAAAGAATAAACTAATAATGACAAACTTATAAGAATGATTTTTGACTCTATCATTTTACTTGTTTCTAGTAAGTATTTAACAGATTTATTTAGTCTGTTAAAATGTTTAAGGATATCAGTGGAACGGGTAATTACTGAACTTTCATACACAACATAAAAAATATTGACATTGTATTGGTACCATCCATAGCACCTTAAGGATTATATTATTGATCTGTACATAAGTATAGCATAACAATAAAAAGGAAAAGGGCAAGAGCAAAAATCTTACATTTTGACTAAAAATAGTAACATTCTTTGGAACTGAGAAAATTCTGCTAGTAAAATGTTTTTACATGCACAAGACAAACTATTGTATATTTTTCATATCAAAAAGAGCAAATTATACTCAGTTTGCCAGGCTAAAACTGTGGTCCTGCAGATAAATTTTTGACAATGGCTATTGAAATGGTCAGTAATAAATACTATTTTCTGCAGGAAAAAGATAAAACTGTGTGTAATAAAAAGAGTGAAAAGTGATGTTTTATGTAGCATGGAATGCCATTTTTAAATTTGTCTTCTTTTTCCAGTACTTTGAACAAAGAGAAATATTTGCTTACAGGGCAGAAGAGAATGTAGTCAGCCATTAGAGGTTCTGGACATGACTTACAGCAATTATAAACAAATATTGCTATATTTTTTTGTTGTTTGCATGTTTTTGTTGTCATTTTTGTTGGGGATGTGTTTGGTGTTTTTGTTTGGTTTTTTATTTGTTTGTTTGTGTGGTTTTTGGTTGGTTGGGGTTTTTTTGTGTGTGGGTTTGGTTTTTTTTTAAGCAAGAATATTTTTACCATAGTGAAATAGTACCTTTATACCATTACAACTGTGTTTATCCCCATCTGTAAATTTAGAGGATCAGTCAGCTGAAAGGTAACAGCATGTGAAACATGTGCACAAATTGTTTTCTTCCATGGTACTTAAAATAGTAAAGTTACATCAATATATTTTGGAACAACAAAAAGAAAAGTGTATCTTTGGATTACAGAAAGGACTATCTGAACCTCATGACAACAATTATATCAGGACCCCATGTTGGAGAACATCTAATGCACGCAAAGCCTTACTTCAGCGAATCATTTACAAAAGAAAGTAGTACTCAAATCAGCTATGCTATGAATATACAGGTTCAGCCTCTTCACTAACTTAGGCATGTGTTCAGTGCTGTCACAGATACATCCACTCTGACTTAGCACTCTATTAAAAATTCATATGGTGAAGTAGGTGGCATGATAAATTTCTTGAGCAGAAATGTGCATGATGAAAAAGGGATTTATTTTTAAGTTAAGCTTTGCATAATGGTTTAAAACACTTTCTTCTACGTTACTCTTTCAGAACATATTTTCACACAGGTATCCATGAGCTATTTCTTAATTGATTTATTTTTAAAATGAAATTAATATACTTCATAAGTTGATAACAAATTTGAAATAGAAAATAACAAATTTTCAACACTTTTGCTAAGCAGGCTCAGACAATAAAATAGTTAGGATTTTACCTGTGTTCCTTAATGAAATCTTCTCCTATGGAAATTCAGTTTGAACAAGATTTGTAGGATCTGATCTTTAAAGAATACATGAGCCTTTCATTACCTCAAGGCAATGAAAGAGCAATGGCTGCTTGAGGTTTATCTTCCACGCTCATTTATTCCTTATCTTCCTCCACCATCCTCTCTCACCTTACCTGATGATATCCTTCACCTAGGAATCAATTCCATTACATTTCAACTAGAAGAACCATGCTGGCAAACTTGAGCAGTGTCTGTACAGAGTCTGTTTGAATGTCTATATATGAATAACACAATAAACCCACAATTGAAAAAACCTGCACGTACATAATTGACAACTACCTCATATCTGGATTAAGTGTAAATAATGTATTCAAAATCCAATTACTAGTATTTCACGTGCATAAAGCAGCAGGGGCTATGTTTAGCTCCTTAGTTTTTTCAATCTTGATTCATAGTTGCTGTAGAAATCTCTCCTTAGTGTAACCCACTTAAGCTCAGTATAACCCATTTAAGGGCAGACCTTCTAGATGTTAAAAGCCTTCTGGGAATGTAGTTTACAGCTTCAAAAGGAAAACAAAATTGGCAGTATAAAATAAGAAAGGAACACTTAGAATGTACGCTCATCTGTAAATAGGCTTTTTGATAGTGCTATCTGTTTTCTATTTGGAGGATAAACACCACAATACTGGCAACAACTGTTATCCATACATAAATATTGGCTTCAGAAGCTCTGTTTCATTTTTTATGGCTCAGAACTAATATGACTATGACAGCTGCTATTTAGCAAACAAAAATTCATCACGTCTGATAATAATAACATACTTATTAAGGTTGTATTGCAATAGATTGAATATAATTGTTCATTTTAAATGACTTTGTAGTGCTGAATTAATGATGAAAGACTGAAAGAGTTTTCCCCCAAAATAAAATCAAAGGGTTTTCATTTCCCCCCTGCAGACAAGCAAAGCCACATGCACTAAGGCTGCATACTCAAAGCTTATGAAAGCAGAGCTCATGGCAATCAGAGCAAACAGTTCCAAAGGTATCAGGAGATCATCTCTGTATGGTTCACTTTTGGGGTGTGAACCTCAGAGATTTGGTGTATTCCCAAAGTCAAGTCATCTTCACTTGTGAATAGCTGGGATGCACATATTATCACAAATAATTTCAGAGATGTGCTGAGAACCTTAATTTACTTCTATATAAACATGGAGTCTGTGTATTTGCATATTTTGCATTAATATAATCAAATACTATCCTGGAAACTACCTATAGAAATGAGAATCAGAAACTAGTTCTAATGGCAAGGTTTCATTTACACAGTCTTACTGTAATAAAATGTAAGATGAGGGCCTTGCCACTAAAGATTTGCTTTACCTTTCTTTCCCAGTTGATGTTACCGTAACCAAGAAAGCTTTCAAAATATAAACAGGAACTGGGTAGCCAAACAAACATTCAAACACCTTAAGATCAATCTTTAGATCCTAGAGAATGATAAAGAGAGGAAAATAATGAGAAAAAAAAAATCTCTTTAGGTTCCTTGAAGAATTTTGCTATCATGGGATAAAGGTAAGACTGACATACTTGCATTGCCCTTATGGTAGCCTACATGACATTGCTCTGCACAACACTTTTTTGGACTCATTTTGAGATCTAAGAATATTTTTAAAACTTGAATCCATGGAAATTAATGACAAAATACTATTTTCAGTTCAGGCTGCTTCATCCACAGAAGTACCATTTTTGTAACTTTATTTACTGAGAAACATATAGATTGTGTGCATGTATTGCTCAGAGAGTACGTTCTGCTTAACAAAATTTTGGTAGGTATCATTTCATATCATTCCTGTAGTTAAAATTGAACCTGAGAGCAGTGGAACAGATTCTGCCGATACTTTAAGGCATTTGCAAATGGGGAATCTGCCAAAGGAACTGGAGTTCTACTTTCACGTGTGATGCATTATTTAGCTGAAAACAGCATGGGTAGCAGTCATGTTTGCAAAAGTTCATCTGAGAATATCAAAGATTATTTTTTCATGCATCTTGGAAATTATCTGTTCTGACAAGTACTTTTGTGATTGATTATAACTAGCTAAATAAGATGTTAAGTCTATTTATTTTAGCAATGCCTGAACTTCTTTCAGACTTCCTAAAAAACTTAGGATGATAGTTTTTGTACGATATCAAACATAAT
>WUAM01000424.1:1300181-1312100 GCA_024336885.1 Actenoides hombroni | reverse complement strand
CATTTATGAATAGTTTTATAAATTTAAAAGCTAAGATGAAAGCAGAGGACTTTATCTATAATCATTTACTTCATAATTATCCAGTGCCTACTAGATGGTTGTAGCTAATTTGAGACAGAAGAAAAGTAAAGTAAAGCAAAGAAAATAGCAGCTGATCATCTCTGACAACATGTTGTCTCTAGCAACACCCAAAGTATAACAGTTTAATCTTCCTGAGCTAAAGCTAAATTAGAACAGTTTCTAACTCAAAAATAATTTCACATTAACCTAAAAAAATTCAGGTTCCATTCATCCTAACTTTCAAAGTGAAAAGAAGCCTTTAGTTGTCTAAGACAACATCACATACAATTCTAACCATCTTCTGGTTAAATGTGATTTGGTAAGCTGCTGTAAAATGGAAATATTTCTTAGCCTATCAATAACTAATTACATCATATACTCTTTCAACATGACTTTTTCATTTAATCAGAAATTGGTGTATAATATGCCAATGAAACACACTTTTTTGGGAATGTTTTTAAAGGACGTTTTCTAGCACTGTTTTGCTCTTACCCCTGAAGAACAGTAACTAACGTTTAAGAAAATGTAGTTCCTGTATGTGTACACGATCTCTAACTCAGGCTGAGATTTCAGGTGTTTTTTCCCACTCCCTGCTATATTTTCTAGACACCATAAAGTTTTCTAATTCATTGCAAGTTGTTTTAATCAAGATATGTCATTTAGTAGCTAAAGATAAGAGCTCTTAAATTAAATTGTATTTGCTCTTCTCTGAATGATGAAAACAAAATATAATTTGCAAATGCATTTGTTAATACATACTTTAGCACTCAAAATTATTTAATTTGGTCCCACTAAACTTCATGCAGTTTTTGTCATCTACTTTAACATGAACTGAGTTAGGTCATTTTTTAACTGTAATCTTCCCATATGTTTTACAGGGTGCCATGAAGCCATATTCCATGACCCTACTGAGACTGTGGCAGGAATGCCTGAAATACTCAACAGTAAGATTATAAAAAAAAAACAAAACCAAACAACCCAAAAAACCAAATAATTCATCTCAGCAACCCTCTATCTTTTATTTGTATCTCAGCTGCTGGCCTACTCAGTACTTGTGGGCACATCATTAATTCTTATTTTAATAAAAGAGGACAGAAGAACTTAGCAATTTCTTAAAAATATGAAAGAAAAATATGAATCATCTCAAAAACCCCTAAAGCTAAGAGGTGCAGTAGAGTTGGGTGAATAACACTTGTTCAAAAAACTCAAGAAGAAACTTTACAAAGAGTGGAAACTAATTCATAAAACTATAAAGTGACAACACAGGAATACCCCAAGTATGTAGGGACACTTTATAAGACAGAAAAGCAGGAAGGGGTTGTCAGAAGTCCACAGAGATACAGTTGAGCATTTTCATAAAAAGAACAACAGTTAGATGGCAAAGCTGCTGGTGATAATAAATTAGTCATGGCTGTAATGTGAAAAATTGATGACAAGGAATTGCAAAAGTAACTGTAAAAACTGAACTAACTAGCAAAAAAATTAATTAATTAGTTAAGCAAAAATATGCATACATGAATAAGAACTTCATACAAAGTATACAAATATAATAAGAAAGTGTCAAAAAGCGGATTAGAAAAAAAAGGGAAGTGATCAACTTACTTTTTACTGAGAATATGGAGGACAGTAGGATCAAAAGAGGTAAACAGATGTGCTTAACTTTGAAAATATGAGGAGCCAGAGAATAAAAAATTAGTCTAACAATTCTTACGAAAATGTTGGACTATCTGTCATTGGGTAAAGACAACCTAAAACAGACTTCTACTTGTCAAGGGAAAACATCGATCCCATCTACTTTCTCCCTGTGTCTAGTAATAGGCCCCACTGAGAGGTGGAAGTAATAGATACAACACAGGTTCATTGTTTCAAAGTGTTTGCCAGTCTTATCTACCATTCTTATAAATAAAGTAGACACTATTATAACTGCATGTACAACAAATGTGAAGCTATACTTAGAGCAGTTACTGGGTGTCAGTCTGGAAAGAAGTACTGAGTGTGGTTTGGTAGGGCCTGTCCTGGATCCAGTATTATTCAATATTTTCATTAACAACCTGGATGATGGAATAGAGAGTACAATTATTAAATTTGCAGACAATACCACGCAGAAAGCATCTGCAAGCACTTTAGTGAATAGGATTTGAATTGAAAGTAACCTTGACAAATTGAAAAAGTGATCCAAAAAAAAAGAGAGAAAGATGCAATTCAATAAAGAAAAGTACAACGTATCACACATAGGAATAATCCCTTGCTGGAAAAATACAAGAAAAGGAACAGCTGACTACATATCAGATTTACAGAAGATAATGAACCACAGAGACACTAAGAGTCAAAACCATTGTACTATATATACAGGACCATTTTATATAGGAAATGTGAACTAATCATATTTGATACTAGTGTAGTTCAATTTCAGCACTTGCCGTGGTCAAAGCAGCCTATTTAGACAGAATGCTGCATGAATTTTAGCTACATCAGAAACATTTAAGGGGGGGGGGGAAGGCATCTTTCTTGCCTTTTGAACCGCTTAAAAAATGCGAACTAGTATTTGCCTCACAATATGCAGAATTTGAAACCACAGCCTTCTTTGCCCCAACAATTTTCTGTACCAGCTGAGTTAAAAGTTACAGAACTGCTATATCTTCAAGTAGAAGAAGTGTGTTATAAACTAACTTGTAGGTGTTGAACAATAGAAAAAACAGTTGGCCACAAAGATGACACGTTTTGATTAAGTACAGTGGGGAATTCTGTACCGAAAAAGCTCTCAATGAAAGACATGTTTGAGTAATGGAAATTACCTTACAGTTTTATCAGGAAGGGTGTTTTTTGTATTCTCCCAAATAGGCATCTGCATCCATAGTATGTATTTTTAATGTTAGGTGCATTATAATTCACACTACTGCCATATATTGTTAATATTTATGGATTCATAGCAACAATAGTCTTCCTTTACTGCTTTGCATAATGTAGCTTCAGCAGATACTCTTCAGTGGGGAAAATACAAGATGGGGAACAACCAGCTACTCTGGAGATTGAGAGGGTAATGAATTTCAAAGAGCTCATGAATGAAAAATGGCATACTATTGCAACACACATAAGCAGAATTTTTGTAGGAAACAGGGAGTAATTATTCTATGCAATATTCACAAACACTCTTCACTGTGCATGCTTTCGCAGATCAATGGAATACATTCACGAAAAGATAGGATAGTCATGTCTCCAGCTTTTGGGATCTGACTGATGAGACATTATCTTCACTGGTGAAAACAAATACATTCTTACCACAAAACAATACATTTTCAGAAAATTCCTAAAACCTCGTTATTTTTTACAACAGCTAAAGAGCTGCTGAAATCATTAGAACAAACAAAAGCGCCTTTCAAGCCTGTTGTTAGGATTACTAAAATGTCCTTTACCCCTCACTACCTAAACTAATTATTTACTGCCATTTCATTCTGCTTGGGCAATGAAATTAGACAAAATAAATACATTCTTGTCAACCAGCAATTTTTGATGTGCAGCCTATGCTTTGGAATGTGAAGGATCATATATATCACTCAATCAGTACAGTTAACGTACTATTCTGTGATTGTTCTCAATGAAAGGAACATAAATGGAAGGTTTCATAATGCTCTATGATCCTGAAACAAGCTTGCTCCTTTCATTCATAACGACACATGCCTAGTGTATCTTTGCAGAATTAAATATTCAGCTAGGACTGAGTTTAGAAATTTTTAATAGAATTTCATTTTCATTTCAGTTAGGCATTAATGATTTATGCTCTGCATAAATACTTTATAGAGTTTAAAACTGGATGTTGTCTTGCCTTTGATCACCACTGTTAATCTAGATGCTACTAAGACCAGTCTCCTCAAACAGTGCATGATATCCAGCTATTTGTGAGTTATCATTCACATGACTTGTATTTCATCTCCTCAACATTATGTGTGTTATCATGTATAGCAAGTAATAGAAGACATGTTCTGATAAGTAGTTGTATGTATTGACAGCAGATGAAGGGTCTCCTTCAGTCCAGCTGATTTTGGAGCCATTATACCATCCATGCTTGTATGGGTATGAAGACTTTCCCTTACTTCTTGGTGCATGTGAAGTTATGGACCTAAGTCAGAATGCCATAAACAGGTGTTGAGCAAATATTATGTTGTTCTTAAAAACAGAAATCAGCAAAACATACATAGTACTACATAAATAATATTAGTTACCTTTAAGGCAAATGTGGCGATTTTAACAGAGTGAACCAAGGAGTAAAGCACAACTCAGTATAGAAACATCTGAAATCCATATTTATGGTAATCATACTAATTAGAAAGGAAGTCAAGAAAGTGACTTAAGTTCTAAAAACCTTCTGTTGATTTCATTGGTAATAGTAAATTAAAAATATTATTCTTTTCTGACATTTCCCAAGAAAGGAAGTAATTCATAAACAAGAGCTTCTTGTCTAAGAGAAAATGCAGTGAGTGATAGAAATCTTGCTGAAACACTTAAATTGTTGTAATTTCTTAATTAGGGAAATATTATTTCATTATTTAAATGACTTCTTTTAAACACACTGCTTAAAATATTATATATTCAGTATATTTGCATTTTTATAAAAATAAACATATATCACCTGCTACAGTGAGGCACTGTTGAAAACTCTGTTATTCATGCTTATTTAATCAAATGAATTAAAGAAAATGAGTTGTACATTCTATAAAGCACTGCTTTAATCATTTAAACTTGTTGCAAGGATGAGGTTTGTTGATGCCTGCTACTGAAGAAGGTATGGTGATTTTAGAACTTTAGAATTTTACAGATTTGAAGAAAGACACAAAAGGTCTCCAGACTTTGCACAAGTACTGAGAAACTGCTTTGCTGCTGCTGTTCTTTTGAGATCCAGACTGAAAAAGCTTAACAGAAGATATGGGACAATCAGGTCCTTTTGATACAGTTTCTTTTCAGCTTCTTGACAGACTTTAGCCACCTGTATTTCTTAACTACTATTAATAAATTAGATATAAATAAGAGTTACTCCAAGTTGTCTTGGAAATAGTTAAATACACAGAAGTTGTCATAAACCAGCACATATCTCAAAAGTAATGCATCATGAGAGTAGAAGAACATACTTTCTAAAGCCAAAAATTTTTGTTAAAGATTTTTTTTTTAGGATTTACCATTTCACGTTTGCTTTTGATATTCTTCTGGAATATTTTATTCAAAGTATGCATAACAAAGGACACTGGTTAAAAAAAAGTGAACCTAAGTGTACAACTCCTATAAAGAAGCTCAGATGTAGGATGAAAGACATTCTTCAGTTACTTTCTGCATGATGCCTATTATAGAGGTCTTACCACAAAATGCAATCAAGAGGGGTAAAATGCTGACATTTTCTTTGGGTTCTACCTAAAAAACCCACTCATTTTGAAATACCCTAACTTTGCCTTGTTCTTCTTCCATAATGTTTTGTTCTCAATCCATTCCAGGCTTTTAAACTTTTTATGGTCCCTTTTTCCTCAGATATAGGATAGTGGAGTACCTGGAACACGATATGTTTCTAATATAGAGGATTAGCATAATCTGGTAACTGTCAACAACTGTCAATAACCTGTCAATGCTTTAAATTTCCTGTAATTGTCACAGTGCCTACAATGCAAGTTATTCTTCTGTATGCAAATAAACTAAAGTAAATGACTTTTTGCCCAGATATTGCATGGTAAAATGTATCATCTGTTCATGGCAACAGTTATTTTAAGAATAGACAAATAAGATTGCAGTGATTCCAAGTCACAATTCAATTCTCATATTTCCTCTATTTTTTTTTTTCAAAAGATAAAATTTATACAACCTACTCACTGCCATTTACCATCAGTAATGATTGCAGAAACAGTGAATAACTGAAAATTATACCCAAGACAAAAGTAGCTGCCAAGGCTCAAAACCACGGAAAATTATTTCACTAGAACTTTTATGCCTAAACACAGATTTAAAAGTTTACCTGTAGACAGCCAAGTGTGAGCATCTTGATGCCTGCCGAACTGTCTGAATCAGTCAAAATTTACTGGTATTTGAAATGCCTGTACATATAGGAATTGGAAACACGTTTTAGAGCGTCAGACATTTATTGGTATCTTCACTGCCTACGGCATACAATACAAATAGACTTCACAGTGGAACACGTATTTTTCCATGTTGTACACTGAACACTATAAAACCAATGGCAAACTATGGAAGTAGTTTGCAAGTAGCTCTGCAGAGAAGGACCTGGGAGTCCTGGTGGATACCAGATTAACCACGAGCCAGCAGTCAGCTCTTGTAACCAAGAAGACCTATGGTATCCAGGGGAGCATTAGGAAGAGAGTGACTAGCAGGCTGAGGGAAGTTCTCCTCCCTCTCTACACTGCCCTAGGGACATCTGGAGTACTGTGTCCAGTTCTGGGCTCCCCAGTTCAAGAAACACAGGGAACTACTGGAGAGAGTCCAGTGGAGGGCCACAAAGATGTTGAGGGTATTGTAGCATGTCTCTTACAAGAAAAGGCTGAAAGCCCTGGGGCTGTTTAGCCTGGAGGAGAGAGGACCAATAGGGGATATTAGTGCTTATAAATATCTAATAAAATAGTTTTATAATACATCATATGTGAAAAGGGGGTATGACCATGCCATTTAGACTTATGTTTCCTCCAATCCTTCAGCAAAAAAATAAAGCAAATGGAAACTGGGTCTTGGATATGGTAATATCAAAGGAAAAAAGAAAAAAAAAAAAATTGCTAGTAAGAGAAAAAGGGGAATAGAGCTGAAATCAGTCTTGGTATCATTTCCTTCCAGCACAATTGTACTTCTCTGAAGCTATTGAACCTGGTATCATCAAAAGAAAATGTCACAGACTCTCAAAAGAAAAGGACAGACAATTCTACAGATTATCGGATCATGTCCTATTTATAGACATCTAACCTTTTCAGCCCCAAAGAAAAGCAAACAGAAAAGTGGAGACATGTCATAGATCCAAGCCCCAAATTACAGTAATTTTGTAGTGTTATTGTATTTTGTTCATCACAGAGACTCAGCAAAACACTGAGTCACTATTAGTATGAGCAACATTTCTTTGTCAGAATAAAGACGACTACCATACTTAAGTATTCCTAAAAAAAAAAAAAAAAAAAAAAAGAGAGAAAACAATCAGAAAACATCTTTGCCTTGTATGTACTTTTTATCTTTCTGCATGTATATAGACAACATAATTTTTTTCCAGTAACTGCTTAAACAACAAGCTATACTTTGGATAATAACTGGAAAGGAAAACAGGTAAATTCTGCAATTCCAAAGTCAATCACTTATAATATTAAATTAATTCCCTAGTTTTGATCTTATCTAGGAAAAAAAAAAAAAAAATCATAGACAAGACATGAAGATAAATAACTATAGGTCCAACGAACACAGTCAATCTCAATTGCACAAGAGCGAAAATGGGGTCGGGTTGTGCAGCAGAACAAAGACCTCTGGAAGGCAAGATCTTTTGCAATGTTATCTACATAATCTAATTGCAATAGGCAGATGAAACTCTGCAAAACCTTTTCATACTTGGGCTTAGCATTGATGGGTCTCAGCATGAGTTGAGGCAGAAGTAAACTGATTTCAGTTCTGGATTCTTTCCAAGACTTCACAAAGCTAAAATATGCTACAGGTTCTTTTTTTTAATTGCTCTGGCAAAGTGTGGAATGAGGTACTTTGTACCTCAGAACAACTGTCTCCTCCAAGTGAAAAACTAAAATTTAACAGTTCATCAGTTATATTTTTAATCTTCAACATAATCTTCATGATAGTTCTTTAAATTAGCATTATATCTCCTAAAATAAAAAAGTGGGAAGATCTGAAATCTCCCTCCCACCCGCAAACTGAGCGCAGATTGGCACATGTCTGCTGTTGCAGATATCTTACCACTATTTCAAACACTGAGAGTTTGTTTTGAAATATAGTCACTCCTACCTTCACCATTTTGTTGAAACTATCATCATCTTCAATGGGCTAACAGCTGTACTCCTTTTATAGCAAACAACTGCCCCAAACTAAGGCCATACATTGAATAATATAGCTCTGTGAGGCTAGTGCAAACCATCCCTGAACTTCAGGTAGAAAAGGGTTGGCTGTATGAAATCATCAACTCGTAGCATAATTTTCTCACTGAGATATAACTGTGATGTGACAAGGAAAGCATTCATCTGTTCTCTGTTCAGAACTAAATGTGTATATATATAACTTTCTATTTTAGCATCTTAGTCATCATTTCTTTTAATTCAGTGGTGTCAGCTCCAAATAAAGAGGACATTTATTGGTTTTCTGAAGAGAGATCTTCCCACCTGATACCAGGACAGCATTATGATTTCCAATACTGTCTTGCTTGGCAGGAATGATAGCATATGTGAGATATGTGATCATGTGTTGTAGGTGTTATGCCATGGGAAACTTGACAAGGTTTCTAAAGCTAGTTTCTTAAGAAATCAGCAATTTACAAATGCAAAATATTTTCCAAGAAACTTGTAATCTTCAGGTATTGGAGAAAGGAACAATTAGGCTACCAATACAGTCCTGATGTGGTCTGATTTCAAAATTGCCTTGGAAATTCCTTGTGTGGATTACTTACATGATTTGATACTCCATGCAAAAGAAAAACATATTAATTCTGATCTCTACAATACCCTAGGAATCGGGTAATTACAAGAAGTTAAATCAATGTCTAGAGGAATTTATACTGGCATCATCAATTTGTCAAGAATTTATGCAATCAGTTCATTTCACTGAATCAATCTATATTTGAACTCAAAGACTGGACTATACAATTTTTCACATGATGAAACATGTTTGTATGAGGAATTCCATTGACATCTGTCAAGCAGCTCATGTGAGAAAATTCTCATCAATGTAAATAAGTTTTGCACAATGTAGCCCTTAGCGATTTCATAATCCTTCAAGCTGTTATTGTAAACCAGCTGAAAGGCTTTGATTCTGGCAAGAGAGAATCTCACAACAACAGGGTTGTTACATTTTTAAGCACTGTTTAAACATCCAGTTTATACTAAAAAGTACGATATCAATCTATTAGAAATTGTTTTCATCACTCCTCTTCTTGACCTGAAGCCCCTTCGCTTGTAATTTTCCGCACAGTTCACACTGCTTATTTAATCTGTTGTGGGTTTTTTTTCAGTCATTTATCTATCTTCACATTAGGATAGTGTTTAAGACTTCTGAAATAAACTATGCCACTATGCATGAGTTTATATCATTGCTAAGCATTTTTTAAATCTGTCTGCTAAACTTCTTTCATTGTTATTGGCAAGATGCAATGGCAGAGGGCAAGTCATTTGACCTTTCTCAGGATGGCATGAGCTGTCCTCACGGGTTGCATTTTTGATTTGCTTAAGTACAAGGGAGGCCATAGTAACATTTACTGAAACACCAAACTTTAACATGCTAATTAAACCATGGGAATATGGCTACAGCCTAAGAAAAAAGGAGAAGGGAAAAAAAAGTAAAGGATGGCGTGGTCTCAAATGGTCATAGCAGATCCCTCCACAAGCATTCATTACTAGATTTCATCTGGAGGTATGATCTTAACTTGTAGCAACATTATATCCTGCAAATGCTTACAGAAGTCAGGCACTTAAGAGTTTAAGTCTGATACTGTAATTAAGAAACACTACAAGAAAAGGATGAGAAAATATATAGGAAAATACTTTCAGTTTTTCAGAAAAAGATATTCAAAAACAGTTCACAGAATTTTACTCTGGTAAAACAGTAATTAAAATATTTTTATTGTATTTGTAAGCAGTTCAGGTTTGAATACAAGACATACATTATCATAGAAGTTTATGTAGTATTTAGGTCTGTCTGTGCCTTAGAAACTGAAGTAAATATTAGCACAACATAAGAAACAAGGATATCAGCTTATTTTTATCTGAATTCCAGATGACTACCTGTAATCAAGCAATTTCTTTATAGTAGTGGCAAATACCTATATGTTAAGATTAATTTGATGACTCAGAGACTATGCAATTATTTAAAGGCATTTGTCTATTTCTGTAATTGTAAGGGATGTCATAGGGGATAAATGTGCTAAAAGCCTTTTCTATAACTCATTGTCATTAATTAAAAATATAATTAAATTAGAATATGAGTATGTCATTTACTTTCATCTAAAAATATACTTAGTAAGAGTGAATACTTATACATACTTATACATAACATTCCAGCAAGTCTAAAACTTATGGTAAGTTTTTTTGCAAGAACTGCTGTAATGATGGGTAAGACTGTCAAAATAAAGATCAGAAAATCAATTAATCAAAAATTTCTACATGAAAGACAACTCACTAAAGGCTTCTTCACTTTCAGCCCTTGAAATAGAATTTACATATTAGATCTATACCATGTATTGACAGAACCTGACAATTCTTTGTTAGCTCAAGAATTTTGACTTAGAAATGGAAATGAGAATTACTTTTATTTCTCTTCATTTGACAAAGTCCATCTATATTTTACACAATCCCCTCAGCCAAACTTCTAAAAGCCTCTATAATTTTGACAGAAAGAAATCTGATCAAGATAGCCACATAGAACAAATGGTATCTATAATTACACTCAACAACCAAGATGTTTCTACTGATTGTCAGACACTTAAGGCAAAACTGGCTTTCATTTTTCATTTTTTAGAGTTCCTAGCCTTCCCTGGTTCTTAACAAATAATAAACATTTCTGTGTAACTGTATGTCATAGCATAGAAGCACAGAAATTTCTAAAATAATTGGAGCCAAAGTTAGTGTAGTATTGGCACAATTTATTTTCCTTTGTTCCTTCCCTACTGTGTTTCTCCACATACAATGCAGAGTGCTGAGGAAAAGAAGGTTTATATAATATTAAAAAGCCCAAGGGAGAATAGCTTGCAAAATACTAAAAAAATAAAATAAATTTAAAAAATCTTTCTCAAAAATGAGTGTAAATAAATGTGTCAAGAATTTATAGTTCTCAAAAGTTCAGCTTTCCGAAGGTAAATAAATTCATTAAAAAAAAAAAAAAGTTCATCAGGAGTGAGAACATTTCCTCAATTGGCAATGCAGCAGCAGCAAAAGTAAATTCTGTGGCTGAGTGCTAGATTGAGGTGGACAGGAGGTTCCCAGAGCCAGGAAAACCTGAGGAAGAGCAGAGACACACACCAGGAGCCCAGACAGAGACCAGGAGCACTGCCAACAGAGTGTACTATGGCAGTTAGTGCATAGGGAGGGCCCAGCATCCTGCTTGCGAGTCCACAGCCAAGGGAAGTGCTCTAGGTCTCTGCCAAATTGGTGACTATTGCCTAAGAGCTAAAATCAATGTTCCTACAGAGAAAGCCCCTGAGAAGACTGACATACCCAAGAGAGCTGGTTAATATTCAAGCACCACTTCCTCCACACTAAAGACTGGTGCATTCTTGTGCAACCTGCTCTAAGCTAATCCGCTTCAGCAGGTTGGTTGATAATCTCCAGAGGTCCCTTTACTGTTCTGTGAGTCTGTGAACATTTAGGGGTTTTTGCCTACCAGTCATTGGTTTAATTTATAATTAATAGCTAACTTTCAAACTTTTTTTTTTTTTTAATCTACAGAATTACAACTAGGAGATACTACTCCCTCTGAAATACCAAAAGAATTCTCATTAGCATTATAAGCAGTTGAAGAGAAAAGAGAAAAAAGAGGAAAGAAAGGAAAGGGAAAGGAGAGGAAAAGGAGGAGGAGGAGGAGGAGGAGGAGGAGGAGAAGGAGAAGGAGAAGAAGGAGAAGGAGAAGGAGAAGGAGAAGGAGAAGGAGAAGGAGAAGGAGAAGGAGAAGGAGAAGGAGAAGGAG
>WUAM01000424.1:1281702-1295198 GCA_024336885.1 Actenoides hombroni | reverse complement strand
TGTCATAACCCACAGCTCTTTTTGTCTTATTCTCTCCCTGCATGCCGTGCTGACAGGGGATGGGGGGAGTGATAGAAGGGCTTGGTAGGCACCTGGCACCCAGCCAGTGTAAACCCACCACAATAGAATACATTATAAATGTTCCCTGACAAATAACATTTTCTAGTATGAATGCTAAACATTATATATCTGTTTCTACTTTAGCTCCTTTGTAGCAAGATTGTAGTCAAAATTGTTATCTAACTAATAAAAAGTCAGTGCATCCTATATGACTGGTAATAGGTTTGGGAATACATTTCCTAAATATGTTGTCTGGAATGTTTCACAACTGATTTTGATCCTTCACTACTTTGTTAATTTTTGTTCTCCCACTTTTCCAAGCCATAAAGTCATAAATGTAATCAGAGATTTATAATACACAATCTACTCCAAAATATATGTTTTTCATTGCTGTTGTTTAAAAATGTTATTCTCATAACTTTCTCTTTAACCTGGGACACATACTGGATCTGACAGAAATAACTTTTGTAAGTACATATCTCTAGTAAGACAATAGTATCAAGATGACAGTATTGGCAGTACTGAGTTAAAGCACAGCTCTTTATCAGATTCTGACCTCTGTCATATGTAAGAGTATTTATGTAGCATGTTTTGCACCAATTCATCAGTAGAAACATAGTGATAGTTCTATCTTAATTTTTTAGATTTGAAGGAGTTTCAAACAAATGTTTGGGAAAATATATGCACCGAGACAAGAGAAATTAGACGATTACTCAAGCAATAAAATAGTTTATTTCTTCATTTTATTTACAAATGCTTGTATATCCATTGTCAGTGTTACACTGATGTTACTTGTATCTTTGCTCTGGAGAAAGGGAGAGTGTGTGGTGTGATTTATACTCATAAAGAAATGTGTTACAGAAATAGTTACTTGAATCTGATTAAGAAAATTTTTCACACCCTTCACAAGCAAGGCTTTCATGATGAATCGTTAAGAGACACACATTCTGAATGAATCTGTACACAAACAGACATTTCCAAACCAAAGGACTGAGGAACTGATACATTGTGAAAGTATTCAACGTTATCTCAAAAACCTTAATTTAAATTTAAACCTTAGTCAAACCTTAACTAATTCTTGCAATGATGATGCTTCACAGACTTTGGAACAGAAGCAATAAAAGAAGGGACTAAACAAATCAGAGAAGCAGCAGGTCACCAATGTACTAATGTCCATTAGTTCTCAGTCTTTCCAGTAATTACTAATGCATCAACATCTGGAATAACTATTAGTCACTCAATTTTTTTCACAAGATTAGAACACTGGAAGCAAATCTGCCATAAGTAAAAGTAATGGAATCGTGTTTTCTCAACTATTTTTCCAGAAAAGTACAGATTTGTATGAAGTAACCAACATATTAAAAGAATGTACTTCAGAATCGAGTGAGAAATTAAAATATAGGATCATCTTCCCATTTATTTCTGAAGTGATGGTCATGAAAGATATTAAAAGTAATCTGAAAGAGAACTTGCAATTTCCCCTTTGTAGGTTATTCTTGCATAAGGGTTGATCTGACCTAATGCCAAGATGTGATTAATTTTAAAATTTAGAGTTGACACTGTAAAAACATTAAACTCCAAATAAAACTGTTATTTTAAATAATACATAGGTATCAGAAAGTATAAAAATAAGGAAAATACATATTTCACATATTTTGTGGGCAATTTTAGTGATAATCAAGACATTTGACATGAAAATTTAAGTATAAACCCCTTCCCTTTTACTGTTTTACAAGTGAAACAATTACTTTGGGGTGACAAAAAAAAAAACCAAACCCAAACAACAAAAGACACAACCCAAAACAAATTAAAAACAAACAAACAAAAACCACAAAACAAAACACTACAGATATCCATAGAAAGAGAAGACCCACAGAATCAGTTCCCATTCATGTAAATAGTGGGGCTGGCTGTTGAGAAGCAAGATTTTAAATGCAGGAAAATTACTGAAGTAAATAAATTGCCATTCTTATTACATCTTTATGATTTTGAAACCAACATTTTCATTTTATAATTCATGTATTGAAGGTCCTCCTTTTAATTTTATATATTTTTATTATCATTATTATGCATGATGTATACCTATAGGTAACCAAGGCTCAGACTGATTCCTTTCTAACATGCGTATCACAATTTGCAATAGTAGCTACAAAATATATGTGGCACTCTTGCTTAAAACTTTGCTGTTTATTGGCTTTGCGTATATACAGGGATTCAGTAATTCTCCTGAAGAGTCAAAGAAAGAACAGAATCAGCTTCATTGCCTCATGCGTGTTCACTTAAATGATTAAAAGCAGTAAATAAGCCATTCTGAGAAGAACACGAACTACTATTTAGACTATACTCAGCAGGTAGAGATGCTTATTAAAAAGGCAGCACTGTTACACAACTATTTCAGAATTACACTGTCTTATAGATTTACACCTCTTAACATGATCTGTAAAATATGCAATCTAAATGTATTTTTGTTATAAATCTTTTAAACACTGACTCCCTTAAGAGCTTGTTGTTGAGCAAAAATTTCTGATGAGAAATTATACATTTCCAGGGTTTTTTCTAAGACATAAGATGTTTTCCCAATACCTTTCTTTGTTGCAAAATGTACTCTTTTGTTGCATAATGTAGGAAGTGTGTGATTACTGTCCTGTTTAAATAATAAGTCCTGTTTAAATAACCACCTTTCTTTCACAGAAGAGTGAAAACATTTTCTTAATCAGTCAAGTTTACAAAGCTATCATTCCTCTTCCTCTGCTGTGGACTCCAATTTGTCTTTCTGCAGAGAGCATGGAAGGTATAGACATATTATTCCAACTAGATATTGCCATATTAGAATCATAGCTAATGTTCAAGTGAAATTAAGATGTCAGTATTTCAAAAAGCTTTCACTTTACTAGTAGTGCTACACACTAAAAGCACATAACTACTATTAATTAATTTGATCATGAATCCTTTTTCTGTTATTTAGAAAATATTTTTCATTAACAGAACATACAATGGAATCATAAAATATACCAGAATGAGTGCAGACTACTATTTGTTTTTACATTTTCCAAAACAGATTACTGCTTATACCATTATAAAATTGATAGATTTAATTAGTGAAATCTGGGTCTGGAAATGCTGGTTTTTTACTTTTCCTATCTCTTCTAATTTGCAAATATTTATTCATTTCTAAGAAAAAGAAAATTCTAGTGTAAAAATCATGAAATTATTATAAACTTTTTGTTCTGTATTTATATACATTATTAGAATATAATGCGCAGAATCCAAGATGGCATATTTGGATAATATAGTCATTTCACTAATGTTATTATTTCTCTAAAATATTGAAAAAAACCCCATAAATTTTACTTCCACATGGGAAAACACTATTTATTAATTTTTACTAATAATGACAAAGCTAACAAATTATCTTTTTAGTGGTCAAATAATTAAGGAATATTAAAAACAGCATTTAAATTTTAATAAAGCCTCAATCCCACTTCCTGTCAGTAGCAACCAGATGTGATTTGTCAACTTTTACACCATAAAGCAAGGTCAGAGTTAATCTAAGCTATAACAGAAGTAAAATGATGAAGTGACAGAACCAGTTCTGGGTTTCCCAGCAATGTACTCAAAATTAAATTTTCCTGTCCAAAGAACACAAGACTGGAACTTGAATAGAGCTGGAAAGGAACAAGGCTGGAGCTAGAATGGAGCATCTTTCTGAAACCAGCAAGGAAGCACAGAGAAAGTTGCAACTTGTGCTACCAGAGGGAGCAGCCTCTCTGCCCTTGCTACTCTACCTCCCAGCCTCTGCCAGCAGGCAGAGGGTTTTCCCAGGTTCCTCTATTAGAAAAGCCATTTCCTGCAGTCTAATGCTCTGGTGTCTTCCTACCTCACCTAGGATTCATCCACAGAGCAACTGCCCATCTTGTGCTCTTAGTGCACCAGCATAAGATTTTTTTGCTGAAGCTGAGCATTGAGTGCATTTGGGAAGAGTAGAACAATTTTCTGGTAACTCACTTATAGATAGATACAAGGCATCTTTAGAACAATCTCTCACAGTAGAAAGTGAAAGAGAGCCAAAGGACCATACCATCTTCCTTGATTGTTGCTACTTGTTCCCTTTATACAAAGGTTGTATGTTCATGTGAATTCATTAATTAATTCTGTTAATCAAAATTCTGGTATGAAAAAGTTCTTCAACATGCATGTACAAGAGAAATTTACTTCAAGCTTAAAAATACTTCTAAAGTAAGCTATCTGACACATTATGATAGAGAAAACTTAAATGAACTTAAATGAAGGAAATGCACTTAAATGGAGGAAATCAAGTAACTCATTCAAGACCTCAGGACATTTATTTTAAAAGTAAATAACCTATTCCTCAGAAAGGAAGTCTTTGTTTTGATTTGTTTTCTCTTTTTTCTTTCTTTTTTTTCTTTTTTTTAAAATTATTTTTTCTTGATGTAATTTACATTGGTCTCCACAGCATAAAAGGAAGTTCTCAAGCCTGTATTCAGAGGAGGAAGAACTCGCTCTGTTTTTTTGATCTCTACATATTGAGGACTGATGGTACAATGACTACTGCTGTTACCCTTCTAGTTTTCCCCCCTCAAATGGGATTTCTTTTTAACCTGAACACTTATGCCTGTCCTCAAACTCTATATGCAGAAATTCTGCCTTAACTTTGTATTTTTCTTATTACATCTCAAGAAAATAATAATAATGTAAATATATACATTTAAAAAAAACAAACACCAACTAAATTATAACTTTTTTGATTATCCAGTCTTGCCATGAACTTGGTCTCCCTTGGTGAATAACTGAAGAATAGAACAATGTATTAATGTAAAAAAAAGGAAACTTAAGTCATCATTGTTCTTATTAATGTTTGAGTACTGTATTTGATGAATGACTAAAATTCTCTTTTGAAGTAGTGATCATTTTAAGATAAGTATTCTTGGACATGTTTAGAACTCAACACCAGTTAATCTATTTTAACTGAAATTACAGTCAAGGTGAGCCAGAGCCCAATAAATCTGTTCTGTTAGGCTTGCACAGTTAAAAGACAACAAAACAAATATGCAAAGATTTCCCATAAGAGTTCTGGATCTGATTAAGATCTGGTTAAGATTTATTAGGAATAGAAATACCTCTGGGAAAATTTTATCTAGGTGTATTTCCATGCTGATACCATGTTGGCACTCTGTGTTTCTAAACAGCTAACAGAATGAAAGAAAAAAAAAAAAAGCACACTAGTTGGTGAGGAGATTTGCAAAAAAGTAACATGAAGATTAAACACGAAAAGCATGGGTTTTGTTAATATTGTTGTGTTTCTAGAGACTACAGTTTTCAGAAGTTATTTTGTTGACTCTGGTGTAGAACCTCTGATGTAGTAAAACAAACATTAATCTCTATAAAACTTCAGAAATCAGTAGATATACAAGGAGAAAAACTAGATCTATGGATGGTAAAATATGGTTTAAAAAAAGAAACAAGTGCAGTACATCACAGATTCTGTTGACTTAACTGAAATAACACAGAACCAGAAATGCATCAAGGGGGAGAGATTGTTTTAAATTAAAAGAGCAGGGGAAAAAAAAATTAATAAAAGAGATATACAGAAAAAGAAACCACCAGATTCTTGTAAGTTAAATTACACACATTCTACTTCCAAGTGTTACTCAGATATAAAATCCTGCCATACTTCTCAGAAATACATCGAAACATTTAGTTTTTTGCATACAAATATTTGTGTTTCAGAGAATGCAAACTGTTTCTTCTTGTTTTTTCCTAGTTGAAAAGTAAAAAAAAATTGTACTTGAATAATATGCTGTTCTTACCTGTCTTGAAAAGCTAGCTTGTCACTGTTTCAAGATTACCTTGATCCTATGTCTACATCAAATCCTCTCACTTAAAATGAAACCCTATGCTAGGGGAGAGGCTCTCATTTCTATTACTTTTTGTACAAATAATAAAACAACAACAACAACAACAAAACCCAAACAGATGACAGATCCCTTAACAAGATAGTCTAGAGTGACTAGTTCTTGTCACAATGTTGTCATAGTGACAATGACATCAATATACTTCATGAAAATCAGTACAGCAACTTATCTGGAGAAAACATCAGTGTTGATTCCAGAGTATATTTTTGTATTAATTTCCTTTTCAAGTCTCATTAGATTAATTTTTGCACCATTCCTTAATTAAAATGTGACTACTAATTCTGATTGTAACCAGTCTTGATGGGGTCGGTGGGGGGAGGGAGGGTGGAGGGGAGGGGAAGGAAACAAAAAAGTTTGACTGTAAAATTTCTTTATACAAATTACAATCTCATCTATTTGTTAACAAAACTGGGACCTCCTAGGTCTGTTTCTGTGACTCTGCACTCATATTCCTTTTTTAAAATAAGATACAGGGTTGCTTACAGTATAAAGTACTATACACAGATACACACAGTAAAAGGAGCAGAAAATGGTCCCTTTGAAAGAGGCAATACATGCTCAGTCTCAGGTATATTTTGCTAGCAAATACTTTATGTCCACTATAACTCTTTGCTTTCACAGTCATTCTTCACATTATAATGCCTGACTTCAACCTACAGCTTGTCATCTTCCTGAAACCTTTCACATTTTCCCTCAGTAACTGCAAAATGTCATACGATCATGTGAAGTTCCTGTGACAGAAAGTGTATATTGACCAGTTTTTGTTTAGGAACTCTGTCCTTATAAGTAGGTGAACATTGCAGTTCACCTCCTACCCAGCTAGTATCTGTACTGTATGAAATCTGCCAAGGTACCAAATTAGTGACAATTGTAGTATTCTCTATTGAGATCAGAAATAATTTTCAGACTGCAGGTGCTAAAATTTGGTGTGGATTTCAAATGTTTCCTTCAGATAGTATGACTTTAAAAAAAATGTTTTCTGATGTTAACACTAACTATTGACAATACCTTGAATCTTGAACAGACAACCTCCTTTTTCATGTTTATTCAACATATCAAGTGGGAATTAACTCAATACATCTCTGCAGTTTCTAAAGAAAGAGGCAATATCGTTGTACCAGTACATAAATCGAACATATTCCCTTATCTTGAACATTCAATGTATTTGTAATAACTGAATAAGGAGAAATACAGAGAAATTGGGTAGCTTTTAGAAGCAAGTTTTCTGTCACTTAATATTAGCCACATTGTCTGTAATTGAAGCTAGTCATATATACTGCATGTAATCTGTCAAAGCAATTCACTCCACCATTTCAACATCTTTATTAACTGGGATCACTCATCCACCAAAGGTTCCTCTCTCACCCCATTAACTACTGTCTACATTACTTATGTCTGCCATAATCTACAGTTATTTCAAACTATACACATTAACCTGATTTTCTTAAAACGTTAATGAATCCTATTGTACATAAATATGGATTCATATATGCTACAAACACTAGGCAGCATCCAATCAAATGATCATGTAGTAGGTTTAGAAAAAAATAAAAGTTTGTTACTATCCATAATTAGCCAAATATCCATAACTAAAGACTGCACAATCAAAGAAAGAGTTTTAAGCTTAGAATATGAGCTGGTTCACAAAGGAACAAGGTTCACCAATAGCTACTCTCAGATGGTTAAACCACAGCCACTTTCTCAGAAAGTCTAAATATACACAGAAAGGTTTGAGATGCAGTACTTAGGTTGCCACATTTTAAGATTATATTGAGCAGAAAGACTATATTTTGTTTTGAAATGCAATTACTTCATGACATGACAAACAAGACTTAGGCTCTTTACTATCAGCAGCAGTTAATGGGAGGCCTGACTGCCTCAGGCATTTTATAACTATCCCTATGTGATTATATAATGGGCTATGAAAAGTTTGAACAGAAGTATATTATAAAGGATAAGCAATAGATAAGAAAGTTCTCTGAGATGGTATTTGGCACAAAGTCAGGTGCATTTACATCATAGTGTGCATGAAAACAGCCTTACTGATTTAACCATGCAAACTGCTAGCAAGTAATCCAGTCTACTGCACATTAACAACTCAAAACAAGGAAAGCATGTTTTATTTCTTTATAAAGTAAACTTAAAGGAAAACCATTATTATTTAACAGGTTTTTAAATGCCTAAATTGCAAAATATTGTTAATAGTATAATAAATATTGGAATATTTTAGAAGGTATTTTTAATATTGTTCTTCATAACTGGTATCTGTATTAGTGGATTACTCATCCAAAAGGCTAGAGAGATATACATCTACCAGCTGCTCCTCTTAATCATCTGAAACCAAATTCTTCCTTGAATTCCCTATATAAGGCATTCCTTCACAATACAGCAATACAAGACAGAGGTTCAGTACTGACCTGAAATCATTTTATGACTGACAACTTTAAATGTTAAATGCACTTATTTTAAGCACCGTGGTGATATTTTACAGGTTTTCTCCAAAGTAATATGAACAATTATGAAAATAAAAGAAAGCTTAAAAAATACAAGAAAACTGAAACAGTAAGCTCCCTGATTTTCACTGATACCCTGATATTTAAATCTTTATCATGTCTTCCTCACTGAAATCACATACTTTCTATGCAACAAGCATATATAAGTGGATTTGTTCAAAATAAATCATATTAGTGAACACATGGGAAAATTTGATTTAAAGAGTCACACAGAAATAGCAAACAGTGAGCCTTCTAGATAGAATCACAGAATGGTAGGGATTGGAAGTGACCTCTGAAGATCATCCAGTCCAATCACCCTGCCAGTGCACGAAGACCAAGGGCAGGCCACACATGAACACACGCAGGCGGGTCTTGAAAGTCTCTAGAGAAGGAGACTCCACAACCTCTCTGGGCAGCCTGTTCCAGTGCTCCATCACTCTCCCAGTAAAGAAGTTTTTCCTCATGTTGAGGTGGAAATTCTTGTATTTCACCTTGCTACCATTACCTCTCATCCTAACACAGGGCACTGCTGGAAAGAGACTGGCCCTTATACTTAACACTCAATCTTCAGATATTTGTAAACACTAATAAGATCCCCTCTCAGTCTTCTCTTCTTCCAGGCTAAACAGTCCCAGGGCTCTCAGCCTTTCCGCATAAGAGAGATGTTCCAGCCGCTTCACCATCTTTGTAGCTCTCTGTTGGACTCTCTCTAGTATTTTCCTATCCGTCTTGAACTGGGGAGACCAGAACTGGACACAATACTCCAGATATGGTCTCCCTAGGGCAGAATAAAGGGGGAGGAGAACCTTCCTCAACCTGCTGGAGAACCTCCCTCAACCTGCTGGCCACACTCTTCTTTAGGCACTCCAGGATACCATTGGCCTTCTTGACCACAAGGGCACATTGCTGTTCAATGGATAAGTTATTGTCCATCAGGATGGCAAGGTCCCTCTACATGGGGATGCTTTCCAGTGGGTCTACCCCTAACCTGTACTGGTATATGGTGTTGTTCCTCCCCAGGTATAGGACTCTACACTTATCCTTGTAGAACTTCATTAGGTTTTCCTTTGCCCAGCTCTCCAGTCTGTCCAGATCTCACAGAATGGCAGCACAGCTTTCTGGTGTATCGGCCACTCCTCCCAGTTTAGTATCATCACCAGACTTACTGAGGGTACACTCCATCCCTTCATCCAGGTCATTGATGAAGATGTTAAATAAGACGACTCAAAACTGACCTCTGGGGAACACCACTACTTACAGGTCGCCAGCTGGACTCTGCACCACTGATCACAACCCTTTGAGCTCTGTTGTTCAGCCAATTCTCAACCCATCTCACTGTTCACTCTTCTAATCCACACTTCCTGAGCTTTCCCATGAGAATGTTACAGGAGACAGTATCAAAAGCCTTGCTGAAGTCAAGGTAGATGACAAATAGACCAATAGAAACAACAATAGAAACAACAAATAGACCAGTACAGAAAAAAAACAAACCCAAACAACAACAAAGCAACAAAACCTATCAGCTTAGAAATATATGTGATATCTTTCATTGCATTAAAATCACAAATGTCCATGTTTTCAATCACAGGAGATCTTTTAGCACATTCTGTCTATGTTTGTTTTGAGCATCACTATTGTAAATTAAGACCATGTTAAAGTCTTAAAATACCAGCAAACATGATGGAACAGAGTTCCTACTCCTACTCTCTCTAGTCTCCAGACTCTTTCCACTGTTTGTGTTTAATTCAGTGCCCATATCTGAAGTAATTTATTCTAAACCAATATATTTTTAGTTGTAATTCAGTTTAAATTATAATCTGGACATTACATGACTAGGTTTGTCAGGTATTTGTTGGTGGTATGCAATAAAGTATCATTGAGAAACCCTTTGATTCCTTGCAGTTCTAGTACTTCTGGATTATTTTTTGTGCTATACTGTCTTTAGTGCTCACTATACCATTTCTAGATCAAATGATATATCTGAGCAACCAATACTCAAGTACAGGAAGACAAACTACTTCCGAGTTCAGCAGCAGTTCTTTAACCATGACAGCTCTCAGCTTGGTTGCCTTCCTTCACAAATCTATACACTGCCAAGAACCCTACATACAAGGCAACATGATAGGTCAGGACAGGTATCTCAGACTATAAGATTATAGAATCATTCTGGTTGGAAGAGACTTTCAACATTATCAGTTCGAACCATTAACCCAGAACTGCCAGGTCACCACTAAACCGCACCTCTAAGCACCACATCTATACATCTTTTAAATACCTCCAGGGAGGGTGACTCAATCACTTCCCTGGGCAGCCTGTCCCAAAGCTTTACAACTCTTTCAGTAAAGATTTTTTTTTCTAACATCTTACCTAAAATCCCTGATGCAATTAGAGGTCATTTCCAGTTCTCCTATCACTTGCTACATGGGAGAACAGACCAACCCCCACCTCACTACAACCTCCTTTCACATAAGTGCAGAGAGTGAGAAGGTGTCCTCTCAGCCTCCTTTTCTCCACACTAAACAGCCCCAGTTCCCTCAGCCGCTCCTCATAAGACTTGTGCTCTAGACACTCCACCAGCTTTGTTGCCCTTTTTTGGACACACTTCAGCACCTCAATGTCTTTCTTGTAGAGAGGGGCCCAATATTCAAGGTATGACCCCACCAGTGCCAAGTACAGGGGGATAATCACCTAGCGGAAGGTGTCCCTGCCTGTGTCAAGGAGGCTGGAACTAGATAATAATTAAGGTCCCTTCCAACCCAAACCCTTCTATGATTCTATGATCATCCTGACAACAGCTCATGCTGACAAAACATGCTGTGTTGAGGGAGCCTGAGAAACTGGGAAGAGACACAACTGACAGCATAATACAAGACAATAAAGCACCATCTACATAGCTGACTGAAAGTCAGGACCCTTTTGTTCAGTCTGATCTGCCAGCATTCAGCCTGACAAGAATATATTTCCAACTGAAAACTTATATGCAGTGTACTTGAGAAAGTCTACAGTGTTTCTTTACTGTTTTGTTAAAGCTTGAAGTATTAATACATCTACAAATCACACAGGCAATTGCTTTTCATGCTGCAAGCACTGATTCTAACCTATCGCTCCATCCTTTCAATTACACCCTAGTGTATCATACTCGACAGTTTCACTTCCAACAGTGGTCTGAACCATACTCCTTGCAATGTACATGCTAATACAAGTGGAACTAAATTTAAAGTCTACCTCTTGTTTTATGTTCTGGTAGCCAAAGTCATAGAAGGTTATCTCAGATGTTTTCTACTTAAGTAGAATTTTCTTTATTTAAATGAACTCAAACCTGACATTTGGATTTTAATTCTTTTGTATCATTTTAAGGCTTATATTCTCAGTACTAGCTTTGTTTACGTGCTCTTCACAAGTAATCCCACCCACTTCTGCAATCAGAGACAGAAGTCTGGGCTATGTAAAATAACAGGGAATCATCAGGGAACCTCCTATATTCTTAAATTAAGATCAGTAGAAGAGATAATGTGCCCTATTTGTCTCAAGGATACATGTATTTCTGCTCTTCTAATTAATTAGAAGTTTCAAGCCGTTGTTGCTAATTCATCAAGATAAACACACATAACCACACCCTTTTCTATACTGCAGCCAAGAAGCCAAATTACTGATTATAAAACATTTTCCAAGACTTCACGGTTCACAGCTTAAATTTTGATAATACTACAAAGCTGCACAGTAGTTCAAGTTTTTGGCTTTCAGTGAGGTAAATCATTTACTGCAAATCTTCAGTGTATGCGCTTGTTGCATATACCTGTTTTAATGTTTTAAATTGCTTACCCTCTGCTGCCAAAAAAATAAACCTCAGCCACCTGAGCAGCAAGGTAAGGTGGAGAAAATAAATTTTCTCACTTAGAGAGTAGACTCATTACAGAAGAAAACTGAAAAGGTTTTCCTATGAGAGAATTGGTACCACTTTGCAATGGCTCTGAACGATACCAGGAAGGTACATCCTTGAAAGAGGCAAACCCAGCTACCAAGGGCAACATTGATCAATTAATTTTTGTCAAATACTTCCAAAATCAATTTGTAACGGCTGTCTTCTTGTCTTTATGGGTGAGGTGATTTGTAGCTGCAAAATGAAGCATCAGAATTGGAAGTACTAAGAATCAGAATCATGGGGTTCTCTTTAATGATACTTTCTCATCTTAATACCTGCATGCTTTCTTATAAATCTAGTTGGGCAGCTTGCTTTGGTTTGCACTATGGAAAAGTAAACCTCTAATTTTTGTATAAAAGCCTTGCTTTCATGCCTACTATGACACTCCTTAGTTTTGGAAACAGAACTTTTCAATTAAAAAAATAATAAGCAAAAGGAATAATTTTGCTGAACAGTTACTTTTGGATTAAATTTACCAAACTACAATTATATTCAAAATTATATTTTTTCTCCATAGTAGACCATTCATTGAAACAGAACATATTCTATGTTTTGGAGGTTTCCACAGAAGAGGAAATAAAAGTATTTTCAAGATTTGTCATCTGCTAACCGAAATCCAATTTTATTATGTTTCTGCAGAAAAATATGAACATTTGGAAATTCATCAAATCACTATACAATTACTTACTCAAGACAACAGAAAATCAGAGACAATTAAAAAAAATTTAAAAACCAAGGATCTGTAGAGAGCCTCAGACTACCTAGGTAATTGGGCAGAACAATGACAAATAGCATTTGCGGCAGTATATTCAAAGTCAAGTGTGCTGAACTGAGGCTAAGTATCTTAAACAACTACACAACTGTGAGTCATGGAAATATTTAGACCCAAACCTCAACTTAATATCCTATTCTGAGCATAAAATCAAGCTAGATATTAAGACATAAAATGAGGAATATGAAATAAACCCGAGATGAATATGTTAGTCAATTCTATAATACTCAGTCCTCCTGAAAGGGGGCCTCATGATTAATGAGGCCTTGGGATCATGATCTGTGAGAATGTAGTCTTTGCATGTGTCCTTGAAT
>WUAM01000424.1:1232007-1259765 GCA_024336885.1 Actenoides hombroni | reverse complement strand
TGATTTGGAGTTATGCGTGGTGTGCTGAAAGGAGGTATAGAAAAAGACGTTGGTAGAGGGGAGGAGGGGGAAAGGAAAAAACAAAAAAAATGAAACCCCAAACAACTGAAAACTAAACCAGGACCACAGTTAAAATAAAGGATTTCTTCAGGGCTTCACAAAATAAGTGAACTTTCAGTTATCAGCAGATGACCAATTATCCTGTAAAACAAGGTGTAGAGCAGATTTGATCTTTACTCTCCTTTGAGAAATCCCTACAGAAAATACTGACAGCTACGTTTAAGGCTTCACTTTTAAACCATTCTGTAGAATTTAAGTAGATATTCACCTACTCTGAATTCTAAAGAATGATTAAGAGTCTTGGTGAGTCTTCACTAGAGTCTCAAATTGTTATAATACACATTTGCTGACTTCTAATATGTTTCAACAGGACATATTTGATTTCAGTACTCTTTCATCAAAGTCTACCTCTCACCCCAAGAGTCACAAATCAGGCTGCTACACACCACAAAAATAAGACATTTCCTCAGAGGCAGAGAGATATAGGCAAAAGTAAATAGGTATTTTCAATCAGCATTATGTATTTCTAACTGGTTTTGTGCACACTGTTGAAGAAAACTGATAGCTTAAAAACATTCTGCAGGTCTTGTGCTGAGGAACTACCCATGATTTTCATGAGAAGTATTGCTAAGTTGAAGTTATACAGATGTACAATGAAGATAGACAACCTAAAATATTAGTTGTCCTAAAAGTGCTTAAGGTTGCATTATCTCTGCTAAGATTTTAGATTCCCAAAGTATTCAAGATTTCAGATAAGTTAAAGTTAACATCTTCACCGTGCCCAGTAAGCCACTGAATTTCATTAACATTTGCACCATGTACTCTCATCATGAAATTCCTTTTAACAAACAGGCAGACACATGTACCAGTCTATAGCAACAGAAGGATACAATTACCTGTTTCACAAGAAAGTTCAGCTGCTGACAGGTAACAGAGACAAGGTCTTACTCAGATTAAAACAACGTCTTTGTCATTTCTTTCTCCTCACTGCAGGCCCTTTCCAGCTACAGGCTGGAAGAGTGAGTAACCTGCAGCAACCAAGCAGCATCTAGACAGTAAGTTTGCATTGAGTTGTAATTGCATTTTTCAGATACAGAAAGAAATATGAGACATGCTGTTCATTTATCTAAAGCATACAATGGCAACTGTGAGCCCCATCCAGCTAATACTTGTTGATATTCCCGCTCCGGTGTCAAGTCAGAATGAAATGAGCAGCATGCTGGTTTTACACTAGGGACACAGACTGGTGCCTCTTGATAGTCCTAAACAGCTTAAAGAGGCAAAATACCCAGACAGAATTTTGTCATATGTGAGAACTATATGACATGACAACAATTTTCTGCTGTACTCCCCACTGCTGTGCTCCTCATACAGATCTTACTACATTTTGCATTATCTCATTAAAAAGCCTACTGTTGAAGATCTACCTGGAAGTTTCTACACCACCACCATCCCACTGCACTTTTTTTTTTTTTAATGCCATCCACAGGTCCTAGATTCCTGGTCTGAAATAATTATTGAACAAACAACACACCAGATACAGCATTCACATCCTCAAGATGCTGTTCTATCTCAGTGAAGACTCTGTTTAGCACATTATTTGTTGTGTGTATGCATAAGCTTCTTGAAGACATAAAAGGCATCATCATTCTGATATGCGCAAACCCTCTTTCCCACCTCCTGCTGTGGTTGGCATAACTGAAATTATGATCAGCATTCAGTTATCTCAAGTTTGGTTTACCCTGATTTTATTTCATAGTCCCAGACACACAGGGAGATAAAATAAAACAGGCTTCTTCTCTTCAGAGGGCCTGGAGATAATGAAAGCTTGAAGAAAGTCTTGGCCAAATCTTTTTTTTCAGTATTTTCCCCTCTATGACAGAGTTTGTAGGCCTTGGATAACGGGTGAGATATGGCCTATAGTACAAACTATAGATAGCATGGAAACTTCATCCAGTAAATTTGGTAACTGCAGAAACCTCCCTGTCAGACAGGTGGTAAGGGCAATGACCACGGCAGGCTACTTAGAGCACTTCAGTGTTCCTTCATGATAATGACTGCAAATGTATTTGAACCTGGTGCCGAAGCCACAAGTGCACCAACAGGGCCTCAATTGTCCCAGTTTCACCCAGGACCTGTATCTACTGGTTTTCAGCATCCAGATTTTTCCTGATTAAAAAAATCCACAGTGGAGTCATGACAGGTAACTGATCAGTTACACATGTCACAATTCCTACAAGGTATCAATCAAGGGGGGAGGGGGGGGAAAGAAAAAAAAAAAAAAAAGGCAATTTCTGCAACAATTCATACTCAAGAGCACCTTCAATGAAATTGGTTTTCCAGAAAGTTGAGTTTTAGGAAAAGAACAAAACAACTTAGTGTCCTCAAGGTGACAGCTTTTCTCTAAAATCCCTTTGAACTTCAGTGGCCTCTAGAGTATGGTGCAAACCAAAATAAATTTGGAGCACACAACTATAAAGAGATGGTCCTGTGACACAGAGTTTGCAACTTAAGGATAAGGGAAGCGAACACATTCAGCAAAACTAAGGTAGAAGAAAGGTGAGTACAAAGAGTGCAATATGCAATTTTCACAGCATATGCCTGCTTTTCTGCTGGTACATTATGTAATTACTTCAAAGATACTTTTAAAGTGGAAAAGAAAAAAAAGACTCCTTTGAAGCTCTTCTCCTAAGCCTTCTATTAGTCCTACTGCAGCCTTCCATTCTCTTCAAAGGGGTTTTCCTCAAGGGATTTGGCTAAACAATACAAACACCTCGGTGCAGTTTATACCAACCACTGGAATTTTTACAGATTTCAGGTAACTATAAATAAGAAACTAGTAGGATTCTGAAGACCTGTTAAGCCTTGAACTTCAACCTCAAGTATCCAAGTCCTTTAAATACTAGCTCTTGAATTTGAATTGGAAAAAGTTATCTAAAGTGATATTTAGTATGTCAAATAACTGTATGGCTTTTCAACAGCAATACTCACCTACAGAGTCTACTGTCTTCATTTTCTTAGCTCAAAATTTATCTCAACTTTTCTTTAGCTCTGTGAAATCTACCTACCAAATGAGAATTATTTTCACATGTAAAAAACCTAACCCTAAAGCAGTATACTTGTGGGCCATACGTGATGATATTGTTAAACTTCAGCTGTCACGAAGACAGCTTTGAGACTAACTTATGACATTAGCAAAAACTGAAAAGGTAAGTGCTCAATATATGCTACTGAACTATTTATTAAAGAAATACAAATATGAGTTTAATTTAATTTCTTAGAATCATAGAATCATTTAGGTTGGAAAAGACCCTTAAGATCCATCTGTAAACATAACACACTTGAGTCCACCACTAAACCATGTCCCTCAGTGTCACATTTACACCTCTTTTAAATACCTCCAAGGATGATGACTCAACCACCTGCCTGTGCAGCCTGTTTCAATGCTTAACAACCCTCTTGGTGAAATTTTTTTTCCTATTTTCCAACCTAAACTGCCCCTGGTGCAACTTAAGGCTATTTACTCTCATTCTTTTGCTTGTTACATGGGAGAACAGACCAACCTCCACCTCTCTACAACCTCCTTTCAGGTAGTTGTAGAGAGCGATAAGGTCTCCCCTTTTGTCAGTGCTAAACAGCCCCAGTTCCTTCAGACACACTTCATAAGACTCGTTCTCTAGACTCCTCACCAGCTTTGTTGCCCTTATTTGGACATGCTTCAGCACCTCAATGTCTTTCTTGTAGTGAAGATCCCAAAACTGAACACAGTATTCGAGGTGCGACCTCACCAGTGCCAAGTAGAGGGAGATAATAATTTCCCTAGTCCTACTGACCACACTATTTCTGATACAAGCCATGATGCCATAGGACTTCTTGGCCCCCTAAGCACACTGCAGACTCATATTCATCTGGCTGTCAATCAACATCCGCAGGTCCTTTTCTAATAGGCAGCTTTTCAGCCATTCTTCCAGTATGCCCATAGCATTGCATGGGGTTGTTGTGACCTGAGTGCAGGACCTGGCCCTTGGCTTTGTTGAATTTGTAGGGTAACAATACAGATTGATATAGTCTGAAGTGTCAATTACATGGATTATAAATAATTTTTTTCTCCTGTAGCCATGTTTTAAAAAGAAGAAACCACTATCTGAACCAAAAATCAAATCTAGATATATGTCAATTTAGAAATCTGTAAGAAGAATCATGGGCAAGGGTCCTGACAGAGTAAAGATAAATAGAGGAAGCAAGTCTGAAAACACTTTCTACAGCTGAGAGTACTTTTACGTTATCCAGAGTCTGAAATACGCCTGTCTCCTCCTCCCCCACTCCCCCAATATGTAGTTTTCATGTCCACAGACTGAAAATAATGTGCCACTTCTATACTGCTTTGTGCTCTTCTAAGCAGTAAGTTCAACCACCCACTATGAAATGTAGTCAGTCTATAATCTTGCATATCTTTCCATTTTCCAGTTAGTTTAGCTCTCTAAACATCTCGTAATCCTCCCTTCCCCTAGCTTTTATTGATGAGCATGACATCATGCAGGACAGATCATCCCTTTTGTCAGTTGGGGTCAGCTGTCCAGCTGTGCCTCCTCCCAATTTCTCATGTATCCCCAATGGCAAAGTAGTGTGAGAACTAGAAAAGTCCTTGATGCAGTGCAAGCACTGCCCCACAACAGTGAAAATACACTTGTTTCTTTTATTAGTTATAGAACTTCAACTGCACAGGCCATAGATGATGCAACATACAGCCAATATCCTAAACTGCAGGTAAAGGCTTCATTCAGTTTCCTGCCCTTCAGGTACATTGATTTAGTTTGAGTCTGGCAACAACTTTTTATCCAGCTACCACCATTTAAAGCAGCTTTTTATCCTGCTTCCACCATTAAATGCCAGTACATCCTGCCACTTTCAGGGAGCACACCAGCATCACAGCTTAAACAGCATAACACAGGGAGGTTTCAACCATAAGTGTGTCTACTGGGCAGTGCTCTGTTCACCTTACTATACATGGCCTCTGACTCTGTTTAAAAGCCCCACAAGTCTGAAGCAAGCTTCAGATTAATATGAAGGTCTAATTCAGAGTCTAGAACAGCAGCATGTCCAGGAAGTAGTGTGTGAAATGGCGTGGGTGTACAGACTTAAATGAACTTGTTATTTCTAACTTAGTGAATTCATTCACTCATTAAACTAGTCAAACAGTGTGATTGAATAAGAAAAACAAACCCCCCAAATCAAAGAAATCTTTGACAGCCAATGTACCTTCTCGGTCCTTCACATCCAGAAGAACTACAGTACCATGATTTTAAGCCAGCACAACACAGAGGCTATTAATATAATCAGAAATTGTACAACAGGTCTAAAGAGCTCTTCCTTCCCAGAGGGCACTTCATCACTCACCCATATCCATTCAAAGCTCCCTACAGCATACCCTGCAGACCTGTGAGTGAGCTCTTCTGGCTCAGACACGCTGACAGAAAAGGACAGTCAATATCCACAGTGCTTCTGCACTGCCCAGTTCATGTCAACAAATCTTTGCATGTATTGTGGTTAAACTACAGCATCAGTACCTGATCTTGGCAAAAGACACATTATATATCTTCTTCACATCTGTAGCTCATGGTCACATCCAGAAGCACCAGATGTGCACAGTAACAGGTATATGTCTATAGTTCTATCAGCAGGAGAAGCTGTACCCTAGTTTGAGAAACATCTGGGAATATCAGTACCTGAAGCAGCCACAGAAGGCCTTAGGCTGCAGCTGGATATTGCATTTAACATTTCTCCTCTCCCAGAGAGGCAGGAAATCACAAATAATAACCTCCTTAAGTTAATAATAACCTCCTTTAACACTCTAGAATTCCTTAACTCCTGGCATCTTAATGCTGCTTGCCCTTCAGAAGTAAACAGAATCAGTCCCTCCACCTCCTTTCTCCTGAACGGAACACCAAAATCTGAATTAGACATCTGGCAACCATCCTTCCCTATGGCCTTCCTAAGTCAAGTAAACTCCCCTCCCCACAAAAACCCCCCTTTCATGACTCCTCTGCAACTACTCCTCACCTAGTACCAGAGCCTCTCCCTTTTAAGCAGCTGCTTCCAGGGGGCTCTTCCTTACAGCAGGAGATCATTAAGGTCTTCGTTAAACCCAGCCAGGCTGCTTCTATCCTACCCTCTTCTTAAAAGTCTAGTGGCTTGGGAATACAACAAACAACTTTTTGTAAATCTTGTGGTATCAAACTTGATTTTTCATGTGTTCATATGTGCTGTTAAGAATAATAATTAAAAAAAAAGGTTAGCTTATTTCACTAGAGTAATTTAATCTTTCACCTCCTAGAAAAACATTTGTAAGACCACAAAATAATTCTTGCAGTTGCTGGAGGATTAAACTTTGTTTCCATTTTCTTAGAGATAGTGCAGCCAGATAACATATGTCATGTAAACAGATTTTATGCTCTTGACTGCCACTAAAGGGATTTAGGTATTTATATGTAGTTAAAGAGAACATTTCTCTGATGAGAAAAATTGCATATATTTTTAATGACATATTTAAAATAAATTGTAAGGATATGACATGAAAAGATGTGAATTGCTTAGTACAACTTTAAACAAACAACAATCTTGCCCTGATTGTGAATGACAATGCACTAGGCAATGGAGTCACACATAGACATATCTTACATCAAAAGCAATTTTGCTTCTAGAAATTCAAGTTTACCATCCTTGAAACTAACTCCCAGTTTTCAGGGTGCTGCCAAAAATACATAAAGTTTTGATGACAGATTATCCCATTACAATCTTTAAAGATACAAACACATTAAGCTAGTATTAGGTATTAAGCTAGGTTTTTCTGTAACTGTAAGTCAGTTACTCTACTATGGCCTAATATTGTTATTTCTTTTCACATAATTATCTCAGTGAAATGAACTGATACACTGCTAACTTTTTGTCAGTTCTGAAATAACATTCTGGAAGTAATTAGAAACCTTTGTGGTTCATCTTTCTCCAGCTTCCCTCTGCATGTACATGTCTTTTCGCTTCCTCTGGAGGAGTCTAAACAGACACGGAATCATGAAACATACAGAGACAGTAGTTGTTCATAAATATTTATAAGCTAATGAATTCCAGGTAGTTCATGATTATTCATCAACAAATCATACACTGTAGTGAAATGAATTATTTACAGTTAGTTTGTGGCTTCAGCACCTTGAATTAATTATTACAGGTTTGATTCCTTTTGAGTCACTCCAGATAGCACCCATCATGATTAACATGAATAGAATGCACTGTTAGATAAATCATGGAGTTCTGGAAAGAACCAATTGGAAAGAATAATTTTCAGTTCTTTATTTTATCTTTAATCACTTACATTTAATTAGTTCTACACTGAAAATTCACCTATGTGAGAATGGTATGAGCCATTTCCCAGTGTTAAATTGAAATGAGTCAAAAATAGAAAAATTGCAGACATTTATAGTTGTTATTTCTGTCTTCCTCTCTTTCTTCAAGGAGGATTAAAATTATGTTTTGGTTTGTCGGTTTGTTTTTGGTTTTTACAAAAACTATGTAAAAAGTACAGATGCCTAAAAATAGCTGTATTTTTCTTTCTGGAAAGTACAGTTCACCAGGGAACGTCTTGTGTTTATATGCAATATAAAATTTTTTTCTGATTACATTAAAACTCATCTATTCTACTGTTTGAGTGGTTGTTTGTGGGGTTGTTGTTGTTTGTTTGTTTCTGGTTTTGGGTTATTTTTTTTTTGTTTCGTTTTTCCAAAACCTGTCAGTCATAATTTACTTCCTACATTCTTGTGGAAAAACATGTGGATTAAAAAAGGCAATAGTGTTCCATATACACTATAAATGCACACATGAAACAGTGTGACTTGAGGAAAAAAGGAACACCTCATGTTATTAGGTCATTTTGTTTTAAATATAAAATAAAGATATTTTCTGATAAGACTTTGAGAATAGACATGAAAGATATATATAATAAAATATGAATCTATTTCTCCTGTTTTCTATTGCTAACAATGTTATCTTCAGGACAATGATCTGTGACTTCCACACATAGCCTTTTGCTGAATCCCTACTTTCACTTATTTACCTTATCCATGAATACTGAGCTGGGACTGCCTAAAATCCTGTACTATGACCCCAAATACCTTTAGATTAAAATTTCCTAGAAATAATTATTTTTGCCTCTTTTTTTTCTTTTTTTTTCCTGACTATGCTATGTGATTGGATTCAAGTTCTAGTATTTTTTTTCCTTGTAATTTTAAAGTACACTAGCAAAATATTTTCTTCAGTGTCCTTCAACCACTGTCTTTTCCGCGCATTGTTCGGAAGTCTTTTATGTTCCATGTTTAAAGCAATGGCTGTCAAGGACCCTTCTTTGGTTAGGAAAGTTATTTAGTTTTATATAACCTAAGGCACTCAAAGGTTTCCAAGGCAGAAGCAGGAAAGCCAGCTTATGTCACTGCGTGCAAAGTGCCAAGAAAGCCATGCAAGTTGAAATCCTGCTTTCTAAATCATTGCCTTGTCTTGACTGCTTACTGAAGAAAAGCTGGGTGTGAGCCGCTGCTGGGTGCATGCTCATTTCCATTGCAAGGGAAGACAGAATGGACAGGAAAATACAAGAAGCCATGTCCTATACATTGGAACATCAGGAGATCAGGACTCCCATGTGCATTGTGGAAGGCATCACTCCACAGTGGAGACACAGCTTCTCCTGTGCTTCCTATATGAACAACTCTTACATAGTTAAAATGAGAAATATATATCAGAACTTCCCAGAGATTTGATAAAACACATTCTGGCACAGAGTTTTCATAAAATTGAAAGTAAAAGCCTATGTAAAAATTAGTAGGTAACACAGGAATAATAGACACAGTTGCTCTTACATAATTGACAAAGTTTATATAAATACTTACAAGATTACTACAACCAGAAAATTACCATTAATAGTTACCAAATGTCAATAGTACTGGATAGCAGGGGCTTTAGCATGCAATATATTTTGATTATCAAAGCAGCCATGGCAAGTGCTCCTATAGACATGATCAGCCTAAAGCAAAAGTGAGGTAATTTGACTTGTTATAAATATATTTCTTTCATGAAAAAGTAAATTAAGCAAAATTACTTTGCCATGGAATAAGCTTTTTTGTTTACTGTCCCATAACCTGCTTTTCTGTTAATCAGGTTTTGAAGATATCTACAAGTCATGCCTCTGTCATGCACCCAAAACTCCAATTGCTCTTGCTTTAGCCTTAAGATTTTCCTCTGTCATCTTTTATAATTACTGAAATTTTAAAGAAAATGTGTGTGAAACTCATGCATAGAGAAATGGGAGTTTCTAACTACGCAAGTTAGAAGTGTTGCTATAGAGATTACAAGTTAGCAAACATACAAAGAGGCAGGTGTGACAGATGATGCAAATCTTAAAATTAAGTATTCTGTGTGTTACCTAGATCATTTTTTTTGACCTTATACAATGCACATATACAGAAATATCAACAAATGTCAAGCTATCAGAGAGCATAATGCAATCCTAAATACCCAGTTTACCTATATTACAGCAAGAATTTGTTTGTACAAAAAATAGATATATATGTAAAAACTACCTTTGCCTTCTAACTGTCTTCATCAACACATTTGCAACTTGATATTTTTATCAATTTTCATCTTTTTATTCTACAGGTATTTTACTCACAGTATCTTCACTATTCTAAGAACTCCACATCACTATTTCACTATGAAACCACTTTAGGGGAGAATAGGAGATTGTTCCTTGAGTTGTTGTAACATTTTTACAGGACAATAATCCCAAAATAGGAGATAGAAGACTCAAGGCAGAGTCCCATTCTGCTGAGCCAGGGAGTAGAATTTGTATGTCTGCACACAAACACACAAGAGAAAGGGAAATAAAAAAAAATTAAAAAAAAGAAAAACAAGGAAAAAAAGAGGAATGCAAGTAATTTTCAATTGATTAGAAATGTATTCTACCCATCATGCTGCAAATAGACAAGACCAGGAGACGAGGTAGAGAGATATCAAAGGATCATGTGCATTTTATGTTTCCTGGAACCATTCTTTAATGCCAATAATCATACAGTTCTGTGACAATGTAACTCTGCGACAGACTTATAGACATAACAGTTATATGCTGAATTGTGCAATTCTGACATAAGGAAAAATATATACAGTATTAATACAGAGATTAACCAGATACCAGGTGTTATGTCTATGCTAACGGATGCCTTAATTTGCTTGACATCTGAAGTCTTGAGGTCTTCAAGTGTTTATAACTCACTGATAGCTCAGTTTCTTACATATGCAAGTTCTAATATGAAATATTTTTTTATTCTTCTGTTACCATTCCTAGTTTTGAACCAGGATCCCCTTAATTAGATACTGTACATAGAAATAAAAACAACCCCTGCCCCAAAGATCTTACAGATCAACCATAAGAGAAAATAGATGGGCGGAGACAGATGGGAGAACAGAAGGAAATAATGACACTTCAATGATGGATATAAGAAATGTAATTAGGCTGATCATTTACCCATGCATATTAAATTTTGCCATGAATATGATGCTACAGCAAGATTTTGTAGACTTCTGCATTACAGCCCTTTTCTCTCTCCTGCTGCAACAAGGGCATTCCTGCCACACAAAAAAAACACAGTTCAGGAGTAGTTACTTGCTCAGTAACTGCTTATTAATGTATATTTTGCTTAAGTGTTTCTTGGAAATTAGCCAACTTCTGAGCCCTTTCACAGGGAGGAGACAAGGCATACATAGTGTTTAAAGCTTTTGCTATTGTTCTGTTTTCCAAATGAGGCATCCTCAGTTTGATAACACTCTGTGGGTCATGCTTACTAACAAGGGAACAAGAAATAATAAAAAATAGTATTTTAATATCAAAATATTATTTCATACATAATTGTCCCCCTGCATCCCCTGCAATGTTACATTTTTAGCAGGAGGTTGAAATTAACTCGTGACTGAAATACATTTTTGGGTCTTTAGATGTTCACTCATTTTTAATTACATTTGTGAAACTTTGCTTTATTAGAAACTAAAGATCTAATGTTTTTGTAGAGTACTAAAGAAAATACGTGAAGGATGGTTAAGTCACCTTTGGTTTTATGCATGAATCAAACTTAAGCTTCACAACAGAAACAATGACTAACTTAAACAAGACAAAATATCTTGGTCTTTTTTGTTTCATACTACATGCACAGGACAGCTGCTCAGCTAGAAAACAGACTGCATGGGTTTGTAAGGTTAAAAAATATACCACAAAGTATCCAAATTAGTATATTGCATTTTACTGACAAGCAGGAATAGACTTTTCTTGTAAAACATAGATATATGGGCCTGTAGTATAAATACGGTGAATAAAAATGGCTAGCATACATTGTTTCTAGAATTCAGATGAGATATTATAATGCCTCTTCGACTTTGAAATGCATGTGAAACTCTCCTTACTTTCAACAATTGCTCAAATCAACACACACAAAATAAATCAATAAATCAAACAGGATATTGATGATTCTTTTCTTAAACAGAGGTGTTTCTGCATTAAACATCTCTGTAATTCCTTTATGACACTTGATATTTGAGGGATAATAAAATTTTTTGATAATTCAATTCCAAACATAGATCAAATCATAATTCATAAAGTTCTGCTTTAAATAGGTTAAATTATGATTAAAATGCAAGGTAGGACTGATGGATATTATGTGTCTGCACTGTTATGGGAGGCAGTGCTAAATCACTGTAGAGCACAGCTTCACTCTGGACAAAATGTTAAACAGGCTAGCAAACTGAAAAGAAAACAAAAAATCTTCCATTAAAAGATTAGATCATGTAAAGCCGTAACAGTTTTTGATGGTCAGCAACCACCATTTCACACACAAGGGTGCTTTGGGATAATGACACTATCAATCTTTACATTAAAGATCTGCGATGTTAAATATCCTAGTCACTGCAAAAGAAACCTGGATTTCTTCATGTAAGTTCCAAGTACAAGTGATGTTTTCTTTTCATGCACAAAAAACTAGTTTTGCTTGTCTTTCCTATTGCTGACTTGTGTGAAGAAGTTTCACTTGAAAATGTATTTTCTACTTTTTTTCCTGCCTCACAGAAATGCTGTCAAGTGGCTAAGAACAAAACTAATGCATGCATTTCATGTGAAGAAGCTAGAGCTAACTTGGTGCAAATAAGATAGTATTGTAACTGTAATAACTGTTGAAAACCTTCCTCTTGAAACATGTACTCAAGCCACATTCAGTTTTTCTTCTGCTTCAGTTAGAATTTAAAATTTGAACTACATTGGTACACTAAAGGTTTGTGACAGTTATTATTAAAACTAATGTTCCCTTGGATCAGCCATAAATTACAGCCCAATCAGATTTCCAGTCCCTATTATTTCTTCCACCAATTTTCCATCTCCCTTTCTTTTTCACGTTTTTCCTTTTCTTATGTGATAGTACCAAGCTTATCTGGACTTGTCAAATGCCCTTTTTAATGTGCTATTCCTCTCTACACCGAAATGCCAGGTTAGTCTGCAAGCTTAGTCTGCAAACAACTTTATACATATTGGCAAAGACAGCTTCATCAGGCAAGTTAACTAAGAATCTAATTATTTCAACCTCACTGCAGGCAACTTTGTCTAGATCCAAACATTTGTATTTATTCTTTTACCATTTCTGTTCTACACAGTTTTGCTTGTCACCCATCCTTCTCACTGTCAGAGAATCACCACACAGTACTGCACTCATCTCCTCCTCTGGCAGAAGTTTGGCAAATGAGATGAAAACCTCCAAGCAAGTTGCCTCCTAGATAGTGAAAAAACATAGTATTTCTGCTGGATCTACATATAACCACAGGAAAGAAAAAGGTGTCAGAATTTGGACCTTAATAACATTGCCACCTTGCTGAGTTACAGAAAATGTTGTGTCCTTGTAGGTAAGTAACTGTTCTGAGAAGGAAGTGGTAATGCTAACTTAGACATTTCTTCAGCATAATTAATATAGAAAATGCATACAAATTCTGTTTACTTGCAAATAGATGGAGGCAAACTATGTGAAGGCTCTTTGCTTTCTCACACACTTTTTCCATTGCTTTTACTATCTGTCCTGATGTTGTCAAATGTGTCAGATGTGTCTGTCTTTTGACTGTCTTACACTAAAAGGCTTACCAAACAGCTTTCTTTTTGTGCTTCAGACCTTGATACTTCAGAAACTGCCATAACTCAGAACTCTCCATCTGGGCTACCTAGCCTCAAAAAAAAGTCTAAGGATCCTCACTTTTGTTTAGCAGATTTTTGCAAAATAAAGAGCTTTGGAAGGCTAAATCACAGGAAAAAGAAAGCCTTTGAATAGTTTCTGTAATGAGAACCTCTGAGACTGAACACTGCAATACAAAATGGACAATACAGTAATACATTTGTATTAATGCCACACTTCACTGCTTGATTCATGTCACAGTTACACAGTGTACAATGCAATAGAGCCCAATACAGCATAAAGTATCCACAAATTCTGAAATACTCTTCTCTCACAAAATACAGAATACCAATGTTCCTTGCATTTTACAAGTTTTCAACTCAGCAATATACAGTAATATTTAAAAGAACCCTATATTTATTACTAGTGTGATTTTCACAGATTACTTTAGCTCTGGCTTCTAGTAAGGAATGGTAGAAACATATTTTTTAATAATTTAATGCTTTCAAACAGCCTATTGTTCTACCTGGTTTTGTAGACATTTGAAAGATTATAAGATTTTAATGATTGAATTTTAGAGAGATCGATTTTATATCAGAATGTAATTGGAATTATTTAGAACCAATTCCATTTAACTTCTGATTTTACAGGTACTATGCAGGTGTGTTATGTAGGGCACAAATGGCTTCAAGTGCTTCATGAAATCTAATAAGAATTGAGCTGTTTCAAAGGAAAAGTAGATCTTACAAATGTGTCATGTAGCTAACCTTAAGCCTCTAAGTGTTTCACATTCTGAATTGCTTGCTTCTAAGAAACTAAAAGAGAACATAATGCCAGCAAGATTTGCATCCACATGACAGAAACCATAAAATTAAGTTAGTATGAAAAAGAAATAAGTTGTTACTGATAGCTCTCAGTGATATAAAGCAAATAGTGAGGATCACAAAGGGTATAAAACTGACTTTCAGACATCAAATCAACATGATACATTTTAAAAAGCCAATTCAAAGTGAAATAATTATAGATTTTTAGAAAGAAAAACCTATATGTGAATCATCTTCAGCAGTCATGAACACAAGAAAACTTGTTTGTAGGCTGGATAAAACAGCACAAGCTTGTACTGAAGTCTCATTATCTGACTGTGAAAGTTCCTCAGCTGTAAGGCTTGGTCTTTTTCTCACAGTGTTTAAAGGAATTCAGACATTCAGAAGAAACTTACTGCAGTTGCCATGCTGGCAACAAAGCAGATGGGTAGCAATAAAGCATTCCAAGGAGCACTACAAACCATCCCTCCTGGACAACATACCTATTTCACTCTAGGGTTGAACATGAGTTATCAACATCCTTCGTTAACATGTGACTGGTGTATAACTGACATGCCCAAACTCAAAGTCCAGTGTTTAAATAAGTATATTTTTCTCCATGTTTGTCACATGCCAAGAAATTCCAATGAAGAGATAACCTGTCAGAGGGAAATAGCTGGTAGAAAGGACTAGGAAGACAACTAAAAGAGACAGAAGTATCAAGTAAAACATGGTGCTGAGAGGTAATGTCAGTACGTGATATGGGTGAAGAGACAATGAGGTTGTTGCAACACGAAAAAAAATGAATTAGAACTATCAGAATCTCGTACTTTGTATGTACCAGTGTGGCTTCTCTTGTTTTCTTCATTTTATTATGCATTTTATTAATCTGTTGTCAACTGTAGATTTTCTTTTCTATTGTCTTTCCATATCTTTCTTATGCTTTCTCCTGTGCCTACCTGCCTCTTAATTCTCAGTCTCCACGTACTTGTCTGCCTTCTAGCCACCCTCTTCTCTTGCTTCTCCTTCAAAGGCATCTGATTCTTGTTCTGGAGTGAGGTACTACGTTTTCTAAAGATAAGAACATTTACTTAGAGTCACACATTTGTTTTTTATAGTTCCACCTAAAATCATTCAAGTTGAAAATGTTGCCTTGAATAATACTGTAGACATATTCATAATCAGTGTTTTCAATATACAGAAATTAATGATGTGTCTCAAATTATGCTTAACATGAAAAGAATTAAGAATAAGAGGATGACATATTGTGATAGGAATATATTATGTATTTGAAGATCAATGTCATAATATATTAATGAAAATTAGAATGACTGTTCTTAACCTCGACAGCTACAGGCCTCCTGTATTACAGAATGTTCAGGTGCTGTCAAACAGCACCATGGACAGTAACAAACGAGCCTCAGAAACACACAGTGCTGCAGCACGCCAAGATTCAGACTCTGCCACGTTGCATCATTTCAAGCTCTTGATAGAAGACTGGATTACTCAGGACACACTGAGCCTTTTACTTCTATCATGGCCTATCTCCTAGTGTTTAAAATGTTGTGTGAAACATTTGATTCGCACCACAGAAGTGTTTTAAATTAATGCTTGGTTCAGGTTTGCCTGCTGCTTGTAAAGATCAATGGTTTATTACTTTGTTTTCCTTCTCGTGCTAACTCTTGAAGCTCTTTTTAAAAATCTATCTAGTTATCTTCAACTTGTATTAAACTTCTGTTCCATGGTGAATTTCATTAGTTCATTAGAAAAAGTCACACTTGGATGCAAAGAAAATGTTCCTATATGAGAATTTCTTTGCTTGACAGACACTTAAAATGCCATCCTTTCAGACCTTGGCCAGTAACTCAATTGTGAAACAAGACTTGAGAATATATATATTTTTTTTAATTTAAGATATTTAAGGAGATGGATGGAATTTATTTAAAATGTGTCAACAGAGGAATTTTGTGTGTAATGCTCAAAACACCATCAAGATATTCCAGTCACCTATCCAAACTACCATCCTATCTGGGCTATTGGTTTTGGAAGCAAATGCAAAAGCCTCCCTCCAATGCATTGGCTCTGATATTCAGTCAGACTACTAGACAGTCTGCAAACAAAAAATTGCAAAGGTAACAATTCAGCATGTCCCAATATAAAATGAGGCTAACTGGGGTTTATTGCATCAGTTCATCCCACATCACACAAAAGAAATGTTCAAGGTGCTGACAATGTCACCCATCAAGAACAAAGCAAAGCAAAAGACTTATATTAGCAAAGACTTCTATTAGTATTTATAAATTGAGTTCATATTAAGAATAAAGCTCATTACAGGGAAAAGAATATTCTTATGTTTAGTTCTTCTGCAATAAAAACAACACTGACATATACAATATTGCTATCTTCTCCAAAGGACTTTTGATTTTAAAATCACTCTGTCATCCCACAAAATAGGCAAATGTTTTATGTAATTCTTTTTAATCTCACATTTCAGAACACTGAATAAATGACTGCAGTACTTTCCTCACATTACTTTGCATGTATACTACTGTTCATTGAAAGATTAAAACCAAGGGGAACATTAAGCCAAGCAATCAAGAGTTGATTTTGTAAGATAGCAGCTAGCTTGAAAACAAAAAGCCTTCAAACAATCAGCTGTGATTTTCCTGTAGTTTGAGTTAATGAGCCCTGGGAATGCACATCACTATACCGAATCTTCAACGCCGCATATTTAACTTTAAAAATTGAGGATTGACATATTTGATTATCTATAGAGTCACAGATCATTACTTCACATCTACAAAATCTATAATTGTTATATCTGTGCTTTGAATTTCTGGCATTTACTTTTCACAATTAAAGCTTTAGATTTACCTGCAGTTCTATTTGTTAAGGACATAACCATAATCTTGCAGATAACCACCTAAATCAGGATTAAACAAACAGAAACCAATGCACTTGTACTGGTTAGAAACAGAGTGAACTCAGCATGAGGTTGAGTTTATCTTTATCCCAGGGAAAAAGGGGATTCTTAATGCCTACATGTTTGTAACAACATTTAGACATTATTTAAAGAGCAATTTTTCATTTCAGTTTGAAATTAGGCTTTAAACCTAAGTTTTTTTAGACATTAGTTTTCTCATATAAATGTGGAACAAGTGAAAAAACCCTGACCAAACAGTTAATCATATAGTCTTTGATTAAATCAGCCCAACCAAATGCCTGCTCTGTAAACTGTGATTACTCCTGTAAGTTGTTTTTTTGGGGCTTTTGTTTGTTTGCTTTACAAGAGGATCAACATTGTTACGTAAGGAAGTACTGCAGTAGGGGATTTGTTGTTTTGCCTTTTACACACTGGACCCTTAAAAGTTCTTACTGACAGAATGAAAAAAAACATTGAAAGATATTTCTGAAAATAGATTTCTGCGGATCTACTGTAACAACACAGATGCTGAAGTGTTTCTGGACCTTGTCTGAAAGCCATAATCCTGTATTTACATTGTTCCCATTAGCAATTAGCTACATGATTTACTGTTTTGTGGTATTTTAGGGAAGCAAAGTTTCATATCCATACTACCTTTTCTGCTTTATCCCTCTCTGAGAAACTGTGTTCCTGTTGCAAATGCACTGATGCCTACAGTCTCTGGGAAATTACCCAGAAAGAGAAGAGTTTGAGCTTCTGAGCAGAGTGCGTGGGAGACGAATTGGTCACGTCCAACAGCTGCACCAGAGCTATTTCTAGTCTAAAATGGGCTAGACCGGCTTAGATGTGCAAAGAAAAAGTGCTTGCTGAGGTGTTATTGTAGCTGTAACCACAGCTATATATAGCTTGCACAGCTCGTGAATGAACACTCTTGAAAAAAACCCAGCTCCCTAAAAAAGAATAAAATAAAAAAATACATGTAATATTCACAGGAAATGTATGAGAAAATATTTTATCTTTTCTCAGGGGCACTGTGTCTCCTTATGTGCTATTATTGATCTTTTTACCAAACCTTGCATTTTTGGTTTATCATCATGCATAAAGCAAGTGACTCATGCTCTGAAACAATAAGGTTTCTTACATGGTAGGGTGAGTGGAGAATAATGAACTTTTATTAAAACTGATTCATACAGTACCTCGTGATTCACAGCTTGTGTACAGAATGATGTCAGGTTATAATATGCAGTGTTTTGCACTTGCAGTCCACTTTTCTCTATTTGTAGAAAAAGGGATTTTTATGCCAGATTCCCCAAATCATGCAGAAATCTGAGAGTCCAGCACATTTATATGTGTTGGGGTTTTTTTAGATTAAATACAGCCTTTTGTTTCTTCAAATCTACTGTGTAACATTGCCCATTGCTACCCTCCCCAATTTGCTAAATAATATTGTATAACATTCCTTTGGAAATGCTTTAAGTTCTTGAAATAATTCTTTACCAATTCAGAGGATAGCAAGTTTCTTAACTATTGTAGGTACCATGGTTTAGTTGCCCACTCCAAAAATCAGAAATTCCAAAGTGTAAAGAACTGTGACAAAACTTGTACCCATTGGCAGATCCAATTTTAGTATGGGTCCATCAAAAATACCACTTTGTCTCACCCAGATTTTTTGCATCCCACAGTGCTTAATTTCCAAGTTTTAATATCTGTTTTGTCTTTGCTGAAAGCCAGATATGTACAATATGCAAGTGTAATCATAGAGTCCTCTGAGCAGACTACATTTTTGTAAGATTCATGTTAAAACACTAACAAGTTATTATGTATTATCTGAGGTGTAATTATCTTTGATTACCTTTTCAGTGTATTCCTGTTTTACCTTCCAATACAGAACTATTCCTATTAATTAATGCTTCCTTATGCAACAGCAAAGACATGTTATACTGCATGTATCAAGTTAATGTATTGAGTCTTGTTACTTTGAACACAGAATCCGACGAATCATTAAAAAGTTCCAATGAACAGAAAGGCAATAAGCAGGAATTTCTATATTAAACTATACAATGTTCAGAAAATTAAACTCCTAATAATCCATGCTACCCTTAAATTCTCTGACTGCATGAATCATTTTACTCAGAAATATCAAGGGAAAAATTTTGCTTTACTTTTGTGGAATGACTCTATGGCAACTGAAAAGAAAAGCATTTGGCTTTAATTCTTCTATTGAATTTACTATGGAGAAGCATAAGAGTTATTTCACTACCCTTTCAATGTTCTTACCCTCATCAGAACTGCCTAAGAAGCAGTGTCATGACACAGTTTTAAAGTTAATTTCTTCTCCCTACACAGAACATATGTGACTGAGTTGTTATTGTATTCTACAGAGGAAAATCACTATATTTGGAGGTAAAAGCAGCAGTATTCTTTCTGCTTGAGCATCTTAGGAACAACAGCAATACAATTCTTACTGCAAATTTTGTACACACCTCTATTTTGAGATTTGAAAGGCTGAAGTACATTTTTTTGTGACAGCTTAGTTCACAGAATTATATTTTGCCACAGAAATTTAGGACCTGAGCCAAAATGGAGGCAGCGGAAAGGTTCCCATTGACGTTAGTGAGCTTTGGATCAGGCCCCAGATGGCTAAGGACTAGGATTGTCAATTTACAATTAATGTGCATCTACAGTGACCCTAGAACAGTCCAGGCAGGAAATTCCTCTTTTGTTTTCACAACTGGTTTTAGCATCTTTTACTGATAACAGAGAAAGACATCTACGGCTTTTCCAGGGTAAAACAGAGACTTATGAACAGACCTCTGTATAAGCTGTTATTTGTTGATCTGTAATATAATGACAGAATCATAATATTCAGTAATCTGATGTCAGTAGATAAAAAAGTCATTTTCATTCACAATTCAAGATTGCTGCCTTTAAGAGTCTGTAAATGTTCTCATTTAAACTAATTAAGGTGTCTACAAAGAAAGGAAGAGTCTGAATCTAATAACTGAATTGCAGTGATGACACTGAAGTAAATATTTCAGTTTATAAGCAAGCTGTTTCTGATGTTTTAATGTGTTTACTACAAGTATTTTTTTAAGGGTTGAGAAAGGTTACTGTGTGTCCAATAGAGGATCACTAGCTAGTATTACAGTGAACAACTACAATAGAACTACCAAAGTAAACAGGGACAAAACTTACTCTATTTCCTTATTGCCTTCATATTCTAAAACTTTTCTTTTTCCCTACATAAAAAAGTTTTTTGGCACTCTGCTTCATAATCTGAGCTTCAATTTAATGTTTTGTTATGTTTTGTATCTCTTGTGTTTAATTTTGTAAAAAAACTGCAGATTAATTTTTCAGTTAATTATACATTACATCTTTGTGTGAGACACACATTGTTTTAATGGATTGCAACTCAAAAGCAGCTACTATTCACAGCAGAGATGAATCACTGTTATGTCACAAGAATGTGATGTATAATTCATGTCATTTCAGTGAATGATTATTTCATAGGTTTAATTTCATTGAAATTTTATAAATAATATTGATGGAGTCTCCTAATATTTCCTTGGACATTTATGAAATTAAAAAAACCTCAACTCATTAAATAAATATCAAAGTCATAGTAGGAAGGCTCATGTGATGGAAGCAATTACTCAGGCATGAGCATAAACAAGCTAATGAACATTGGAGCCATTATTACAATTGCAGTAGAACATTTAATTTGAAAGAATAAATCTCCTCTAACACTGATTACTCATATAAAAGGTAATTTTATTTTCCTGTGTTGCACAGAAAATAATACTAGTGGTCATGCTCACTTCAAATAAATGGTTGGTTTGCAAAGCTTTTATTTACTCCGTGAGGAGCAGCAACAATTTCAGGCAATATTTTAGGCTTCTGAAGAATCTGAGAAGCATCTGCTTTCAGGAAAATACTTTTCTTCTAAAATATTGAACATTTAGCACTTACTCATAGGCATTACATAGCTGTAGGAGACAGTAGATGACAAAAATCACAGTGGGAAATTGGGAAACATAGACTGGCTTATTCTTAAATACAGAGAATTACAGTGCAAATGTAGACAGTCCATGTGGCAAAATGGAATAATGTCAGAAATATTTAGGAATACTTCTCTGTACACCCATTTCAGTAATATGTCACATCATGTACTGTCACTGAATTCAGCTATGTCTTTGACAACATAATGGACATACAGTCACTTTCATCTTTAGTCTGTAGATGACTCACCCAACTGACTTCTAACTCCAGAAGCAATTTTATACAGACCTGAGCAAAGACAGTTTGAATTAGTAAATTTTCCAGAAAGTGCAAAGTTAAGGAGATAACTTCCTGAATATAGTTTAAGCAAATACATTGGTAAATAAAGGTGGGGTGGGGGTGTGGAGAGGGCGGTGGGGGGGAGGAGAAAACAAGTAGTTGAATGTTCAGAATAATCAAACTTTTCCTTTGCATTTTCAAAAAGAAGTATTTCAACTTAAGTGTATTTTTGTTTCTAAATTGCTTTTAGCTTCTGAAGTATTAGAATATTAGGACATTCCCCAAATAAAAGCAAATATTCCAGATTAAGCTGAAAAAGATCCTCAAATGTAACTGCAATATTTTTCTTCACTTTGCATTGTTTCTGGCTCAGCCACTGAATCAAAACATCTCTTATTTGCATAGATCTTCCTTTCAGCTTCCCTAGGGACTGTTCTTCTCTGGAATTAGAATGGTCATGCCCCACTGTCTAAACTAAACTGGAATACCAAAGTAGTGACTGGTGGGATATGGCCATATACCAAGCAAGGAGCTGTCCACCTGTTAAAAAAAATCTGGATGTTTTTCTGAACAGTTTATAACAGCACAAATGAAGGCAGAGAGAGCACGTTTACTTTGTATTCATCCTTTCTCAATCTCTCATTCTTTCTCTCCATACACTTAAAAAGTGCAAGAAATCAATTTTGTAATGTGAAAGGGGCATTGCCTTTCAGATGTGACAGAAGAATTAAAAAATAAAAAATTTCTAGAAGTATGGTTATTAAGAACCAAGGACGCTCTGTCATTGATATCCAGGTGAAAAAGCAAAAGTTGCGGAAATATCTCTATATGTATGACTTTATAAGAGCTTGAATATATCCACACATTTAGAGAAAGAGAAGTACAAAATCTGGAAGATAGAGTAGAGACAGGAATGGATTTCTGAAATGCAGTTTTAAATGTATTTTTCTAAGGGACCCAAACAATAAATTTTCCATGGTTATGACTGCACTGATAGCTTAGTGCTGTTTAGAAAATTCTCTACTTGAGTAATTTGAAAGAAGTTTGGATTTTAATTTTTTTTAATGTTGAATTCATCCCATGAAATATTATTTACCCGTATAACAACTGACTCACTAAACAAAACGACTGGTTTACCACTTGCAGGAGAAAATATGATAGCATAAAGTTTATAGGAAAAAATTGCATCAATATACAAAAATGTGATCTTAAGCTCCTTAAGAAAAAGATAACAAAAGTTAAAGGAAAAGACAGGTGGAATAATGAAACTGATTCAAAGCAAAGACTTAAACAAGTTCAGCTTATTTCCCTGATCTCTGTAGGCTCAGTTGTGACCTCCTCACAGATGTCCTCACCCCTGGCAAGAAGCAGTCTAACAACACTTTGAGAAGCCGTGGCTCTGCCCCTCAGCTCTCCCTCCTGGACCAGAACCTTCACTCATCTGTAGGTACTGCTCTCTCATAGTTCTGCCAAGCAATGCCAGAGCAGGATGACAGGGCTATAGCTGTACCTAGTTCCTCTCCAAACATCCACTTTTGCAGCAGGAGGATGGGAACGCCAACAGCTCTCCTCTGACTACTGCTGCTTCATCAATGAAGAAAGATTAGTGATCTCCTCTTCTATACAAGATTTAGGAAACCTGAAAATGGACAAACCGTTTCCCAAAGTAGAAACTGAAGCATAATCTTTCTCAGCAACAATATCTATTCAATAATCTGGGGTAGGATTTGTGCAGGTCCTGTTAGTCTCCAATATGAATAATAGGTCTGGTGAAGAGACACATGTTCAGTCAGATGTCTGTCTTTGGGCTAGTGACCATTGATTCAGCCCCTGTACATATGAATGCAACAGTTAGATGCTTGAGAAACATCATGTGTTCCATACATATAGCGCAAATTCAGGAAAATGAGTAATTAATAAGTTCTTACAAGCATGGGTCATGTCAGTTTACTTAGAAACTTTGCCTTCTTTCCTGTTCATTTTTTAAAATACAAATTTATTCTCCATCATTTAAAAAAAACCCAAACCAACCAACCAAACAAAAAAACCCCAAACACAAAAACAAACAAAAAAAGCCAAACAAAAATCAGAAACAAACAAACAAAAAACCACCTCCTCCTAAACATAATATGAAAGTTTCTTGGGACCAAGATATCAGGTTATTTGTGCATTATTTTAAAATACTGAATTGATATTTTGCTAGTTGATTAATTTTAGATGTCTCAAGTATACTTTTACTGGAGATAAGACTGACCCGAGCATTTGTTTCCTAGTTATATTAACTTTCAGAGTAAAACCTCTGTTTAGCAGCTTTAATTTCCCTTAAAAAAGGGTTACAGAAAATATCCATAAAGCTACTTTAATCCTGTTCACTCTCATGTCAAGACATTTCCCATATATCTGTCTTACAGTGTCCTTGCATTCTGTTACTACTTTTATCAGGTGAAATAAATTCTGGATGTTTAAACTGAACTTAACCCAGTTGTTAAGGTCAGCTAACAACACAGCAAAGCAATGGAAACCAAATGAAGAAAACATGGATATTGCCTAATGGACTCCTATCTTCTTCAGTATGGTGTAGTAAGTTCTCAAAGAGACAAAACCAAGACACTGTTACAGGTCCACTGTTGCAAATAGTTTCTCTTATCTGGTTAAAAATGATAGTTTAAAATAAATGACGTTGTAGTAACTATTAGAAAAATCAATTTGGTGGAGGCTTGGAAAAGAGCTGAAGGAGAATTAGGCAGCAGAAAACATATATATTTCCTTGAAACAAAAACCTGTCTTATATCATGTATGATATTTTGATACTTAATGAAAGAATGATTGTAGTCATTTCTCTGGAATTAAATTAATGTAGCTCTGTGAACTAACTGCTACAGGTGAGATAATCTGATACTTGCTAATAAATGAAATGGGAGTGGTTGTTAAGAGACATGTGAGGATATGAGTCTAGCACCCTTGGAGAAAAAACAACAGGAGTACGTCACACCTCAGTCAATGACTTAAGATGTGTTTTGCAATACTGTGTTTTAGTTTCTTCAGTAAAGGACACTAAAGTCCTGAGAGACAACGAATTCTTAAATGCTTACTAATTACATGGGATTTATTTTTTTTCTAATGCATAAAGTGAGGAAAACCCACTTACACTCAAATCTTCAACACCTTTAGAAACATCAAGCTGTTCTCTATTAAACCTTGAACACTTCAGGCTTAATTTCTTGCCTTTTCTTCTTTGCTCTCCTGCATGACATTATGACATCACTGACCAAGAATCTGGACCTGTCTGCAAAAAGACATCTAGGAAAGTTAAAATGAATTAACCAAAGGTGTGAACTGCATCATCCAACTTTTTCACTACTGTTTATTCCATACAAGGATTACTAAAGTAACTCAAGACCACTCTTCTGAAAGAGAATGTCCATAAAGATGTAATGCAATGCAGTATAACTTCACACCTTCAGCTAATTCATCCTAATTTCCCCAGTGTCTCTGTTTGGAAAAATATTCTGGAGGCACAGAAATCTTTGAATCAGCTACACAATCTTTGACTATAATACAAAATTGGCTACATGCCTGGAACTTCTGGTCTCTGATTTTCTCTTTCATCCAGTATTTTTTCTTCTAATATTCCAGAAAAGGAAAGTCCAGATGTTTTCTGCTGTTCAAGAAAGCAACCAGTGAGCAGCCTTAGGGGTTAAGCCTTTTATTTCAGAAAACATTAAATTCGGTCCATTTCTAAAATGTGGATAGAGTTTGTCTTTGGATTGCTATTCAAATACTAATTATTGCATAGTACTTTAGGGCTTCCTAATTCTTGCATGTCTTTAAGTGTAATGAAGTCCTGAATTAAAGTGTACTCCATCACTGATTTGTACTTCTAGAGCATGAAGGGCTTGAAAGAGTTAAATTGCTTACCCTGCTGGTAAAATTGACTGTTCTATAAACACAGGTACAGATCTCTATTACAATAAATATCGAATCCAAGTCACTATTTTCTCAAAACTTCCTAGTCTTTATAATGATTTATCAATTACATGCTTTGAAACATGAAAATCTTTTGGAATTACAAATTGAAAAACCCTGATTTTAATACTGTTAAACCATTATACTCACTTCTTAACTCCCCTTCCCAGACATCCTCATATATTTTTAGCTGGATCTAGACTGGATTTGTTGAGACATTTCTAGAATAAATACTGAGTTTATCTGTCACTCCTAATGATTTATAACACAGCCTTGCATTTATCAATGAAAAACAGTAGCTCTTTTGATCCTGCAGAGCGTATTTATAAAACAGTAAGAAAGAAGTTTCATTACCACTATGCCAATGTCACAATTTCATTCATCCTTCCTTTGCACAGTTTTTCTCCTTGTTCACTTATACATTAGCTTAAACTACAGTTAAGGACACCGTAGTTAATTATCAGGATTTCTTATTTGTCTCTAATGTACTTTCATTTCATGCTAATTATAATATTTCCTTTGAACCATGTCTTAATCATATTTACACATTATATCACCACTGCAGTAAGCGTGTAATTTGGTGGCTTTCTAGGTCAGGGTACTAATCAGGAAGATGTATACATCTCCCCTAGTTGTAGGATTCACTGCCTTGTAGAGAACATTGCCTATGGCCCAGACACCTTGCCAAAGCATGGGGAGGAATATGTGCTTTCATATATTCCTTCTTTCATATCCATCTGAAAAAGAAAATAAATCATAGAATCACTGAATGGTAGGGGTTGGAAGGGACCTCTGGGGATCATCTAGTCCAACCTAGGTGCTAAAAAAGATCACCTAGAGCAGGTTGCATAGGAATGCATTCTGAGAAAGAGACTCCACAACCTCTCTGGGGAGCCTGTTTCAGTGCCCTCACAGTAGAAAAGTTTTTCCTTATGTTTAGGTTGAATTTTCTGTATTCCAGTTTGTGCCCATTGCCCTTTGTCCTGTCACTGGGTACAACTGAAAAGAGACTGGCCTCATCCTCTTGTCACCTGCCCTTTAGATGTTTATAAGATCCCCTCTCAGTCTTCTGCAGACTAAACAGCATGAGGTCTCTCACCATTTCCTCATAAGAGAGATGTTCCAGTCCTCTCATCACTTTTGTAGCCCTCCATTGGACTCCAGTTGTTTCCTGTCTCTCTTGAACTGAGGAGCCCAGAGCTGGACATGGTGCTCCAGATGTGGCCTCATTAGGGCAGTATAGAGGGGGAGAAGAACCTCCCTCGACTGCTGGTCACACTGTTCTTAATGGTCTCCAGGATACCCTTGGCCTTCTTGGCTACAAGGGCACACTGCTGGCTCATGGTTACCCTGTTATCCATCAGGACTCCAAGATGCTTCTCCATGAAGCTGCTTTCCATCAGGTCAACCACTAACCTGTACATTCAGCACACCATCACAGAAGTCTATCAAATTAGATTAGACTATCATATTATTTGTCAGATTTACTTCCAAGAGGGCCTTGGCCTTCCTCATTATATACCTACATACTCTGGCAATGTTCCTATATTCCTCCCAAGTGGCCAGTCCTTTTATCCACATACTGTGAACTTCAGAAGCTTCTTTCAGAAGCTCCTTGCTCATTTATGCATGTCTCCTGACTCTTCTACTTGACCTTTTACTCATAGGGATGCATCAGTCTTGAGTTTGGAGGAACTGGTGCTTGATTATTAATCAGCATTCTTGGGCCACCCTACCTTCTAGAATCCTAACCCATGTGATTCCTCCCAGTAGGTCTTTGAAGAGGTCAAAGTTAGCTCTCCTGAAGTTCAGGGTTGCAATCCTACTTATTGCCCTGCTTCTTCCTCACATGATCCTGAACTCAACTATCTCAGGGTCACTGCAGCCAAGGCTGCTCCCAACCTTTACATCACCAACCAGATCATCTTTGTTTATTAGTACAAGGTCCAGCAGTACATCTCTCCTTGTTGGCTCCTGCACCACCTGTGTCAGAAAGTTATCGTCAATGCACTGCAAGAACCTCCTGGACAAACTGAAAATATAGATTGTTGTTTGTAATTTTTTTTGTTTGATTTAATTTAGGACAGAAATTGCTTTGCAGACCTTACTACTGAAAGGGAGCAGATTCAGTTAAATCATGTGGATCTGATTTCCTGAATAAGAAATGGGATTGGTACCAAGTCACTTTATGGAGAAGAAATATTTGAGTAGAAATTTTTCACCCTCTAGGATTGCCTGTGTTCTTATGAGAGCACATCCACTTGTCCAAGAAAATCTGAATCTAGGCAGGCTCTAAAGGAAATAGAAGTCACTATCTCTTTCCTTTTTAACCTTTTCCCTTACCTATGTATATTGTCTGCATAGGTTTTACTCAGCATTTTGAAACACAAAATATATCCCATTCTCTAAGAGCACAGTTATGGATCATGGACTGATGGGTGACCTCCAAATACACCGAAGTACATAAAGTTAGAAATGCAACTGTATTTCATTCAG
>WUAM01000424.1:1199108-1231907 GCA_024336885.1 Actenoides hombroni | reverse complement strand
CTTTTCCCCTTGGGATAACCAGTGGCACTGGTAGTTTCTATCTGCAGCACTCTAGGAAATAAAAATAGCATACAAAAATTGGAAAACCTCAACAAAACAATGAAACCCTAACACTTCTTATTTTATTTAGTTCAGCATTAGTAAGCCTGTGTCAAGTGATTTTACCTTTTTCTGCAGTAAAGGAACTGGAAAGGCATCAAAAACTCCAGTAAGACCCTATTTATAAACAAATTCGGACAGCAGCTCACTAGTCCCCAAGAATTTATTTTCCTTCTCTTCTTACCACCTCCTTTCCAAAGCCACCATCTGGGGTAGACACTAGTGTGAAGCCGCTGTAGAAGGACCAAACTGAGAATGGGTTGATGGAAAGCCACTGGCAAGTTCTACTATCAGTAAACAAACTGAAAAAGGTGTTCTTTTTCTTTGGCTCTCCAGAGAAACAAAAGGAGCATTTGTACAAATTGTTTTAAAGCTGAGCTGTTTTCCTCTTTTTCCTCACTCTAAGCAGTGCTGAAACGATGTATGGTTTCCTCCTGTATGTTCACAAACTTCAGCTAGGAGATTAACAAGGATGGCTTTTGTTTATGTGCATACAGACTTTCCTCCTTCCATCTGGGCTTTGAAGGATAATTGCTTACTTTCTACAAATGTTTTGAAGTGTGGTCAAAAGAATAACTGAAGATAATTTGTTTATGGCCTTTAGTCTATTTTGAAATAATTTTCAGGTTGGCATGGTTTTTTGCAATTTAATTTGTTTCGTTTATATATTTAATTAAAATAGGAAACATTCTCCCTCTTTTAACAAAACATCATTAACTCACTGACACACATGAAATATGGCAATGTATGAGTATGCCATACATTTGAGAACAGACTTTACTTTGGGTTGGTAAGTACTCACAGGCTGTTTTTTCAGCATCTTAATATGGTGTGTTTTCAGGACAGACAGATATAACAATATAATTCTTTTAACCACATATTCTGTGATTTTGCACTGGTATATTTGATAAGATGTTCTTCTCCCACCTGCTAGTTAAGTCCCCAATTTTAAGCATTTTTTCCTATCTTTATCCTTACAGCATTGTGCAGCAATGTGGATTAAACAAAGCCTTGCATTATACCTATAAAGCACAATGACACTGCAAGTGCATTTTAAGTGGAGAAAGTTATCCTACATTTAATATGCACCAGCTATTCTGTACTGAATTCCTATGTTGCTATTGTAAATTCCCTATGCCTTACATTTTTGTAGGAATATGATGTCATTTTACTCCATTTCTTAAAATCTGAAGTTTTATTTCTTGTATAGCTACCATATATTCCAGCTACTTTAGGGGTACATGTTTGAGCTGAAATAGAGTGGAGCAGTATAAAGTGTGTTACAGCAAATGTGAGACTTTGGCAGGTGGTGATACGGTATGTTGTATTTAGCTGCAATTATGATGTGATTAGAAATATCAAAATGAAAAAAAATCACTTTGTTTCTTTGCCAAAGGCAAAAATTATGATTAGCCTTTTCACACGGTGCAAACATACGTTATCTGCGCTACAACAATTGCAGACATGTATTTTTTTTCTTCTGTGACACTGAAATTACTCAGTTATATCAGTTTTCCTGATTATCATTTAATTAAACAGATTTTCCTCAAATTACACTTGCTTTAAAAAAAAAATAAGTTACTTTCTCCTAACCTTACCTTTTACTTTCTTTTGGCTAGTCTTATTGAAGTAATTTTAGAAATTAATCTAAAGTCACATGAACTTTTAATCAAATACAAAAAAAAAAAAAAAAGGAAAGGTGAAAGGCACTCTGTAAGTTCATCTAGGCCAACCTTCTGTTCTATGGCAGAATTAATTATTTCTAAATCATTCCCAGTATGTTTGTCTAATTGGTTTAAACTATCAGTTCAGTTAAACTTTTGGTTTGTTCCCATTCTTCACTGTCTTTACTGTTATATGTGATACTTAGATAAACTGTTTAAATCTGCCTTATTGTAGTATTGTGCTTCCTACTGTTTATTCCTCATCATAACTACAACAGAGAGAAAATGTTGTGCTCCTTTCCTGTTTGTAAATAACAATGAGATGTTGGAAGACCTCGGTCACCCTGCAGTTTTCTCTAGTATTCTTTACTTCTGTATTTCTCTAACATTCTTTAGCATTCTCTAAGTTGAACAACCACTTCTTTCATCCTTTCCTCATAGGTCATGTTTTCAAAATCTGCACTAAGTTTTATTGCTCTCCTCTGTGCTGTTTCCAAAGGCATTTCTTCAATGTGATACCCAAAAAGGGACAAAATACTCCAGTTGCTACTAATTCTGTAGTACTAGGTAAAATACTGAATGCATTACAAATGATGTTCCCTTATCCAGTTCCTAAAATATTTGTTTTAATAGCAGTCTGAAATTGTTCGCTCACGTTCAGCTTGTAATTCACAGTGAACAAGACCTTTTTCTCAGAAACTAGTAATACTTAACAGCAAATTCCCAATTGTTTTTTCTGCATGTGATGATTTCTACCAAGGACAGAATTTGCAAATATTTCAAAAAAACAAAATAAAAGTGAAATTTCAGTAATAATTATTATTACTATTACTTCTCCAGTTTACTAAGATACTTTGAATTGCAAGTCCATCTTCCAAAAGAGTTGTAGCTACTCTTCACTTGCAACTGCTGAAGATACTATTTATTCTATTGGTCCTTGATGAAATACATAACAGTAGCAGAATCAGAGAAGATCAATGAAAACTTTCAATGAACACATCCTTCCAGCAGGACAGCTAGCAATTGATTCCTGCTCCTGGTACAGTTACCCCATCAGCTTTACATTCACCTTAAAACATCTGTTTCCCTAACTTACTTGGAAAATTAAAGACAAAAAGAGAGGCTAAGAAAGAAGCAGCATGATATAACTTATTCATTATGATGACATCTTACCACTTATGTTTAACTACCCTATCAATGTTAACTCCCTCACTAGGATATAAAAAAAAAGTTTAATTTGGAAGAGCATAATGCACATCACTAGTTGGCAAAGTTGAAAAGCCATAAGACCTTTTTCTTACTTCATACTGACTTGAAAGAGGTAGAAGCACATTCTCCTCAGGACCCAGCTATTATCATCATTATAATAGATTCCAGAATAACATAAAGAAAATACCCTAGTGAGAGAGAACATGGTGCAGAAATGTACTCCAAGTTACAGCTAGGTCACCAGGTTGTATAATTTTTATGGATTATGGCTTAGAATATAACATAAAAGAAATAGTAGAATAAGACTATTAGATCTCTTTTCAGAAAGTAGAAAGATCAAGTCTGGTTTTCCATGGCTATTTTTTCACATAGAAATAACACAGCTGACACTAAGGTTATAAGTGAAAATAGAAGCAGTCAGCTGAAGTAAAGGGCATGAAATCTGGAAAAAGAACAGATTATTTTTATCCTGTTTTGATACTAATGACTGTTTTGCTGCCTGCCCCAGTGCATTGCTGTTGGATAATTGAGATTACCCAAACTGGAGAGTAAGGCACAGTATGGATGGGGACACCCTGTGGATTCTCTGAAAGCACACTAGCAATATCAAAAAATCCTTTTCATACTCAGTCCATTTGCCTTTAGAACCTGACAATAAGTACTGTGATCCTATTACATATTCAAAGAGTAATCTTAATTTTGTCAGGAGGCTCCTTTGGCAATTTAAAAATTGAATTATCTTTGAAGACGTTCACCTCCTGTAATTAGGAAATTGCATGGAAGAATAATTATAAAGCAAACAATATTCATAAACTTTGAGAGCTTGTGAATGTAGGGATTACCAAAAAAAGTATAAATGAGCAAGCAGAATTTCACATTGGCAATTAGTTTCGACTGAGTTTGAAATACATTGCTTGTGTCTTTAGACACCACCTTATACGTAACAGAGTCAGCGCCCTTAAAAACAGTTAAGCGTAGTCAATTTTCTTCATTAATGTAAAGTAAATTGAGACATTTCTTTCTTCAGGCCCTGCAGTGCAGGAAATATATTACAAATAGCTCCACTTTTCAAGCAGCCTTTGCTAAGGAAACCACCCATCGAAGCAGAATGGCTGAGGATTTTGGAACAGCTGCAAGTGCTTTGCTCTGCTGGAAAGCTGCAAGTGCAATCAGAGCCTTGGCACTCACAGCCACTGGAGAAGAGTTCCCCATAAAGGCCTGAAAAGTTACTCCTTCCTTCTTCTGCAAGCCAGCCTGCAAAATTTAACCTTTGCATTGCAAAAACCTGACCACATACACAGAAAGACCTCTGATTGTCATGGGTTGTCTAACATCACTTCTCATTCTGTTTCTGCATCAGTATCTACCCATCTCATGCCTCTTTTTTTACTACTCTGTGCATCAGTGCAGTGAGGCAGAAACCTCTTTTTATTCTGTAATTGTATGCTCTGCAGCATCAAGGAATCTCAGGCTCGATTATGGCTCCAAGGTGCTACAGTAGCAGAAATAATTATGTAGTAGAAAAGGAGAATGGGGTGATCTTAGAGCTTTACCTCTGCCTTGGGCCACAGACTCAAATTGGAAAAAGCTATTCATTATGTCAGCTGAGTTACCAATTGCCAAGTCTTCTGCAGAAGGCTGGTAATTGTAACATTCTTGTTTTATGTAGTGAAAGCTAAGGACAGAGAACAAAACTAGAAAGGTATTTTGTAGACCTTTTTTTGCTTTATTTAGTTTTTGTGGGCAGAGGTTAAGCATTGACATATTTAACTACATGTGAAGAAGAGAGAATATAGTAATACTTTTTATTTCACTTTCAAGAGCAGCAGTCTAACCACTTCATTGCTATCTAAGTTCTAGTCTCAACATGTTGGTAACCAAACCTCATTAATTATTTCCTGAAATCTCAGAAAAGTGCTTTGAGGTGCTTCCCCTGGAAAGGCATTGTTGTTACCTAAATTAAAAGCTTTTCTGATAAAGGTAAGTAAACACTGTTATATATTTTCTACAGTAAACTCCATTCATTCTGTGTGAGACTACAGCTGGCATGTTGTAAACTGATAAAGCAGAATCAAAAAATGCAAGTGTGGCTTTAGACCTCTTATGAAAAACTGTCCTGAACTGTCTCAGATGAGACTGTTGGAAGGGGTAAGATCACTTTTCTGCAGTGTCCTGGTTTGCTGGGATAGAAACATAGAATTAATTTTCTATTCAGGAAAGGTGCATTTCTGAGAAGACTGCAGCACTTGATTTGGTGAGAACAAAGTTGATAAAACACTTTGTTTCCATTCATTGCCTGCCATGGTATGCAGGTCTCCATAGTGATCAAGATCTCTAGCAGTTTCAAGTTAGCCAGGTGATAAAGCTAAGTGGATCAAAAGCCAGGGCAGATGACCCAAGCTGGCCAACAGAAGTATTCTATACCATAAATAACATGCTCACTGTAAATTGGAAAGTTTGCTGGGGATGGTCTAGTTGCCTCAGTGGTCATCACCCTTGGATGGCCTTGTCCATAATTCTGCCCCCAAGGCCTACTCTCCTGTTTATTGTGACTGTCATGCTTTTGCTGGAGCTGTGGTGCTTGCAGTGCTTGACATCAAGCATTGACTGCTGGGAGGGTGCAGCCTGTGACCACTACGTGGGCTGAGTATAACTTTGTGTGTTTTATATTAGTATTAATATTACAGTGTTTTTTAATTATTGCTTTATTAAATTTGCTTCTATTTCAACCAGGTCTCCCTTCCTTTTCCCAATTCTCCTTCTTGTGGGTAGGCAGAGTGGGGGGTAGCTGGGTCACTGAGTGATAGAAAAACTAACTAAACAAAAACATGCAGTCATTTACATCTTCACAGAGGTTTAAGGCCCCATGGGCTTTGTAAAAATCGTGAAGAGATGGCAGGAAGGCAAAAGTCTCTTTAAGACATGCATGTAAAATATTATCTGTAGAAGACTTCCTTATAATACTTGGTGGCTCAATATCATGGAAAGAAAATGCTCAAAATTTGGAGTAAATCCTTGAAATTTAAAAAGACACTTATTGTCCTTTTAAAATACAGTATAGATTATCTCCCAATTCACGTTAAGTCCATTGTATTTTTGTACAACACTATTAATACAGAGCAAAAGTACTACTCAGTACTTCAAGTCATTTACATTCGGTAGATGTAAAAGCAAGAAATCCATCTTATAATATGACATATAACCTCAGTTAATAACCTTATGAAAACACAAAATAATGAAAGGTGAAGCTGGAGCAAAAATTAATAAATGGGCTAATGAGAGCTTCAGGAAATGACAGAAACCACACAGGACAGATGCTTTGCAAGAATGTTCTTCAGTTCTTGCAAATTCAAAAATATACCTACAATTTTCCAGGAGCTCTTGGACAACAATATTTCCCATTTGCCAAACTGACACCAGTGTAGCTCAAACCTAAGTGGATGAGGTTTCCTGTACTCCCCTACTTTTTAAGAATAAAATAAAAATAGATTAAAATAATAGGGATGAACCTAGAAGAGACAGATGAGACAAAAGTATAAAGAAGCCTCATATTTTTTTATTTAACAACAAAAAAAAAAAATGTTTCAGAGTAGCATGGGATACATATTGTTGTACTATCTAACTTTTACACCTATGCTTTTGCTGCCCATCCCTATTACAGTGGTGAAATGGTTGGAGAATATTAGATGGACCACAATTCTTGCATAAGCATCACCCTGTATGACTCAAGCTCTTTTGTAACATTGTAATCTTTATTGTCTTTCTTGACACCCATTTGTCATCTTTAGGTAAATATGATTAGGTTATGTTTAATATAATAAAATGTTATCTGGAGTTTTATGTCAGGATGGGAATATGTAAGCTCATGCTTCTCATTTGTTAACTCAATGTTGAATTTTCTGCAATACTGAATTTATGAAGTTTATTTATTTATTATTTAAAATTCCAGGGTCTGAGCCATACTAGAATTAAAATGGCTGATTCCCACATTTGGCACAAAAACGGGAACTCCAGCCAAATGTAAGGAAAAGCTTCTCTGAAATGGAGCTTGATTTCAATCATATGTGAGTGAATGATACTGTAAGGTTAAGGTGCTTGTTTCAAGTCTGTCCCTGAGTCATAAGAAAAGCATTTGGAGTTTTATGGAGATCTCATCATTATCTCTTCCAAAGCCTCATCAGCACTGGAGGAAAAATCTCTCTTGGCCAGATTGATACTAAAAGGAAGATGTTAATTTAGTCTAGCAATCATTTTTCTTCTCAATATAGGGCAGAAGGGCTTTTTTTTCCCCTAATTACTAGGATATTTCCTTAGAACTTCTTCCAGAATACTTTTATCTCTTCCACGTGCACTGACACACAATCCTATGAAGTATGTATGTATTTGTGAAAAACTCTGTGCTCCATTAACAGTTTTTTGCTGGATGTAACAAAGGAAATGTAATCCATTGTTAAAGCCAAATTTCTGACTTGCTAATTTAGATATTTTAAAATTTAGTAATATATTACTATAAATTGGCTTCAGAATATTACAAGTAAAAGATTTAATCAATAATGTTTATTCTGAGGGGGTTTTTTTAAGTTATTGTTGTATTTTGTTATTCGATATTTTGAGTTAGTATAGTTGCATATTTCTGAATTAACAAAAGTATTGTTTGGAATTAAATTATGTGCTTTTTCAAAATTATCAATATTTGTGAACTGGCAATAAGAAAATCAGGAAAGATAGGCTGTTTGATTGGAGTTTTTTGGGGAAGGAGGTGTTGGGTTTTTTTAAGACAGAAAGATCTAAATTTTAGTTGAATTTATCTAGATTTTTACCCTTGAGAATATTTATATCATGTTACATTTATTTTTTTATATTTCAATCTTAAACCATTTTTTAAGCATTCCTCCAAAAGCATTCCATTTCAATTCAAAGAACAAGTTTTCATTAAATGGAAAATATCTATTCTATCTATCTATCTACTCTGTCCATCCTAAATTGATATCAAATGCCCACAGAGGAAAAAAAGGAAAACAAACTTCAAGGTATTTAGTTTCTTAAAAGATTATTTTAAAAAAGCATGTACCTAGAAGTATCTACAACCAGTTCCACGGTCTACATCAGTGGTTCTTAAAGTGTGATTCTTTAAACTAGATGACTTCTAAGACACCGAGAAGGGCACTGCCCTTGTAGTACACACCAATGTTTAAACCCTCTCCTCTTACTCTGACCAGTACTTCACACAGCTTACCATGCAACTCCTTTCATTGCTGCCTGAATACTTCACTAAAAAGCCTGGAAATATGGTATATATTGGGGTTCTCCAACACTGGATACCAGCAGCAGTATGAATGCTATGACAAAGTGGTGCTATTTGAGCTACAACTTCTTTGTAAAAAGCGGGAGACAAGTGGACTCTTTTTCTAGCAAAGAGTTGGCACTCCATCCAAATAAAATGGGGACATAGGGCTGGAGTGTGCCTCCTTCCTTTCATGGATGTAGATAAAAGGATAGAAATTGTTTGTATTGATCCCACTGCAGTATTGCACAAATATTTTTCTTTGAGAAACTGACAACTGATCAAACCAAAAACCAAACTATAGAATCATAGAATAGTTTGAGTTGGAAGGGACCATTAAAGGTCATCTAGTCCAACCCCCCCATGAGTGAGCAGGGACATCTTTAACTACAGTAGGTTGCTCAGAGCCCTGTCCAACCTGACCTGGAATATTTCCAGGAATGGGGCTTCTACCACCTCTCTGGGCAACTTGTGCCAGTGTTTCACCACCCTCATTTTCAAAAATGTCTTTCATATATCTAATCTAAAGCTTCCCTCAAAAGAGGGTAAACTAAAAAGTTTAAAAACATTACCCCTCATCCTGTTGCAGCAAGCCCTGTTATAAAGGTTGTCCCCGTCTTTCTTACAGGTCCCCTTTAAGTACTGAAAGGTTGCAATAAAGTTTCCCCAGAGCTTTCTCTTCTCCAGGTTGAATAACCCCAACATTCCTAGCCTTTCTTCTTAGGAGAGGTGTTCTGGCCCTCTGATCCTTTTTGTGGCTCACTCCAATAGGTTCATAGCTTTCTTGCTCTGAGGATTCCAAATCTGGACACAGTACTCCAGATGAGGTCTTACCAGAGTGGACTGGAGGGGCAGAATCACCTCCCTTGACCTGCTGACCATGCTTCTTTTGATGGAGCCCAGGAAGAAGTTCACTTAATTCATCTTAATAAAGAATTTTTTTTACAGTGGGAACAATCAGTCACTAAAACAACCTCCCCTCAGGGATGTGGTAGAGTCCCTGTCACTGGAAGTTTTACAGATGCAATTGGACAAGGTGCTAGATAATCTTATTTAGGGTTCCTTTCCTATAAGAGGTTGGACTAGATGATCTTTCAAGGTCCCTCCAGCCTGGGCTGTTCTATGATTCTATGATAAATTCTGTTAGTAAGTTATCTGGTAAAAGGTTTAATAGAAGTTTCTTTGCTGCATGTTATTTAACTTTAGTTAATTATGCATACACATGAGATATGAGGAGAAGGCATGAAAAAAAGGAAAACATAAGACAAATCAAATTTGTTGTGAGTGAAGTGACAGTGGCATCTTCTTCAGATGCTTCATAGCTCTGAAATGTCAATTCATTCGCGTGTGCAATGTGTCTGCAGTGGTCTCAGCAGACTTCAAAACAGGATCATAACTTGGCTGTAAGGAGTTATTTTATGTCTATTAGACCATTAAAACAGATCCTAACATATCTCATTTGTTAAAAGAAAGGCAATGTTTTGTGAAAAATAGCTCCTTATTCCCAAATGGAATAAGAGCTGCTCTCTGCAGTTGCAGAGACATTTGGCAGTTATGACGTGGTGTTGACACAGCTGCAGGCCCTGGCAGCTGAGCCAGATTCACATGGCTCCACTCTTCAATTCCTCCCACTTCTCCCTCAAAATCCAGGGAAAAGTATTGGACACTTTCTCACCTGGCTTAGCTGGTTGTGTGCATGAGTAATTACAAGACTCCATCAGTGTCTTGTTTGATGTAGGCACGTTTGGCTATCATACTTTCAGTAGAGTTATGAAGTCAGCTCAATGCCTGTGTTTGAATACAAAGTTGGCTGTCAGTACATGACTAGGTCAAGAGTTGAATGAGGACAGATCTACCAAGATAAAACACAGACGAACTAACTCACATGGGTGAGAGAGAACCACAAAAAATATAATTCATAATGTCTTTGTTTAGCCAGATGTCTTACTGGATCCTTTGCTCTTCCTAAATATGAAAGCCTTTTGTGTCAAATATATCATAAAATTCAAAAAGCACCATGACAGAAAAGAAGGTGGAAAGGAAGGAGACATTAATATTTCAACATTAAGACCCACTAGGATTGTGAAATGTTTCTGCTTTAAATCACCAAATAGTGATCCGCTACAACCGTTTTGCCTGGAAAAGCACTAGGTGAAAAGTAGCTAACACAGCACAGATTTTTAAGACGCTAGTCTCTCCCTTTTTTGTGACTGATGAGTAATTGCCTTATATGAAAAGTTCATACTGCTAAGTTACATAAAGAGACTCTGATACAGTCAGATTTGTCCCCAAAGTGAAGTTTAGAATTTTCACCCACACCTCTTTTTAAAACTCCTCCAAACATTTCATATTCCTGTGGCAATTGCTTATCTTGGAATAATTTCTAGAAGCTCCTCCAGAAAACATTTTCACGGTGATTACAAGGGGGAAAGGGGCAGAAGAAAGGAACTTTTGTTCTTGTACATTTTCAAGTTCTAGATTGATCCTAAACAGGAGCTACAGTGAGACATACATTATAATTATAGGAGAGAAAAATCTTTATTTTGAGAACTGATTGATGAATTATCCATCTGTGACCTATTGGAGGAAAAAATATGCTTTCTATGGATTATTTTAATGTAATATTTTTCCATAGAAAGCAAGGTTCAAGGAATAAATAAGGTTTTTAGAATTACTCCCTGTGTGCAGCTACTAATAACTTTCTGAATCAAGTATATATTTATACTTACTGTGTTTTTTTTAAAAAAATAATTGAAACATTTTTCCTTCCATCACATTAGATTCAATGCATTTTTGCACCCTGTATTAGGAATAAACTTTTTTTTTCATATTCTTTGACAAATCTTACGCCAATATAATTCAGTTTAGTGGCACCGACTACAGGACCTAAAGTTTAACTGATGGCATGTCAAGTATTTTTAATACTATATTTAAATAATAATAATACTTATATACATTTTAGACACTAGTACACAAGGTTCTTAATTGTATAATGCTCCTTTACCTATGAAGCAGCTTTTGCCACAAAACAGGATCAACACCTCTCCATTGGCTTTTACACTTTTGTTATACCAAAAAATATTCCACATTTGCTACGTTACCAGAGCAAGTAGGTTACACTTTCACAGTGCTCAGCAGCCGCAGCAGTCCTGGAAATGGAACATTCCAGGGAGAAGCAATGCAGAAGTTCCTTCTGTGATCAAGTAAACAGGCCTTTCTGGTATGCCTAATGTTTTATATGCAGTCAATGAAAGAGTTAAATGTCTTTGAAGACCTTTGAAAGAAAGTCTTGTATGACTAAATTAGGCATGTCTTTCCTCCTTTGACAGGCACAGAATTCAACCTCTCTAGGCAGTTTGCTGTAAATCACTCTGGGGCTCATTTATAACAGTGTGGCTCACTTAGAATGCAACATAACCACTCCCCCAGGCTCCCCCAAAAGGCAGCAGCAACATCTTGGCTAGTCTAAGGTGAAAGTAAAAAGGATGGAATTGCTTGCCTCAAGTACGTACACTAGCTAGAGGAAAGACAAGTATTTCCAGCTTCCAACAATGGCTTCTAATCTATCATTTGCCAAAGGAATCAGACTAGGATGACTGACTGAAGCCCTAAAAAAGTCTGTATTTTTCCAAGAAATTGAAACATTTGACCTATATATCTCCCTAAATTTGGATCAGAACAGGCTGTACATGTCTGTTTCTCTAAACATGCATTACAAAAATCCCCAAACACACACAGAAAAACCCAAACCCCAACAACAACTACATTTGCATATCTGGGGAATTTTCATACAAAATAGTACCTAATGTCTTTATATGTGAAGGATTAATTATCTGGATTTCTGCCTGGGATTTATGTTTTAAGTTTACAATTCTTCTAAATGCCTAAGTGGGATTTTGGGAGACTGAATCACACAATACTTGGCTTTTGATTTAAATTGTATATCCAAATTCTAAAGTTAAGGGGAAATCATTGTACAGATCTCACAAAACCAAAGAAATTTGAATAACCAGTTAAAGAGAATATGCATTCAGTAACAATTTTTAGAGCTTTTGGAAGATCGAGAACATGCCAGAGTTTTATTTAATACATGGGCCTTAAAAAGCCTTGAATAAATAAGGGATTTCTTGTAACTGGGTTTATTTTTGGAATAACTGCTGTGTTTTGTCCCATGAGAATTGTAGCTCTGATGCTTCCTGAATAGATCTTGACCTTCTGAAATTCTCTTTGCTAAAGCAGTTACAATACAGATTACACAACCTAAAAATAGAAACTCAAAGGATACTTCTGAATTTTAATCTCTTTTTGATTCCTCCTCAAGGCAGTTAGCATGCAAGAGGCCTCTCATCTCTTCAGAGTGAAGCTGCCCTAAGAGAGCTTATACCTGGATAGAATGATAATCCTGCAATTTTTTTTCTGTGTCTAATGAACTGCATATAGCTATTTCTCATGCTTATAGTCAAAACTGAGGCTCAGATTAAGACTTCTGTAAACATTCTCTTTCCTCCCTTCAAAATGTCTTGCCTATTCTTTGGAGTCTGAATGCTTAGCATAAGGCATGGACCACCTAAAGAGACATCATTAAAAAAAAAAAAAAAAAAAGATTTCTTGAACCTAAAAATGTGGCCCCTACACATGGCAGAAAAAGTTTGAAATTATAACTTTCATACATAATTTCAATTTTTTTTTTTAATTAAAGAACAAATCATTAAGAACAGTAGTTACTACTAAGGTTAACTAAAGGGAAGACAGACTCATTTTTCATTTAAAAATCTTTGAGGAACAAATAATACTCAGCTAGATATATAATTTTTCCTTTCTATTTTCTCTGTATGTACTGTTTGCACAATACAGAATCTACTCCTCTCTCCACGTCTTCAGACAGGAGCTGAGATGATTAGGTGGCCACAACTTATCTGAGGAGTTGATACATCTCTTGTTGCTAAAAACAGATGACATGGTGTTACAGGACCTCTTGCTACTTCTCTTCTGACTGCCAAAAAAGCATTCTGAACAACTCCATGTTTTTGAAATAGGTGTGAGTTTGGGTTGGTTTTTTTGTTTGGTTTGTTTGGTTTTGTGTTTGGTTTGTTGGTGTGGTGTTTTTTTTTAATTAAACCCACTCTTCCTGGAATTCTGACCTATCGTTTCCTTCTAACTGCCCTTTGTTAAGACTGAGATGATAGATCCAAGACATTAGAAGACACCTTTCTGCTGAGGAACTACTATGTCTAAAGATATAACTCTTACCATAATGAGACAATTCTGTGGACTAGACACCAGAGCCCTAACAGGTATTAGCTCCTGGAAAGCATGTGACATTTTGTTTGGTGATTTCTGAATCCTTCTTGTGGCAGAGTTTGGTATCCAAGTATGGAGTACTTAGTATGTCAGAGCTGTTCTTGAAGACGCAGTGTCCTGAAACATGCAGTGGTTCCCAGAAAGGGTGCTCCACTTTGACTACTACTTATCACCTCTTCCAATGTCTGCAGCCAACATGTCAATGATCCAACCACCTCTGAGACACTCCAGTCATTTAATTAGAGAAGCTGTTTCTGCACCAACCAGAGACCATATTGAATCAGCTATCATTAAGGTTTGGCCTTTATCATGTGGGTTCCTTCTTCAGACAACATGCCAGGTAATGAGCATAGTGGGTCCAAACGTTACAAGGATCTACATCTCCTAGAGCTTGAATATAAAGTATCAAAGCCACAGATCTATTTCACATGCAGGGAATTAGTTCCTTACATGTTGACTGATGTTTTTACTGGATATAATTAGGCAACTATTGAGATTTTTGAACTGGTTTATCTGCTTTACATATATACTAAATACACAGTGTGATTCTAGTCTTTTACCAGAACCAAATGGTCTGTTTATGACATATCTTCAAATGTTATTTTTGGATCTTTTTTAGTCTACTTGTCTTGATTTTACAATTACACTGGCTCTTTATACAGACCTCATTTAGTCCTTGATGGACTACAGACATCATTATCCAGATCCTTATCAGTTTTCACTCTAAGCCATTATTTCAGTTGCACAACGACAGCAGTTAGGTCAACTCTCTCAAAATACAGTGCTTTAATCTACCCTTTCTTTACTTGTTCCAAGTACTTGAGAAACTTTTTATAGAATCACAGAATCATTTTGGTTGGAAGAGATTGTCACGTTAAGCATGCCAGTGAACCTTTAAGATCGAGTCTAACTGTTAACCCAGCACTGACAGGTTATGCCTAAACCACATCATTAAATGCCACATCTACAGGTCTTTTAAATAACTCCAAGGATGGTGACTCAGCCACCTCCCTGTTCCAGTGCTTGATAATCCTTTTGTTGAAGAAATTTTCCCTAATATCTAACCTAAACCTCCCCTAACACAACTTGAGGTCATTTCCTCTTGTCCTGTTTCCTGTTACTTGGAAGAAGAGACCTACCTGCACCTCACTACAACCTCCTTTCGGGTAGTTGTAGAGAGCTATAAGGCCTCCCCTAAACTTACTTTTTTCCAGGCTAAACCACCCCACTTCCTTTAGATGCTCCTCATAAGAATTGTTCTCTAGAGCCTGCACCAGCTTTGTTGCCCTTCTTTGGGCACTCTCCAGCACCTCAATGTCTTTCTTGTAATGAGTGGCGCAAAACTGAATGTAGTTTTCAAGGTGCAGCCTCATGCATGCTGGATACAGGGGGACGATAACTTCCCTAGTCCTGCTGGCCACACTATTTCTGATACAAGTCAGGATGCTGTTGGCTTTCTTAACCACCTGGACACAATGCTGGGTCATATTAGGGGATGGACTAGATGACCTTTAAGGGAACCTTCACACCCAAACCATTGTATGAATCTATGATATTAAGCCAGATGTTGAACACCACCCCCCCCAAGTCATTTTCCACCAGGCAGCTTTCCAGACACCCTTCCCCAAGCCTGTAGCATTGCATTGGGTTTTTGTGACCCAAGTGTGTGATCTGGCACTTGGCCTTCTGGAATCTCATGCAATTGGCCTCAGCCCATCAATCCATTCTGTCCATATCCCTCTAACTACAGAAAGTAAAATGCATTTTAAGATGACCACATAAGAACAGGCAAATAGAGCAAAAAGGTAATATAACAATAGTATTATCTATAGCATGTGAAATGGAAATATCCCTTGCATAAGTCAAATGCCTTCATAACTTGACACTCTTAAAAAGAAATCCCCCCACCAAACTAAATTAAGTTTTCAAAAAGGAGAATTTATGTGGTGCTGGAATTTACTTTCTACCTGTCACCAGGGCTTCAAGAGGAATATGACCAATAACCTTAAACTAGGAAGCAATCTCTTTGGAAATGTGCTGGTTCAAGCAGAAGTCAAGTCATAAGTTTTGTTTCCTGAAGAAGCACACTTGCACAGATTGAAGTAGATGTTCTCTTAAAGGCATAAACTAAGCTATGTCATACTACTTTTTCTTTTTTTTTCTTTTTTTTTTTAACGTTCTATTGTTCCAAAATGCCAAGGTTTGGTACCAGCTATATAAGGAGACGATAATAAGAATCCTCTTATGAATGTAACTTCAGGTGAGACAAAATTGTTTGATATTAATTGCTCACTGATAAGTACAGCCATTTGAGAAAGGAACATTTGTAAAGATGCTGCTCACACCAACTAAACCAAAGTGAATTCATCATCCTCAGGAGCACACATTGCATCACGTTAGTGACATGTATATTGCTAATGCAATTGTACCAAGGGGTGCAATTCCCATTAAGTCTCATTACTTGCTTCCTATTCACGTAAAGGTATTCCCATAATGACCACTCATTATAGAGCAGTGGCTACGTCCAAACAAGTTCACATCAGAATATTTTTCCTTGACTAAGTTCTGATTGTCAGAGGCATACAGAAATCAGGAAATCCAGGATGGCTGCAGCCTTCAGCTACTGTGTAGAGCTAGAATAAACATTCACTTTTTGAATGTTTATTTAAAGTACCTGAAGTATTATTTGCTTTTACAATAAGAATGAAATATAATGATAATAATCATTAAAGCCACAATGATTGTATGAAGTTCTTAAACAAGTCAACAGAAAGATTGTTTTGCAGTTTTACCAGAGAAAGCAGAGGACAAACTGCAGAATTATTCTTTGTCATTAAAGACATTTTTCACCATCAGTCTTCAAGAATGTCATCTGGTCTTCCTATTCCCTCAGCTAAGTGTCTGAAGAGAACTAACTTTCAGTTTATGCTAGCTCTCAGAAAATTTAAACGAGGTACTTCATAGCAATGGTTGTTCATTTTGCAAGTCTGAACCAAGTTGCCAAGGAGGGAATCAGACAAGGAAAATCGTCTCTAAATAAGTGCAACTTCTTTCACCAAAACCACTGAATTTGAATTTCAGTAACAGAGAATTACAATTAGTTTCTGCCTCAGAATTCCCAAAGTTAAGTAGACCAGAAACCCAAAATTAATCCAGTTTCTGACTTAGCATTTTGTTTTCTTGTTTCTTGAAGATGTTTGCAACCATACCCTAGCATTTGCTGGAACGGTTATGAATACCTGGAGGCTTAGGATCATGGTTACTCTCGCAATGCTGTGGCTAAAGAGACCAGTGTCAGAGATCTACTGACAATGTAATAAATCTATGGACCTCCTCTGTGAAGAATAAACAGTACTGTTTTTACAAACTTTTTTTCCTCTTCATTAAAGAGCTCTGTCTAGAAATTTTTGTACCTTTCTTTCAGCACAAAAGCAATTGCACCTTCACTGACATGAATGAAATAAGTCAAAAGTATTGCATTATTTTTTTTCTGAAAGTACAAATTTAAGCTATCAGCCTCCACAGCATCAAATGCAGACTGATCTTAGAGCACTACAGCAGACAGTTCATTGATCCATGTAATTTTTATAATTCTTAAAGATCAGATCCTACTTTCTAATATTATGAATTGTGCTGATGTGGTTTTAAACCACTGCATTTTGATAGGCTATTCTGTTCTTGCTGTTTTCATTAGCTACAACTATACCACCAGTCTATCAATACCAGGAGGTATTAGTACCAAGCATGAATATATAAAGAAATGAAACTTCAGAATTTATTTTTCTCATCTTCTTTAGGATTCCCATACTTTCTTTTCCCCATTGTGATTTAAAAATGTTGGTAAATTGACAAAAATATAAGATTGAATGTAACTGTGTATCATCTGACAATAGAAGAACCATTTCTCAACCTAGTAAACAGGGAACAGTGAAACCAGAACTGAATTTTTCCACCTCTTTCTTTGATTTGAGACTGATCTGAAAAAGAGATATACTTTCACACTCTGGGGAAAGAAATAGAAAATTAACTTTCATTGCTGTTATGCCTCCTTTAGCAGCAGGGTATGAGGTCACACTGCTGCCTCAATAAAGACTGCTCAGCCTCCTTCGCCAAGTGCTGTGGTCCTGTAGAGTATGAACAACTTGTCTATGAAAGAGACTCTGGATGTGGTGGCTCTATAAATGCCTTGCCTGTGCTGTTAATAAGGTATATCAGCTGGCAAATGGTCCTGCAGATTAAAGGCTACTGAACAGTAGTTTTCCAGCCTTGTAAAATTACACTCTCCTCCAATTTCTCCTAGAGTTCACCCATAGACAGGCATAAATACAGAGAGAATTGCAAGTTCCCAAGCTGCATGGTGCAAGATATAATCACGGATTTAATGCCCACTTTCCCCTCCTGCCATCATCCTGCAACAGGGAGAATATAACAGAAGGAGGGGTGTAGGTGGTGGGGTGGTGTTTCCATAGGCACTTGCAAAGCAAATATTGCAGCTACTGACTCCCTAACAAGTCTGGGAAGCACCTGGATCCCACTGTTAACATGACCTTCAACATTACCTGGTTTTCCTCTATGTAGTGTATAGTATGTCTGCTGTATGAAGCTGCATTTGTGAATGGCCCACAGGGAAGACAAGGACAGCAGCTGCAACCATTTTAGATACGTGCAGCCCAAGTTCCTTCTCCCTTTAAAAGGTTTCCACTTACCACCCTCACTACAGCAGAATTAAGAATACTGTAAAGCTAGTAAGCATCATCTAATATTGGCAATTTCCAACACCATTGCTATAAAATATTCATCTGCAGGGTCTTAATAGCGCATCTTGCAGATCTTGTCAAAGAAGAGAATAGAATAGATCAATATATGAACTGACCTATCTCTGTTCTCCTCGCAACCAAGAAAACAGGTATTCTGTAGCTTTTTACATCTCAAAACGACACAAAAGCAACTACCCTGTTTGGGGGAAAAAAAGCTAATGTCAAATTATATAAGAACAGGGCACTTCCTAGTTTTCTGCCAGCTTCCAAACCCTTCAGTGCTTCATTTTAAGCCTCTCCTGAGCTGCACATTATTCCTTTATCTTAGTCCCTAACAAGCTCATGAAGGAGACATCTACTGTTAGTGACTGATACAAGTTTTTAGCACACACCTTATTCTTTGACAAGAGATCAGCTGTGTATATAAAGGACTATCTCCTTTAGTTTGCTTTGAACCTGGCTCTGACTACTTAATGCCTACTTGTTGATTTCTGTTGTTTTTTGGTTTCCCCTCTCCTGCAACAGAGAAATATGGCAACAATTTTCTGCTCACATTTCCTGTGTTACTAATGTACTACTGTCAAGTCTCCTGTCACTTGTCTTCTTTCCCTCAACTTCTTGGTTGAGAAATTCAGCTCTCTGATTTTTACTATTTGTAACAGAAGATAAGTACAGACAAAAGGATGACAGCAGTGGATGGTATGTTCAAAAAAAAAAAGGATGGTACTAAAAACCTGTAAACCAAACACAAACCATACCCAAAGGCCACACCTCATCCAGACTAGAGTACATTATAATTTTAGAAATTATGCATCTTTTCGTACAGTATTGTTTTAACTCTTAAAAAAATATGGTTTATTACATGCAATAGCCAGATTAACAATTGGACTTAAAGTCATCGTATTTTACAAAAGCAGAGGCATGCTATAAGCCCTGACTGTAGGCACTGAACATTCAGGAAACCAAACAAATCAAGCAAAACAAAACAAAAAAACAGCCACACCCTAACATATTCATTTACTCACAAAAGGCATTCTAGCTTTCAGCTTTCTTCTTTCTTGATATGATGATACAGTTTATTTACATAAACACGCAGGCTTCCCTAGCTTCATCCTCTTCCTGCTCACCAAGCTGGAGGCTAGTCCAGGCTTCCCAGTCTCCAGCTACAAGGCCTGGTGTCTCTCTTTTATTTGGCCATATTCACAAGCCTCTAATCTTCACACACAAACACTTCACAGGGTTCTTTCTCTCAGTTTGTTCACAAAGTCTCATATCAAGCTGACTCTCAGCTCTTCTGCTCTTAAGTCCACAAGTGTCATTCTCCCCACTATTCCAGTAAAAACAATGGAAATCCCTTCCAGTACCAAATTTCAAACATCTTTTCCAGAGCTATAAGTCTCTTGGCTAATCCTGCAATGAACACCTTCGGTGGTTTGGCTGATTTTTTGTTTTATCTGTAGGGACAGATCAAGGAAGTTTAATGCCTCAGAGTCTGATCTTTAAGAAAGAGATGTTACATTTATAGATCATTTTAAAGGATATAATTATATAAGCACAATTTAATCATTATGAGTCATTGTGGATATGGAAAAAGTAAATCATGTTAAAGAAATCTGGTTAGTTTTAAAAAATGAAAATTGTTATTAGCCTGGATAAACCAAGAGGCTTGACATAGCCGAATTTTTAAAAGGTTCAGAGGAAATTCAAAATGATGGATCATTGTTATCATCAAGAAATTTTTGCTGTGGAGTAAATCCTTAGTGAAAATGAGCTTTAAACTCTTCTCTAATATCAGGCACTTGTGACCCAGCATTCATATCTGAAGGTCAGTATCCCGAAGTCTAATTCTTTCCCATCCTTGATCTTTAGATTTAGATTTTTGGGATACCTGCTTTTCCTGTAAACCCATGGTAACTTCAGTTAGGGTTAGGGATGCAGTTAGATCCAATCTCCAGATCCAGTGCAGTTGCTTGCCTTCAGGGATCAACAGTACAAAGGTACCAGTAAGTACCCAGAAAAACAGGGGATTAGAAGAAAAATGGAAAGGCAGCCACTGAGAAGTGAAGCCCCACAGGGCTGTAGATTGATACCAGCAGATTTTTCATATTTTATTCAATGGTCTAGATAAAGCTGTAATAAGTCAGATCATTAAATTTGCAGATGATGCTAAAATAAGGGTAGTCCTTAAGACTCAGATGAATGTAAGAATAATCCTGACATTACAAAATGGGCTCAGAAGAAAGATAGGAAATTAAATGAGTATTCATTTAATGTCAGAAAAAGTGACATGCTTCAGTAAAAACAATGCCCAGGACACATACTGAGACACTTACAACTTAAATTACACTAAGTTAATGAATATGCAAAGAAAGAGAAATCTACAAGTTACACTTACATTGTCATTCACATTCATAGTTTTAAATGATAAGAAGAAGGCATGGTCCCTGTCCTAAAGAGATAACAGATTAGCATGGACAAAATAACACTGTCATTTAACACAGTAAGACAAGGTTTTTGCTGGCAAACTCCAGAAAGGAGAGCTACAGCCCTCTGGACCAGGCAGTCATTAACAAGGCTCAGAAGAACAACTGTGGCCACATCACCATCTGTGACTTTCTACTATTTTCTTCTCTACAAATATATGTCTGATTAGAGGTTACTTCAAAATTACACAGATAGTTTTTGAGAACATAAGTCCTCAGGTATGAAAAGAGCAATGTTATGTTACCAAATGAGTAATACTCCACAAAATTAAATGTCCATTTGTAAGGGGAGGTCAAAAAACCCCAGTAAACAAACAACAAAACCCAACCTCTAAAAGCTGGTGTCCAACCCTCTCTCAAGGTTAGACCAAAAAAAGAGTCTGAGAATACAACAAAGAAAAAGCCAGTAAGATGTAGAAGAAAGAGGGAAAAATAAAACAACGACATCAAAACCAGAACAAAACAAACCTGCAAGCAAGGCAAAGGTACTTAGCTCTAGCTCACACACACAAAAAAGCCAATGCAAAAAACAGCTTTAGAAATATCAAAATAATTTTGCTTATCTAGCAGAAAGATTGTAAAAGCCAGTGTTCTCTAGTAATATTACTGCAATAGCATCTCATAACACCTACCTCCAGAGTAGAAAACATCTTTTCATTATACTAGTGAAAATTCTAAGGAAGATTGAAAAAAATCCTTCATAATTTACCCTTGAACCAATGCAGTCACTTACAATGAGGGCAGCAGGTTCCCAGGTGTTCTTGGTTTAGCCAGATTTCTCCACCTAGCCTATTAACAGCCCCAACAAACTACAAGTGTCCAGCTGTAGACCCTTAGTTAGACCTACTGTTTGTTACAATTCAAAGAACAAAATTTCAAGGAAAAACAACAGCAGTGTTAACAGAGATAAACTGCCAAGGTCATATGATTCATTATCTAGGAGCTTAGCAACAAAGGAGAGCTGTGAAATACTATAATAGCAATAAGCCAATGGATTAACACAGCATCAAGCAACATCTTGAAGGCAATCAAAGTAGTAAATAAAATGAAAAGCAGTGAAAAGAATGAGAATAGGGTGTTCAGTTTCTTAATAGTATAAAATAGTGAATTGTAAAGGAGCTACACATCTTAGAGCAATATAAACAGAAGATGGGGCGGGGGAAGATGCTAGCAAAGCTTTACCTCAGTTAATAAGCATTAAAATAAATTTCTATCCCTTCTTTAATGAAACATCTTATTGGTGTCTTTCCTAAATAAACTACAAGAACTCTGATGTTTATAAATGACTTATCATAAAATATTTAAGAAAAATTGGAACAGTTACATGATATAATGAAGTACTATTTAAGATTACCAGAAAAAAATCAAATAATTCATCTAGCCTATGCTGCAGTGGAAAAAAAAAAATAAAAGAAAAAGAAAACCAGTGAGTCATAATGGTAAGCAAGCACTCTGATTTCAGTTTAGAAAACACAGTTTGATATGTTAACGAAAAGAATGCATTGCAGTAAGTGTATCAATATCAATCAAGTCAGAGAATATGTATCTGGAAGCATGACATAATAAAGACCATAGTTTGTGATATAAGTTGTATATAATCTGTTAAAATGTCACAAACTTTGAGTATTCAAGATAAAGTCTTATTTAAATATAAACTTACCAGAGAATAAACTCACCAGAGAATAAACTTGTTTTGAATGAAGAGCAAGCTAGATGTCAGGATGACTTTCACTCAGTAAGTATGAGTCTATCATCCTTTGGTAGTATCTCCTTGTGGCATGCACAAAATTACATCTGCAAAAGATTTTACATTAATCACATTTGCTGTTAAATATCAAGGTCTAAGCTTGTATATGAATTTATACATTAAAAAGTCTAATTTAGCAATACTATTTCCTATGTAAATCTTTGTAATGCTTCAGATACAATAATAAATATATGGAAATGGTTACTTCTTAATAGCAACTACTATGAAAGTTGGAAGAGACCCAAAATCTGAAATCTTAATTTCCCACTATTTTAATCTTTACTGTCTCCACTAGCGCTCCAATCCCAGCCACCCACTCACACAAGTATACTAAAAGTTCTCTGTTGTCTCTCAGCTTGGTTTTCTTCCAATATGGAGTAAGTCATTCAAGGCATCTGGATTTCATGACACCCAATCTGAGTGAGTTTTCAGTCAGTGAATAATTCTGCTTTTCTGTTTGCAAGAGATAGCAAGAAACTAAATACCTATTTAATTTCTTTCTCTCACTTTATATTATAAAAATGTACATATTACTCTGCTTAGGACAGGAAGGATGAGGAACTCTGATATTACAGGCAACAATTCCAAAACATCTACTGTCAAATTTTTATTCAAAATTTATTGACAATCACTTTATCCATTGTATTTCAAGGCTTCTTTGCCAATTAGTTTATCAAATCCTCTTTTTTTGATGTTTATGCCCCGAGAACTCAAAGATAATGTGCAAACTGCCCTTTTACTCTCTCAGGTTCTGGTGTGCATCCCAGTTGTGTTCTACTGGCACTCTTCTTCCACCCCTATGATACAGGCAGCTGGTTTTCTCAGTCTAAAAGCAGCATTTGTTACATCCTCTATCTAAACAAGAGGAATTCCCTGTTAATTCCAGCTACCATGCAAACTACAGACAGCCTGGGAAAAAAAACCCCAATAATACTGTCTCTTAGCTTTTATTTTATTTCTTGGAAAGATGAGTCCTTTTGCAGTCTCTAAGTAGCCTTGTTGTCACCTTCTGCATATAGGTGACTGGAACTGTATCTAGTATTATGGCCAGGATCTCATCAGCATCTTGTAAAAATAACATTAGGACTTTTCCATCTTAACATGGAATTTCTCAGTGAACATGTCCTCCTTTCTCAACCACAGCTCTTTAGAGACCCCCTAGAAGTCACTAGCAAACTCAGCTCTTCCTTCTCAGTTACTCTTGGTCACTTGTGTTTTGAGTTAACAGCAGGTTTTTGTCATTAGCCCTTCAGTGAATGACATTCCTTTTCATATTTCATTAAATTTCTGATATTCTATTCCTTAAGATTATACTATATCCAGATCTGTCTTGACATCTTTCAGCTTTATCAACTAATTTTCATTTCTGCACTCAAACATTCTGTGCCAAGGTAATTAGAGAAAAGCTAAATATTAATGCCAAGACTGAGTCATAAAGAGTTTTAGTATTAACTCCCAGGGTGTTTTCTTATCAGTTCCTCCTAAGAAAATGAAAACAGGTGAACTGGATGAGACCAAAATTTCCCTTCTACCTAGATGCTTAGGGAACATGATTTTTCTGCTGAATAGCCCATTAGAGACTTTTTTTTATTCCATATGTCCATCTAAGTATTTTTGAAATCCATAAACACTTTATAACATTCTATAGCTGTGCATTTCACAGCTTGATTATGTGGCAGGTGAAATAGTACTCCATTTTCTTTTGAATGCAACACCTTATAACTTCATTTGATGTTACCTAGATTTTCCAATATTAATGAAAGTTAATAAGCATCTCCAACTGATGATGATGCCCTTTCTACTTGTGATTTTATTCCCTTTCAGCAGACTTTTATTGAGGCTGAAAGGACCTACTGTATTTAGTCATCCCTTTTTTTTTGTTGTTTCCTTTATACCTTATAATTTCTGCATTTATCATAATCTCTCCCAGTTTTTCTAATAATTTCATATACAGCAGCATACAAAATTATTTGTTAAAGTATTGATAGATGACATATTATACTGTTCTTGCCTAAAAAATCAGTTATCTCATGTTAAAATGGCAGCAATTTAACCTGGCATGACCTCGCTTTGGTTAACTCATGATGCATTTCATTCTATTTCCTATTTACCTGCCTATTTTTATTTTAATTCCTTTCTAAAAAAAAAAATCATTTTGAATTCTATTGAGGTCAGACTACTGAGCATCAAATTACTTCAATAATTTTCTCCTTTTATCTAATAGAAATGTAGTCTCTGTTGTTCTCCAGTGATGAAAGCACTGTTATTCATTCATTATTTTAGAACTGTGAATAATGGGTGCCCAAAGTTGAACTAATTAAACTTACTTAGGTTTTTTTTTCCAATAGCTATTTTCTTTTTTATATACTCAAACTCATGAACCGTCCTCATTTTGCTTTCATGTTCTATATCTTCATCTTAATTTAAAACTGAAAAAAGGCATTCGTTTGTATTTGTAGACATACTTTTTAAATTTATCTTTCCATTCCTTTTACAACTTCTGAGCTAAATATTTTTCAGCTCTTAGCTGATTCTTACTAGTGTCTGACTTCCTACATAAAGTTTTCTTTGCTGATGAGTTCTTTTTTCCATTCCTTTTAGATTTACTCCTAATATATTTTTAACATAATTATTCATCTAGTTAGACTTAGAACTTTTCCTACATATTTATGTTCTTCCTGCAGTCTACAAGTAATTCTTTAATCTTTGCAGGTCTGGTTGTACAACCTGTTTAGGTGTCATTGGGAGGGATTATTACTTCAGTGCAGTGCCTTTCTACTACTTGCAGCAACATGGATCTGGTGATGTTCCTGAACCAACATGCTACCCCCACAATGCAAATAACTGTGGAAAGTGATGTAGCAGGCATCCAGGTGGCTCTGCACAGAGTTGTGGTCTGTCTCAGCTGAAATGAAGGTGGATTTTAATAAGATATGACAGGCTCAGGCAGGATGTCTGTGTCTTGTGCTCTCAGGACACAGTGTTCCAAGAAGCTTATTAGCACAGCATTGTGCAAACATAGGCTGGTACCTTTCTGAGCTTAATGCACCCAATTGTTTGATAAAAGGATGGTATAGAGAGGCCTACAACCCTTTCCACAATCTACAGGAGAATGACTAGGTATATTAGAAGTTCCTGGCCATATGGAAAGCAGAGACCTGCATTTGTACTATGTTTGTAGCGTTCCTACTCTCTGTCTCTTGTGATCTTACTTGCTAAGTATCCAGCACAGATTTTAGTGATTTTTACTCATTTCAATTAAACAAATCTCTCCCTTAATATCTATCTTCTAGCCTAGAGAAAGAAGCTTTCATTTGCTGCCTCTAGTGTTCTCTCTTAATACTCATTGGAGCAATCCATGATCTTGAAAGTACAGTTAGATGGAGAAAAGTGACTTTGAAGTCCTTGCTCACTTAAGCTGATATCACTGAAACTGCTCATACAAGACAAACAGATACTGTACCAGTCGGTGACTATTCTCATGTAGAAATATTTGCACAGAAGTCACAGTACCCTGACTAAACTGTTCGATTCTTTCCTAGGTTATCCTTTTACAGACATTTCTAAAACACCAAATAACATGATATAGTTCCTATTAAATAAATGTAAGGTAGGATTAATTTGGATGTATTTTCATCATAAAAAGAATCTTTACAACATCATTAGCATTTTATTTCTCCCTCTGGCTCTGTAAATGCTGAATAAAATGGAGAATATAAAGCTGGCTGTAAAAATTGAACACTTCTCACACAGCAGCAGAAGTGGATATATTATTTATATGAGAACAGTAACTGAAGACATTATCAATTGTTTTATATAGTCTATGAATAGGTTTATGCACTAATATTTGTAAAACATGCAGTTCAGAAAACAGTCAAGGTATTCAAGGCTTGATCAAGTACTTTTGCACTCATATTGTTTTAGTCAGTTATGTTTGCTATTCTAAGATCACACTCCACCTCTTCATTTCATAGTAAGATCCCTGTCTGACTAGCTCCCTGACTGATTTGTGTTATTATCATAATGGAGTTATTAGGGTATAAACCATGTTGCTACTGGTGAAGATACACCAGAATAAATAAAAGCAAAGCCAGATCTTAAGATATGTGAAACAAACCAAGAAGTAGAATATAATTAAAACCTTTGGTTGTTTGAGAAAATAAATTTCCTTTAAAAATCATAATTATCTGAAATCAAAACTTATGCCAAAAAAACCCCAAACTAACCAAAATAAACCCCTACCAAAATCTGAGACAACAAAGACATTTCTGGCTTCTTTCATGATCTGAAATATTGGGGAATTCTTTATCATATTGCTGTAGAAAAGAAGAAGCCAGGAAAAAGGCCCCGAAGTCACTACCTCTAGCAAATAAACATGAAACTTTCCTATGAAGATATTCATCATGAGCTGGATGTTGTGAGAGACATGGGTTAAGGAAAATAAGGCACATTTCTCTGGTGTACATGAAGGGACTCCAGGAGTCCTCAGGACAATAAGGAACAGAATGGAAAGAGGCTGTCCTAGGGACTGTGCTTGCCATAGCACACTCTCCTTTCACACTTTGGATCTCCTAATTTCTCCTGGAGTTTTGTGAGGTAGTGTTTCTCAGTACTGCCTACTGCTGACACCAGGAACTGAATGCTAGACTTACAGTTCATACACATTTTAAAAAATTGTAAACACATTGGCTAATTTATTGTAATGTAAATCCATTGGCCACACTTACTCATTGTGTATCAGTTTTACAACTCTGGACAAGTCTAGAGCCCTTGACATAAGCTCTAAACAGACACAAGCCATATTCACGATATAATCCAGAGGTGTGAAGGTGGCTTGCTTAGAAGAAAAGAGTTAATTTCATTCTAAATAACCTGGGGGGTTCTGTCCCTTTGACCACAGAGACTTCAGCTGCTTACAAGGAAAGGCTGCCAAGCCTTTGTTGACTGGCTAACTGCTACTGTGCTCACTCTGTTAGATTTGGTCTTGTCAATACTTGTCAAAAACTTGCATATATCTATAGATATTCAAATCCTGCATTTGTTTCACTTTGGGGTTGCAGCTTCTGTTAATGGGTTTCTTCCAAACAAACTTTAGACATCTGGGTAAGTATCTAAGCTCACCTATCATTAAAAGAGAGAGAGGCGCTTTTTTTTAATTTCAATATGATTTGAACCTCGCCACATTTTTTTTTTTATATCTGTATTTTCATTCTTGTATATGCTTTGATGACAGGTGTGTATCTGCTTTTGTTTTAACTGAAATTTTTAGTTGTCATACAATTTTTTTTTACTGATACATATTCAGATTTTTTTTTTCCAAAGATTATTCTTCAAGGCTCCAATAGATGTCACCATCAAAATATAAAAGAGAGCTGGTTGTGTAATGAAGTCAAAAAGAAAAGCAGCAGGGAAGCCTTACTCACTGGACTACTTCAAATCCCAGCATGACTGCACAATTCATTAAGCTAGACATTGAAGTTAGCAGCTGCCGACAAACACTGTATGTCTTTTTATTCTCTCTGTCTTTACTATTAGATCAAAAATATCTAATAGTTTCACTGAATATGAAAGTAAGCTTGAGCCTACTGAGTGTCTGGGCTAATAAGCACTCTACTGTTAGTTTTTTCTCTCTCCTGATTGAACTACAAAAAATGGCCTTTCTTTTCTTTAGCCCACTTTGCACATTATTGTGCTGTGTTTTACAAATGCTTGTTTTTCCTGTTGTTTTGGATTGCATCTGGAGTAAGTCTGTTATGAAGTTTTACTACTGCTTTTGGAATGACCTGCCAAAACACAACAGTGCTTCTTGAAATGGATAATTAAATTCTACAAGTAAAATTATTTCAGAGCCATTTGCCCATGCAACACAAATCTTTCAGCTTTTGTACTGACTAAGAAGATACTTCGTTCTTTTTCTCTAACCTCTCTAACCCCTAAACCTTTGGGAAAAAAAAAACATATTTTCTGTGTGAATATTGGAATCTTTCATTGTTCTGAATCTCTTTTTATACTACTTGGAACAGGGTAGCAAAACTCTGCATAGGTACCATGTCAGCTCCACTATATGAAGTTGACATGACTCTACCAGCTCTACTGCCTTGGAAAATAAGCTATTTTAAAAAATAAAATACACTTTCTAAGCCCAATTCTTGGAAACACACAAGGAAATGTGAGGCTTTCTACCTTTAGATAACCTAGTGACTTGTTCTATAAATTTCTGTAAGCCCTTATATCAAATGTCATTTTGATCATGTAGTAGAGCATTTTCACTTGTGCAAGTTTTTAAAAAACTGCATCAAGATCCATCCCTAAACTAAATTGTACCACAAGATGTCAGTATCCAATACAAACAGCTCATATGTTCATGGCTCCCTATGCTCTGTTTGTGAACCTTGTTCCAGTTTGGAGTTATTTTGAGTAGCAAATATGTCCAAAAGTTTGCTAGTCTATTTACAAGCAACTAGCTGAAGAAAAAAAGAGACAAGAGTAGTTGCATGATTTGTTGCAAAAGACCTGTCCAGCCTAGACCCCTATTGCTCATGTAGGAAGTCTTCTCACAAGAAGTCTAGAATCCTAGATCTGTGTATTAATTCAAATACACAAACACTTGAATGGTTCTGCTATTGACAATCCTGTGGCTCCCAGTCTAGAGAACTATGCAAATGTCTTTGTAAAAAATTTCTGCCCTAAGCTGCAAAACTTAGAAGATGATACTGCACTTACCTTTTAAACCATTGTTTACAGGGAATTTGGCTGAGCCACAGATTAAGGAGTTTAGGATGTGAGGAAATTCAATGAGACAAAAAGAAAAAAAAAGAAACACAAAGGTCAACACAGCTACGCAATCTATGTCAGCCAAGGATCAGGCTCTTCTTAATAAAACACTGTAGAAATAGGACCAAGCTGCTGCTTCTGTCTCATCTGCCTAATTTTTTTTTTTTTTTTTCCCAAGACCAGCTTTTGGATGATGGGAAGCTCCAGAAGGTACAAGCATCACTGCATGCTGGAGACCACTAAGTATGAGCACACCCTACAGGTTGCAGGGTTTCTTCCCACCAGAAATAGCAGCACCTGAGTTCATATAATCTAGAATTAGCTCTTAGGAAATGCAGCAAGGGGCTTTTTAATTTGCTTTTTACCTGCTGTTTCTTGTTAGAGGAAGGGTTACTCTTTCATCTCTCACTAATCTTCTCTGATGTGCTACTGACAGCAGGAACCTTATCTGCAAGATTCTCTTCATCTTTGAATCAGGTCATTAAAGTAGACCACAGTCCTCACACATGGTGTCTAAGCACCTCCAGAGATTATGTAAAATGAGCAGTCAGTAAGCAGATTGAAAAAGATTGAAACATTGCTCTTCTTGACTCTTAGAAGAACTCTTACATGAGTAATCCATACACAGGAGTTGATGCTAGGGTCCTCAGCCTAGACTGCTTTCTCCATTTGTGTAGCTTTTCTGTAGAAGGTGTAAGAAAGGCACTGATACCTTCCAACGAATCCAGTGAGAAAAAGTGAAAAGCAGCAGTCCCCAGTAGCAATTGCCATATGTCATGGTTTAGGGTCAGGGTGGTCCCTTAGGCCTATAACAGATGTTCTCTGTTAACACCCCTCCCTCCCCAGAGGGAAGGAGAAAGGGAATAAGGGAGAGAGACTGTGCGATTAGAAAAGGAAACTAGAACAGCTTTAATAAAAATGAAATTAATAATTATAAAAATGGAATATATATAAATATATACAAAATCTGTATCGAACCCAACCCCCCCCGATGGTAATTACATCACCGTCACCACTGATGCTGTGGAGCAGGCACTGGGGGTGTCCCAGACTGGGCCCAGCAGCAGATGGGAGTTGTGTTCAGGAGCTGGATTCTGGTACCAGATTCAGGAACACACAGACCGGGATCAAAGGCAGAACAGAGTCCTCCTTGCATGTTCCTAGGAAGAAACTGAAGGAAGACCCGAGCCAAGCCAAGCCAAGCTGGCAAAGCAGTCCAAGAGGGGAGAAGAGTCCAGAGACCCTTCAGATCCCTTAGCTCTAAGCTGAATATGATGTATATGGGCTGGAATCCCTCATTGGTCACTTTGGGGTCACCTGTCCTGTCTGCTCCTCCCTGCAGGTGCAGCCTTTCACTTTTCTGCACCCCCCAACGTGGTACACAAGATCCAGCAGTGGCATTGGTCTGCACACCAATCCTTGGTAGTAACTCTAAACATGGGGTGTTACCACTGCCAGGAGAAGAGACTGTGAAAACAGGCTGCTAACTTCAGACAGCGCAGGTAGTTAGAAGAACTGAGCTTAAAAGTAAAATTACTGAACAGAATTGGTTCAGTTCTCACTCAAACAGGACAACATAGCACAGCAAAATCATTAATGGCATTCTATTAATCAGATTTTCTCAAACAGATAGAATACAGGATTGTATCTAGCGTATAATTTGATACTTGCTATAGGGATAAAGAAAATAAAATGTAAAGTAAGGAATGACCACAGCTATGAAAAGCTGCAAATTAAAAGATTGGTAGGACTTCCAATGCATTGTTCAAAAAACCCTAACATATTTTCTCCAGACAAGCAAATAAGATGCAGAAACCATGAAAGAAAAATATATTTCTATGTAATTTTAGCTTGATTCTCCCTACTCAGAAGTTGTTCCCCAAAGGAACCAAACATAAGAACAAAGGCATGTAGTGTTATGTTTTGCACCTTTTTAACCTTGGTGTCCAGTGCATACATTGTCAGTAAAGAACAGAGGTTTGTGACTGCAGTTTCCTAGAAATACTAGAGAGTCGTTGAGAAATATGCCTATGCCTTCTGAAAAACGCAAAAGTATATCTACATATCCTATTCTGTGAGAATTCAGACATTATTGCCTAACCAGGGAAGCTCAAGGACTCAGGCACTATTAATACTGTTGCTCTGAGATCTCCTTAATAGGAAAATGGGCCTTACAGTTGAGGATTTTCCACGTATATTTAGACTACATAACTACATTTTCCATAAGTTCCAGAAAATCTTCCAGAAAAAACAAAAACATCACAGTGCACATTTTTAGCAAATTTGACTGAGCTCAGACTGTACAACTGAACTTGAAATGTTGAGTTACTTTTACTAATAACACAGTGATCAATATTTTCTAATTCTTATCAACAATAATATTGGTCTTTACTGCTGTTTCCCACTAAAATCCGACTGCAAGACATCTCTGGTAAGGTCTTCAATGTACTGATAAAAATTGACTTTAAAGCTACTTCCCTGTGCTACACTGCCTACAACTATATTGTTTGTGAAATATTTTCTAGAGGAAATATTATCTGAACTTTTGTTCATTCTGAAAATTCAAAAGAAATGTTTGGGGTATTTTTGTTGTTGTTGTGTTGTTTTGGTTTTTTTAAATACTAGACCTCTGTATGCATTAATCAGAAAAGTTTTCTGATGGTGATTGACAAGCATTGTATACTGTATATACCTTGTGTATACCCTATATATTGAGTATACCTAGAACAGCTTTAATAAAAATGAAATCAATAATTATAAAAATGGAATATATACAAATATATACAAAATCCGTATCGAACCCAACCCCCCTGATGGTAATTCCATCGCCGTCACCACTGATGCTGTGGAGCAGGCACTGGGGGTATACATCCTAGTAAGTGGGAAAATTACAGTAGGAAATGTATTAAATTCTGCACTTCAGTGGATGGTTTTTTATCAGCTCAATGGCCAATACCGCATCTTTCTTATTTTCATTACTTTGCATATAAGTGCAATAGAATCTAACAGGAACATAAAGACATGCATTGCAAATACACATCAAATGCTCAAACTCACCACCATACCATTTCATCTTCCTGACTAAAGTTTTGGTGGAACAATCCCTGGTACATATTAGAAGACCCATTTGCTTTGCACTTACCAAGGCAGAATGTGACAGAAAACTTTCTGAAGAGGAGAAACCCAAAGAAATAATAATAATAACCACTACCACCCATAAATAGGCCACAGGCACTGTTTGTAGACCATCTTCTCTGTCATAACTGTTCTTATTAACTTTCTGTGTTGAATGAGAGATACTTTGTGTTATTCACTTCTGTGCCTGACAGGTTTGTCCTGCTGCATCTCCCTGCCAGAGCATACCCACCTCTTGCTGCCCCAACAGGGTCTGCTATTTCTGTGCTCTGTTGGAGAATGGCTAGAAAACAAGGGTCATGTATCTTTAAGGGAAATGCTTGCTGAAGCAAAGTGTCAGGCTCGG
>WUAM01000424.1:1166747-1196651 GCA_024336885.1 Actenoides hombroni | reverse complement strand
GAAGAGAGGAGAAGAGAGGAGAAGAGAGGAGAAGAGAGGAGAAGAGAGGAGAAGAGAGGAGAAGAGAGGAGAAGAGAAGAGAGGAGAAGAGAGGAGAAGAGAGGAGAAGAGAAGGCAAGGCTCTGGGGAGACCTTAAAGCAGCCTTCCACTACTTGAAGGATGCCCACAAGAAATTTGGAGAGAGACTGTTTAGAAGGACATATAGTGATAGGAGGAGAGGCAATGGTTTTAAACTAGAGAAGGGTAGATTTAGATTGGATGTTAGGAAGAAGTTTTCTATTATGAGGGTAGTGGAACACTGGAGCAAGTTGCCCCGGGAGGTGATGGAGCCCCCAACCCTGGAGACGTTCAAGGTCAGGATGGACAAGGCTCTGAGCAACCTGATCTAGCTGAGGATGTCCCTGCTTACTGCAGGGCAGTTGGACTAGCTGACCGTTAGAGGTCCATTCCAACCAAGGCATTCCATCATTCTATGATTATGTACCTTCACACATAACAAACCTAAAGCAAGACAGGAGAGGATATTTTTGCAAAGGCAGATAAAGACAAGAGGGAGACAGAAAAATGGGAAGAAAGAATAAAGGAGGAAGCATAAAAAATATAGCAAGGGTTGGTGGGTATCACTTTTCTTTGCCAAACCATAAACACGAGGATGCTCAGCAGTTCATTCTTACTCAATGTTTCCACATTTTTCTGCTGTTTTCCATAGGTGGGGCAAAAATGACAAAGGACCAAGACAAGTTTTCCATTGGACCTGATACTAATACAGAAGTGCTTCTCAAGTGTGTGAGATATCTTATTTTTACGTTACCTTGCGGTATCTGAGCTTCATACTCAGTATTTTTAAACTTGTTTCCCCTATACAAAGAGAAAATCTTAAAGTCTACAGTACATCTCTTGTTTGCTTTGACCAGAACTGCTGGAAATGATGGGTAACAACATACTGTGTTTGAAGTCTGCATGTGCTGAGCTACTGGGGGGAGGGGGCCCTCTGAGAGCCAGCTCTGTGGCCCTCAGTTTTAATTCCTAATTGAACAGGTCAAACATCAGCAGGGAACCAGGAAATGCTGCCTCATGCCCATTGTATATGCCTATGCTGGAATCACGAGGTTTTACGGAAAAAGGATAGACCAAGAATAGTTTTTTCCCATTCAGCATTAGCAATCCCAAGAGTTTAAAAATAATGAGTCAAGTCTCATATAATCACTAGGGTGGTTTAAAAGGAAAAATATTTTAAACCATTACCTATTAATATCTTCTTGTTTGCCTCTTAGATTTCGAACCTTCTATAGCTCTTGTTTTCAGCAGTCAGAAACATTTGTTGAAGAAAGCAAGTATGCAAAAAAAAAAAATAAAAATAGCAGCAGTCATAGGATTCCAGGAGCCAGAGTTTTAAGAAAAGCTTCAACTATGGGCAACATAGTTTGCATAATACTGAAAGATGTGGCAATGCCTTGAGCATTCTCTGGAAGTTACTGCTTTTTTGATGAACACCATCACTGAGCCATTGATCTTTTTATCACAGGTTAAAAAGTAAAGAAGAAAAGTCTGAACAACTTACCTTTGGTGCCATTCAGCTTGGTAACATCTAATTGTATGGCATAAAATTCTGAAAGCTCAAATAAATTTGTCTGTAAAAAGCTTTACAATATCTGATCAACTACCTCCTTTTAGATAATGGTTTAGGTAACAATGTCCCTAATCCCACAGACTTGAGGAAAACTGGAGACAGGAAAGACAAGAGAAAGGGCCTGGAGTAATTTGTACCTGGTATGCATGGCTTATAGCTTGAACTGTCATCATTTATCCATCAAAGGGCTCTGATTTCAATATAAGTCAAAGAACACTATGTTAGCCACTTACAGGAACAAGTAATTGTGCAACTGTTTTACATTTAATTAATGCACTGTACCAAAGCTTGAGTTACAGTAAATATTGCATCATTCTTGTTTCCATACAGGGAATGCTTGCTCTGCTCAGCAGCAAGTGTTTCGGTGACTTGAATGGCGCAGGGTCAGGTCTCAAGTGAACACAGGATTCAGCGGCTTACTTCCGGATTTTCAGTAACTTGATGTTGCTGTGTACATAGTCCAGGAAAGGCCATGTGTAGGGATGTGACATTACAACAACTGGGAAGAGCAGGGGAAGCCACTTTTTTAACAGTTTTGCTGAAAAGAAAGTTCTGTTTATCTACATTTTTCCCCTGAGGTGTGCCACTGGGGAGTTTAATAACAAACAAAACCAAAAGAAAGTCTTAAGCAACACAGCAAATATTACAAACATTATTTTTGAAGTTTCTCACTCGGACATGTGAGTCTAGAGTTTCAGCCTGCAGGATAATTTTGTTCCCAGAGACATGAAACCATGGATCTAAAAGAAAAATAGCTACTTGCACAAAATTTGTTAGTTCCGCATCCGTATTTTGTTCACTAATTTCCTCACATAATTCAACTGATATCACTTGATCCCATATAATTGTTCAAATGACATAACATGGCCAAACTTTAAAGAAATAAGCAATGGAATATTAAAAAGATAAGGGTGAGAAGGGTGATTTACCAAAATATCACTAATAAATCCTAGCAATAAGCAATGCTTTCAGTTACTATTTAACTCATTTGATTAACTGTACATAATATATTAACTGCAGATAATCCAATTCATTGGCCATCTAGTCTCCAGAGACTCTTGATTACTCAAAACCAGAGCTCATTGGGATGACTGTTTCACTCCATGAAGTGGCTATAAAGACAGTATGAACTAGATCCACTACTGGTTTTAGGTGCCTAAAATACTGAAATAGTTTGTATTTTGAAAAAGTCATGACAAGCAAGTTGACAAGAATACAGATATCTACCAAATAGCTAATGGGATAATGATACAGTCAAGGAGGTTTCTATGATCTTGTCCTTGAAACTCCCTCTTCTCTGAGAAGGGCAAACCCTAGCTTCCAGTCTGTATCTAAAGGATTGCTTATAAATACCCAGTGGATGTTACTGTAAAGTACAAGAGTCCTGGACACCCATGATAGGTCTGTTCAAGCCTTCAGCCAGGTAAAGTTGTCCTCAGACTCTCAGCATGCAATGGGAAAAAAGTTGTTCCTCTCCTGCACCTTGCTTTCAAACAACCTATACACAATGGCAAGCACTTGGAAGTAGGAAATTGGGATTTAAAAACCCTTGTAAAAGAGGAAATTTATTTGGCCTTTGCTTTAATGACTAGTTTGCCTTCATCAGCTACTTTTTATAAGGGATGCAGTTCTGCTAGACATGTTAGATGTTTCCAACAGTAAAGCCTCCCCCTCATTTGGCCAAATTTGAGCTGCCAAATCGAAACTGAGGAATGCTCCATTTCCAGTTTCCCATCAAGCTGAGAAATGAGACACTTTTAAGGTAGGAAAGTAAGGTTTCTGTAGAGTTCAGGATCTCTGAGAGTGTAGGCTGTAGCATGGGTATATTTGGATTATACTTTGTGCCTGTTTTTTTCATATTTCATTTATTAGAATTGACCTCATATGAGTACAACTGTTTTCTTTCACATAAGATCTTATTTAAATTACTTTGCTTTTTATATTTTACACTAGTTTATTTGTATTTTTCAATTTATTTGTAGGCAACTGATAGTGGCTAGAAGGAGAAACTGGTGATGTATGTAGAACATTTACATCCTAATCTGAATTTACCTTTAAAATCACATTCCTTTCATTACTCCATGTAAATAAATTACATTCATGAGGATATCTTTAAAATTATTTTAATTCAGATCTTCATTACTGTGCTTACAATACTATAGATTTTTAAATGCAGAAAATGCTAAATATTTATCCTGCTTCTGACTCTTTGAAGGATTTATTTTGATAAGGAAACTTTCAGTATGACTCTTCATTATGCTACTTAGCCATTACATTAAACTAATCTTATAATATTTCTGTGAGGTTATATAATTGTATTTATCCATTCTCAAAAAGATAGTGGAAACCTACCTGGTTAAGAATACAAGCTTGAATTAAACTTCTCAACAAGTATTTAAAATCTGATTTCTTCAAGGTTTTTCATGGGCCAGGCATTTCATCTTCTCATTACATAAAGTGAAGAAGATCCACAAATAAGCCCTCTATTTAAACACACCTTCAGTTTAGGAAGGTATTATCCTTACTTTGCATCCCAGGTATTAACACCTCTAATCAAACTAACACCTGCTTTCTCAGTCAAATATTTCAAGGACTTTGAGCATAATATAAAGTGATAGGCATAAGGCATTTTATACATAAATGGAGTAACTTAAAATTTGGGTTTTAAAGTAAAAAAATATATAAAACTAAGCTGATACTATCCCTAGATATCAGAGCAATTTTATTTACATTAATGTTACTGTGTTTCTGACAATTTATTGGGAACATCCATTTATGTAAACAGTGGCATCTCTATAGATGGAATGGGAAAAAAACTTCAACTCAAACCCAATTTTTAATCCAGGTACTATTACTAGTTTGAAGCATGCAAGACAGCCTACATTTTTTAGCTACTTGACTTTAAGCACTTCTAAAATTCTTGGAGCCAAATAAAAAGTTGGAAGAGTGTGAGGAAAGAAAAACAACTGAGCTCCGATATTTTTGCCAGTCCTGCTGTTTGAAGACTCCCTTTACCATATGTATTTAATTTTCCTATCTTAGTACAAACCATCATTCCAACAGCTCCTGAAAGACAAGATGTGCATCTCCCCTGAGATCACTCCAGCAGGAAATTACCAGAATTTAAGGGCCCAGCCTTGCAAATATTTTGTCACGTGAGTAACATTAGTCAATGGGATACCCATGTGTAAGTGCTGGCTTGAACAGTATCTACTTGGCAACTGCAGGTGTACTCCTTAAATAATTCAGTCTAACCTGCAAGTCTGCATTATACAACACATACATCAGCCAATTTTGTTGAAGACATTTCAACTCATACCAGTTCAAGTTATTTTATCATGCTGTTTTTAATCATTTTCTTGCCTCGACCACTCATCCTCATGTAGCTGTATGTTATGAACAATGAATTGGGCATGACATTCAGATTTTAGTGTAATTCAATCGTTACGGAAAAACTGATGCTCACATATGTTTATGTTTAGCCTCAATAGGCAGTCAGTCAGTCATTATATACCAGATTACAATAAATATGATTTTAATTATTCCTCTTGTGAAAAATACTTTTCACATATGATTATTAACAAAAATTAATGCAAAATTCAATTAATTTTACATGGTTTCTAAGACTGTAATTTTTTTAATGTAAAAATATATGTTGTGAATAATTTTTTTATTTAAATTTTGGGGAAATTAGATATTTTTTAAAAAATCAAATAAAAATTAATACACATACTAATGAATCTTTCAAATCTTCTTACAAAATCACAAACCTCTCCTGTCATAAGTGAAATGATTCCAATTCAGTAAGATTCATGACTGATTAATTCCAAGGACCTTAGAAGATTATTCCAAAGTGCTGTTTCCATAATTAAAGTGATGTTAGATGTACTCTTTCAGTGACATTTTTCTTTGGATGAAGTGATCCGCTTCATAATTTGGATTCCCCAGAATGCAGTGCAGAGGGAAAACAAGACCTACAACACACAATTTAAAATGAGAAACATTAAGTAAGATTTTTTAAACTATTCTTGTCTGTAAATATAATGAATGGGTGAAAACAGAGTTCACGAGTAAAAAAATTATACAAGAATTCTAGGCATACTGATGAAATCACACAAATGATGTATGCTTGCTTTCTTCTATTACTTTATTGTGTACATTGCTGTTTAAATTTGTTCTTTCTGAATGGTGTCAAAACAACTGGCAAAGTGTTCATGGCCTTCCGTAATTTGTAATTGAGTTTGGATTTCGAGTACTTGGAGTCATATATAATAAGATAGGACAGTAAGAACACCAGCTGTGATGGAAGATAGGTGCAAAAATATTAACTGTTCTTTTGGCAAGCGGTCTGAAGAATGCTGCCGTTGTAAGTACCATGTTAGCATACAAATGCTCGAAGTAGACTTAAATAGAATCTATGGCAAAAGAAGTGTTCTAGCTGCAGTACAATAGACCAGTACTTATTCCCCAACCTGCTATTTATAAGACATAAACTAGTTTGGAAACAACTTAAGAACTCTTTATCTTTGCAATAAATTTTAATTATCTAATAAATTTTTTCATTAGATAATAAGATCATTTTTTAATTATGTAATTTTTTTTCATTAATTTGCCGAGTAGGAATACCTGCAGGGTAAAGTTTAATTCAGGTAATAACTTTGTCCAAAAACCAATAAAGAAAGTAAGATAAAAAGTGTGTGCACATATGTGTATGTGAAACTGTGTATTTTAAGTTTTCTGAAAGAAACCTTTGTCTCTCAAATAGTAAAACTTCTCTAACTTAGAAAATTGCAAAATGAAGGAAGTTGTTATGGGTTACTGAAGTCAGTGAAATTTTTTACTGTGAGTTAAACAAAACATGCCATTTATACCAGAAGATATTTCATTCAGGTGATTTTTTTGTTTGTGTGAAGATACAGAGAAAATGGAAAAGAGGAGGAATTTGGGGGTCAGGTTATAATAATACTTTTTTCAGGTTAATCTGTAATGAAAAGATACTGACTAGGACAGATCCAACTTTAACAACAACATCATTTAACATTCAACATTTAACAATGCAGGGCCAAAAATTTACTTCTGTCCTCATCTACACAGTCACTCACCAAAGTACATGAGATCTGAATGTCCAACATGAATAATAAACTACCATAACACCTAAAAGGCACTTATTTTGCACTCACTGAAGTGCAATGGGATGTCCAGTGTGCAACTGAAGTGCAGTGTGATGGGATTGGGTCTAATCCCTCCCACCATCTGTTTGGGACAGGTAAAGGCTTCACATAATCTATACATTACATACTTATTTTCATGAGATAGAATTAACACAATGTATCAGTAAGTTGGATTCCAATCAAATAAATAAATAAAAAATCCAAACCCCATTCAACTCTATGAAGACAAATCCCTTCAACTATTTTCATTGAAAGCTTTAATCCTACACGAACAAGGGGAAGCTGTCTACTATGTTGAAAACTTCTGACGACACTGTTGGCACTGTATTTATGGTCCCATTTACAAGAAAGACACATAAAATTCTCACTAAAAGACTTACTTGTAACAGTTTCAGACCTTTAGGCATGAAAGATTGAACTTTTTCTTGCATTATCACAAACACTTTGTAAAACTGCACAGCTCTATTTTACAGCTATGGAATGGAAAGACTTTTTCAACAGTGTTGCAGACACATACTCTCTTGTGTTTTATGAGATGTTTTATTTCTATGCTGAGATGCCCCATAGAAGAAAACCAACTACAAATAACTATCTGTATTTCTGATTTGGCTGTTATGCAACTGGGATGAGTGTGAATGATGACATACATAAAATGATGACTTACGTATAACATGCTCTTACTGCAGAAAAATTCTTTGTTGTGCTATCTCCAGAAACAGCTCTTACCCACTTGTCATAATTGGTACTTCTCTGACACACTACTAAACTCCACTCATTCCTCACCTCAGAAATATCACTCCTATTCCTGGAAGATGCATTAAATATAGAAGTATTTCATTTTCAGAAGAAACACATTTAAGCACATTTAATGACTGAGGTGCAGGGCATTTGTAGGGGATTAATGACTGCTGGGAGGTGATGATCAACTGAAGAAGCACAGCCATGGGCCATTAAGCCCCAGGAAATGTCCTCAGCTAAAGACAGTTATTGCTTTTATAGCCCGAAAATGAAAAAACCATCTTGGGTGAATTTTTCTTTTTAAAATGGAGTGATGCAGTTTCTTCTTTCTTAATTAAATTCTTTGTTGTGAATTTCTTAAAGCATGCAATCAATGCTTGGGAGGATGTAGTTCAAATTACAGTTATTACATTGAGAATGAAAAACCACATACTGGACACCGTGGATCTGCAGAACTAGTTTGGCTTCATGATGCCATAGAAGTATTGATTCACTGCCTATCAATGTCAGGACTGCCAGTACTTGATGGAAACAACGTATTCTTGAAACAATAATGCTGCAAGGTTGTGGGGGACGGGATGAGAGAAAAACCCAAACATCAGGGAAAAAAATTAAGGGGCCACATCCTCCCTTCCATGACAGCAATTATGTCTGGCTCTACTGCTGTAATGCTGACCTACCCTGAGCAGAGACAGCTGTATGGAGCTACCAAGCAGAAACTTGCTGTGTAGGTTGGAGGCCAGTTTCTTTTGATTGCTGCTACATATTTTGGCATTACAAGGCTTGACTCGCTTTAATGAATGGTGCAATGAGGTGATGTCAGCAATGGAAAGCCAAGATGATACATGCCAGAATTTTTAGCAAACAATAGCGTGGGCAGCAGGAAGTGGTAGAAGAGCATTCCATCAGGCAACCTGAACTATAGTTGACCAGCATTTTTCTAATGCTCTTGGGAAAACATATTTCCTGAATCCTATGTGCAGATATTTTGCATTTTCTGTTCAACTCCCTCACACCTTAACAAGCTGGGTTTTGTTTTGTTTGGGGTTTTTTTCCTTCCTTTGCAGTTTCTAAACTATTGTCACAGAAATTTTCATTCTTTCTTGTATTGTCCAAACCAATACTTGTCCTTTGATAAAAACATTGACATACTAGTTTCCTAATTCAGCTGGTTTTGAAATAAAAATTTGAATAATATATTTTTACACTGAGAAACAATATTACATATAGACAAGACTTTCATTTTGTCTTCAGATGAAAAATTACTGTGGACAGCAGTCATATATGGAACAGTCAGGCCTAAAAGCAGAATCTCTCACAACTATATATCCAGCAAGGTTAAATGCAGACTTTTTGCCACCTTAATATAAGCACTTGTTACATTTACCTTTTAGTAACTACAGATTAATTATAGACTACCCTTTAGATTGCTGGAAAAGGACAATCCTCTTCCAAATATTTACATGACCTCATCTCACACAGTCTTTCTATTTCCATATAGCCCATATTTGTGCTCTGAATGAGCCTACAGAAATGTAAATAACATTATTCACAAGAGCAAAGATAGCTTTACTAATGGATTCACTGCAGGACTGAGTCTGCTCTTCACAAGAAATCCCTACTGGAGTGATTGAAGTTTATTAGGCTGTAAAGTACTTCAAAATCATTAGCTAAACTCAGGAACCCACTTCTGCATGGTTAGCTTTGTTGCTGATCACTAATGTTATTTTCTGCCATTTTCTCTTTTGTAATCACTTTGTACATCTAGGTTGCCTAGACATAGTGTCTTCCCTTCCTTCACCTGGACAGAATTAGAAGGCTTTAGACATTGGTCTAGAAAGGTAGACAAATATCCACAGATAGACTACTTTAAGGAGGGGGAAGAGGCTCAAACCAAAATACCTCAGATCCCTTCCAACCTAAATCATTCAATGATTCTCTGGCATTTCTCAGATTCTGCCCAGACGTGTTCACTCCAAATTTCACTACAGAGACAGTCTCAACTGTGCAATAAATTGGCTGTATCTAGGGTACACCACCATGTGAATGGGAGTGTTTATGATACTGAATTCTCTGAACAGCTCTATGCTAAATTATACACTCCTAGCTCTGGAGAGGGAAGATAACACATCCACAAACTTCATTAGGTTGGCTGATCACATCATAAAGTGGACCCGGTACTGGCAAATGTGATAAACGCTGAGCTCTCTCAGTGTGATACTGAGAATTGTTTAACTGACACTGCAAATCAACCATGATTAAGGTTCTTTTTATATTCTTAATCTACAAATCTGGACACAGCTTCTTCAAAGGCACCAGAAATAATTTCATACTATAAATAGTAATGATAGAGTAATTTTTAGACTCTATCTGAGAAGTTTGTATCTGTAATGTTATTGTCCTTTTCTAGTAAAGATGGAGATCATGGGCTGATATAACAGTTAATAAAAAATACTAATTTTAAAAACAAAATGGTTGAATAAACTCCAGATTTCACAAGTACCTAAATGGTGTCATTTTCACTAACACCATTGTTATTTTCCCACTTCTCTACAAAAGACTGCTTCAGGTGCTGAACTACACAGAAGAGATAGAAAGTATCTAGGGAAAGAGGTTTCCCCACTCAGAAGTGGGGAAAAAGGTTTGCTATTTCTGGAAGTCAGGACATAGATAATACATTCATGGATTTTCATTCTCAGTGCAATGTTTGGAGATAAGCAGACTGAGGCTAGTAGAGAAATGCCATGGCATTAACAGCAGATTCAGTAATCACTAATCTTGTAGAACAAGACGACTACACTAGCAAAAAAGTTGCAATAACAATACCTGGAAAAGGAAACCAAGAAAAAAGGTTTCTACTCTGTGTGATGCCTTCCAAATACTTAGTAATATATGGAGAAGGAAATAGATAATTTTTTTTTTCTTTATGCATAGAATGGAACAGTGGTAACAACAATAGTAGTGGCTTCACAGCATTTGCTCAAGATTTCTGTAAAAGTAGCAGGATGTCTGGACATTCTCCACAAGACTTCACGACACACATTCAGATTATTGGTGAAGCACATATCTCACAGGTTCAGCATGTCCCTGACCTAGAACAATGTATTAAGAGACTGTTGGCACACACAGGATTATGCCAAGTATCTTCAACACCCACAAAGCATATTGATAGTTCACTTACAGACTGGTTTCTCATTACTACGATATACCTCATTAGTTTTACACTTCATTATTAACAGATAATGTGAAAATAATAGTGAAGTGATATATACGTCTCCTTCCTATTCTGTTATATGTTTTACACATTCCTTCTTTTATTAAAATATGGTCTGAGACTCCAAAGCTAAATAATGCATGAACACATAGGTTGCAAAAGTCCCCATACCTCAGAAGGCTTATATTGGCTTTCCAGGAAAGTCAAAGAAAGATCTGGAGAAAGGAGATATATTCCTTGGTTGCTTTCACAGCTGGGCACATCCCTAGTATGAAATCAAGTGCTCTGCAGAGATTCCTGAGCTAGCAAGGACATAAACTGCTAAGTCTCCCTCAGTACAGCACCAGGTTGGCCCTGTCTTTCCTGGCATTGCACACAAGATAGTAAATCACATCCCTCAGCTAAATACATGTGGATTTTTACACAGAGAGTGCTATTGCAGTTATACTTAGACCTAAAATAGCTTATGGGCATCCAGCATAGTATCTTACATCACATCCTTTACTCAGGAGAAACCAGTCCACTGTCTCTCAAATCACTGTGTAGATATATGTATCTATATCACAGAATAATTCACTATCTAAGCACTAGGATTAGGATGGTTTTACCTCATTCCCCAAAAGACAAAAATACCCTGTAAAGTGGGAAGCTTTGCTGTCACTCATGTGAATAGAAACTCCAAAGCATGTTAATAATTATTAAATCTTCACCTCACAATGACCTAATGCAAGCTGGAGATGGTATCAATATTGAACTCATTAACATATACATAAACTCTCTTCATCTCATCAGTATGAAATTTGTTTTAAAATATTTTATTGAAACATTTGAGAATACTTGCCACAATGTTACCTAATTCCATCTATAAATTCCTAGTTTATTCTAAAATGTTTAGCCATTTCAAATTGTCCCCAAAGTAAAAGCAACAGCACACTACTAAAAAAGATCAAAGATCAACAGTTTTATAAGACCTTAATTCTGAATGTCACCTTTTTTATTTAAATATTCTGCAATTTTTCAGCCTCTATTTTCCCTCAAAGTTGAGAAATAACAGGCATGGAAATTTTCTCAATTATATTTTAAATGAACAATTAAAAATAAAGCTTCCATAAAAGTTAAGATGAAAAAACTTACCCATTCTCTAAACATACCAGTTTTATCTGTTGCAGGCTAACAGGCCAAACAAGATTGAAAGAATTATTAATAGCTGTTCATTGCAGAAACAAAATATTTGAGATAGTCCTGTCTCAGTTTGGCTGAAGCTGTCGACTTTATTTTCTTAAACATTTAAACAGGAAATGTACCCATTGAGATGAAACATCTCATTTACTTTTATTCCTGTCAGCAGCTGTAACATAATTGCATACACCCCACTGCATCACTTATAGCTCAAACCAAAGTTGGAGGGTAAAACAGGCAAAGAAATATTTCACTTTATAAGATATTATTTAAATTATATGCAAAGAACAATATAATCTCCTTTATTCAAGAAATATGAAGCTCATTTTACTCAATCAATAGTTTACTGCAGAGATCTTATATTTAATCAAATTGTTCTCTTAGGCTTAAAGAATTGAATGTTTTTAAATGCAACACTCTGTGCAAGAAAGGCTGGACATGTATATTTTGTGGAATAAAATTAAGGGTTTTCTTTTCATATGGTCATGGGTTTAAGAAAGGTTTAGGTACCATACTGCTTAATGCTGCATTGAAGTAAGTTTTTACTTAAAAGATGAGGCAAATTCATTTAAAGCAGCCCATGCAGGATGGAGGGACCACTCCTTTATGACAGCATCTGGGCTTGAAAATACAGAAAAACTATAGGTAGGGAAAAAAAAAAAATTGTAGTTTGAACACAGAAAAAAAATGCTAAACATAACATTACAAAATTAGCTGTGTAAAATTCACCAAATAAGCATCTACAGAGTTAATTCAATCTCTTCAATCCCTTAATTTTATGTCAGTTTAGTATAATATTATACTGACATTGCAGAAAAAAAATTAGGTAAGTCAGTGTCTAATCTCTCCATCATTAGCAGACATAAAATACTGTATGTTTCTACACAGATGGTTTCATTTCAGAATCTGGCAATTCTGCTTAAGCACCCAGGCAAGGTGGCGAACAGAACCAAGAGTGCTCTGTCAGCCTGGAAAGCTCTGAAAAAAGAGGCTGCAAAGTGGAAGATCTCCACTTACTGGTATACTAAATATCCTCTTGAAAGAAAGCTGACTACCTACAAGCTCCAAAATGGGAATTCTTCCATTGTGTAGGGAAAAAAAGAAAAAAAATACTAAAAAGTAATCCCAGCCTTTAACTATAATGCACAGACATTAGATCACTGACAGGAAAAACTTTGCTGCAGATATTATAAAGAAGTGATGGGAAAAAGCTGGCTGCTGTGACCAATGGAAAACATGAAAGAAAGGAGTAAGAATGTGCAGAGAGGGATACAACTATTGAGTGACAAGCAGAAGGGATTTGCAGCACAGTGAACAAACAGCAGGAAAGTATTGAAGGAAGATCAAGGCTAAAAGTCATTTGAGACAAAGATTGCTCTTAAAGCCAACATGTTGTAAGAAGAAATGAATCCTTTCATTGAAAAATAAAACCAAAAGATAAAACCAAACCAAACTAAACCAATCAATCAACCAAAGAATCATCAAAACAAAGAAAAATCCCTAATAACTTCTGAACAAAGGAAATGGGTTAATATTCATCGATACCTAAGGCAAAAACTTTGCCATAGAAGATCCATGTCCAGGTTAAAGATAGACAGAACAAGCCCATCCTGCTGCCGACCCTCTTTTGAGGCCAAAAGCAGTAAACTGTGACTGGTTTTAAGTTCCAAGGAGAAGAAAAATGTGCTGAGATCAGTCCAGCCCTCTGTCCATCCCTTTACATGGAAAAGTAGATCTACTAGCTATTGGTGTCCCTCTTGACTGCTCTCAAGACACTCTTCCTGTGTTCTGGCTTGTTGTTTCTATTCTTGCTCAGGGAAACTCCCCAAAACCCACCATCTTTTGGTTATATGAAAGTTGTTGTTAGTGACGTTACCTGGAGATATATTCAAACGGGACAAATCATTGATATTCCTACTCATTATGTCAAGCCAATATAGTTGCACTATTAAATTAGCTTATATAAAAAAGAAATGGCATCAATGGAAGTGATCCATGTGACATTCTACTAGGAAAACTAGGATTATGTGGTCTGAATGAAACTTCTGTATGGAGGGCACAGAACAGAGTGGAAAAAGAAACCTCCAGAAAGGAAGAATCAATTATTATATAACAAAATAAGAGGGAAATCAGAATTTAGATGAAAAATCAGGCATGTATATCATAACACTTCTAAAATACAAAAGCCTATGAAACTTCTTTCTTTTCCTAGTAAACAGAAGGAGATTTAATAATAGTTTTCAGAAAAAAAACCCCAAAAACTGGAGATATTGCAGAAAATATGTAATTTAACAGAAAGGGAAGCTACTAGTCTTAAGAGAAACCAAACACACAAATATTCTGTGAGGAATAAACATTAGTCAAGAGTACATCAGGAAAAAAATGGAGAGTTAGAGCAGTTCAGAAACAAAATGTGTCTCAACTATGTAGTGCTGACACAAAAAGATGCCAGTGGAAGATATTAACAGTAGCATTTCATGTAGCCCATAGGTATTGATCCAGCCTACTGAAAGGTGATAAGTCTTTAAGGAAAACATAGATGGATATAGCTGTGAAGCATACAACCAGAACGATAAAAGCTTTAGAAAAGTTGACATGTAGGAAAGCTTGAAGCAACCCTCCTGTGGATTCTTGATAAAAAAAAAAAAATAATCTAAACAAAACAAAACAAAACAAAACAAAAAACCAAACCTCAGAAGCGGCTATAAAATGAATCTCCTGACACAGGAAAAATTAATACAAAAAGAAAAGAAGATGATAAGCTACTTCTCAGGATAATAAAAACAACGACAAAACCAACAAATTAACTAAACTTTTCATTAGATAATAGCTGGCTATAAGGTGGGTACAATCCTGGAATCAACTATGTAAGGAAGCTGTGAAATGTATGCAAATTGTTAGATAGGCATGTGTCTATATGGTAAAAGCCTGTGATGCTGGAGCATTTCATTTGTATTCTTTGTCATGGATTAGGCAGCATATAGCTGCTGTAATTTATAGCTATAACTTAATCGTTACAGCTCCTTAGATTCAAAACAGACAATGATTCTATTTCCCCAATAAGGAGTTACTTTCCAATCTCTGTCTTACTAAAAACTAAGATAGATGCATTCACTACAGTAATGCTGAGGAGACAAAGAATGACATGTCAAACAGACAATTTGTCTCTGATTTTTTCTCAGACAAGCCCTGTATCAATAATTCCAAATTAATCTTTTTTTTTTTAATCCAAACAATTCTGTGCACAATAGACATCCTTAAAAATCATATAATTGTATGCATCATGCATTTCTTACTTTGCTCCAGCTATTGAGCAATCTTAGTTCCATAACTCATGGCACTGACCACATGAAGAGCTAAAAATGGTGTGATTTGTTTCTGTCTCATTAATGTGTTGGTTTAAAAAAAAAATAAATAATCAAGAATCACTATATTAGTAACATTACAGAATGTTGGAAAAAATGCAAATCCAGGCTTCAGTTTTATAGAAATATACCCTTATTTTATTTTAAGTTTTTGGGTTTGTTGGTTTTTGGGGTTTTTTTTCTCCTTTGTTGAATCCTAGATTAAAAAGGATGTTGTGCCCTAAATAATCTTGCCTTAGAAAGGCTAATTGGTATTGTTGTATTTGTATGTCAAAGGGAGGGCTGAAGTCTCAACAATTGTTAACCTCTCCCATGGTGTGCTAATAAAAGGTCAGAAGACCACATGTGGCTTGCAGCCTGGGGAATTTCTCTCAATGTTCTGCCAGGGATGAGACCGCCCGAATGGTTTCTCTCATAAGTTTTAAGCCATAAACTGCATCCTACTTCTCTTGCTATGCCAAAACTGGACCCAAGGGTATCCAGAGTCTTGGCGGATGGGAAAAAATGAGTGCTTCCTATGGAAGCCACAGCTGTTTTCCTGAGAGAGAACAAGAGCACAGATGCTCAAATATTTCTCTACTTTCCATTTCTGACTACCTGTTCTGGCAGCAGTTTCAAGAAAGGGGGAGGACAGAGACAGGCATCCAGCTGCTTTCAATATGCCTTGGCAGCACAGGTACTGATTTACTAAATACTAAAAATGTTCAAAAAGTAATTTTTTCTGGATTTCAAACTATAAAAAAGGTAGAGAGTGAGAATATGCTCTAGTACTCCCCATCTCGAGCAGAAATTTAGTCATCAGGATAAAGACCTTAATTATGAAAGAGATTTTTTTTCAGGGAAAAAATGACACTGCATAGTATTGAACAGATACTGCTCAAAGAAGTGTGTGTATCTATGTATATAAACACATGCACACAGAAGTTCAAGTGCATATATAAAATATGCATATCCTATGCATTTTCAAGAAAGATTTGTTTATTTCATCAGACTGTAAACTGAACATCATAATATGGATTTGATTCTGAATTGTGGGGCCATATTTATCCCTAGTGTAACTGCCTGAAGTCAAAGAAAATATATATGCAAAGTTATATTATACATTGTTTTGGCCCAGAATTATATGTAACTTCAGTTACCTCATAAATATAATTGAAATTACATTCTCTGCCTTTTTTTTTTGTCTATACATACTGATGTCCAATGATTATTTTATAGATCTGCTTAGTCAATTGTCTATGCTTCTGTTCTTAGGTAACATAGCTGGTTTCAAGTCCTTATATTGACACTGTTCAACATTTTTCTCCGGTTCTACCTTGTAAAGTATTATAAAAGTATTTCTTAAATGGATTTAATTAGTCCAATTAAAGTACAGTCAATGAATGTAAATGGAATAATAGATATGGCTGATAAGTAAACGTAAGAACAGCACATACATGAGACTGTAAAACCTCTGGATTTAATGGTTCTTTATTGCTCGGTTAATCAAGAGAAGCACTATCAGTTAAGCTTACATTTCACTAGTTTGTTTATTTTAAGGACAGCTCTATCAGTTTTGTTCTCAGCTACACCTGTTTGATACCTGCAAGTGCTCAGTCACTGCCTGCCACTTCTGTCACAGAATCACAGAAAGTTTGGATTTGGAAAGGACCTTGAAAGATCATCTAATCCAACCCCTCTGCCAGAGCAGGATCACCTATATCAGGTCACACAGAAACATGACCAGGTGGGTTTTGAATGTCTCCAGAGAAGGAGACTCCACAACCTCCCTGGGCAGCCTGTTCCAGTGCTCTGTCACCCTCACCATGAAGAAGTCTCCACTTACATTTAAATAGAACCTCCTGTATTCCAGCTTGCACCTATTGCCCCATGTCCTATCATTGGACATCACTGAGAAGAGCCTGGCTCCATTCTCCTGACATTCACCTTCTACATATTTATGAACATTAATGAGGTCACCCCTCAGTCTCCTCCAAGCTAAAGAGACCCAGCTCCCTCAGTCTAGCAGAAGCTGTTCTGACTTGCATTGTTTTTTCAACACAGACTTAGAAATTTTTTACAAGGGATTACAAATCAAGAAGGTGTCAGCACTGCTATATGGCCATGACCATTCCATATGCACCTACCATTCCTATATCCATCATGTTATTTTCCAACTGTCTAGTCCAGGTTATCTAAACCCATACTTTACTTACATTGTCGTGTGACATTAAGACTTCTCTTCCCTTATGACTTTCTCAAATAGCCTTTTTACTAAGGATCTGCTGATCTGATCAGAGCAAAGATCTGCTGGAGCTGGGTCCTCTGACTAACTCAGGCATCTATACTGACAGGAGCAGTCATTCAAATAGACGTTCATACGCCTTGTGGGTGTATCTGTGGTTGTCCTGGAGAAGCATGGCAGAATCACAGAAGATATGATGAACTGTTGCCCTGTCCCTCTTATACACTAGCCTTTGAAGAAGAGAATTGACTTCATATGATGGAGAACTTTTAATTACCTGTTAATCTCTTCAGAAATGTGTCTCACATAATAACAGACATCTAGAATACAAGCTTTCTGGGCTGTGTTAAGACTGTTATTGGAACATGTGTGCCCCTTAAAAGAGGTAGTGAGCATGCCTACAAAAGTAGCTGACCTACCTAAGGTTTCTTGTTCTCATTTTATTTAGTTAGTTATAGCGCTGCTAGTTATGGAAAGATGTATTTTTTGTCTAGTTAATTTTATGGATTATATTATGAAAGGGGTGATTTATTTGCTCAAGTGAGCATCTATTTAAATGCAACTATCTCTGCTTGCTCATCTGAGACCATGGCATACCACTTTATTGTACTGTGTCAATTTCTTGCTGTTTTCTTATGCTTGTAAAATATTTTTGGTGTAGCTATGATTTCTCATTTCCTGAAAATAAAGTGGACAGCAAAAAGACTTAAACAAAACAAAGCTTTACTAGGCTCATAAATATAGATAGGGAGAAACCTGAGAACAGGAAACTAAGACCTTCCAACCACTAAGAGGAAAAAAATGAGCTTTTTATGTTGTCTAACAACCTGGTAATCTGGAAAAAGAGAAAACTGTGAAATCAGAGTTTAAAATAAAACACACAATAAAATAAAAGACAAAACTTTATTGATGTCTGTATTTTTCCTCCTGCGTTTCTTGCATAGTGACTGAGAGTGAATATTTTGCCACCACAATTGTCAGATCTCTGGAACATTCAAGATGTTTATGAACATGCCAGTAAAGTGCTGGAGAAAATGAAATGGCTAGTTCATAGAATCATAACCATGGAATGGTCTGAGTTGGAAGGAACCTTTAAAGATCATCTACTCCAACTGCCACTGCTATGGGCCTGATGGCTAATTTGGAGAAGAACTCAGAAGTTTTGAAGGAAATCCATAAGCAGCTCTACCTGACAAGGCCCATCTTTGAAGGGAGGCAGCCACTGGTATAGGGTCATCTGCGAAGCCTGCTGTGATTATGGAGCCGCAGATGGCTGGAGAAGATCAATGCCCTGATCCGGGCAGACGTTGCAGGAATTCCTTCTGGCCTTTTCTTGCTTTCCAAATTCTCTTGCCCTACATGCTTCTCTGCTCCTATTCTTCTTTAACCTCCAGCAGCTTTCTAATATCAGCAGGCATTTTTTGCTTCTCATTCTGTATTCTGAAGCAGAATTCATGGACTTGAGCTCCAAAGAGGGATCATCATTAAGGGCCTGCAAAAGTAAAAGAGTTTATTTGGTGTTCCTTCAAAAAAAAAAATGTACGAAACTAATTTTTTCCTCTGCGCTATGAAACCTTTATTGTTTTTGAGATACTAACATTTCTAATCTGTAAGATTGGCTAGTTGGAAATAATAGGTAAGATAAGAACAAGACTCATGAATACATTGTAGGTATATCTTTAATCTTTCTTCTCTCCTCTTAAATATCCTCTATACTAGCATGTGTTTCTATTGAGCTATAAATGGAGTTTATATCTTTTGTGCGTCTTTTGCTTGAGGTGTAAGATATAGTTACACCACCATTGCTCCAACTTGTGAACGTCCCCAAGAATAAGTGACTTATTCCTTCTCTAGAAACCTTCAAAACCCACCTTGATATGTTCCTGTATGTAATGCCCTAGGTGATTCTGCTCTGGCAGGGGGGTTGGACTTGATGATCTCGAGAGGTCCCTTCCAACCTCCACCACTCTATGATTCTGTGATTATAATTTCTACTGCAGTCATAAACTAGACAGTACCTACTTAGGGATAATTCTCTGCATGTTGAAAATACATACTTGGGTTGACAGAACAGAGGTTAGTTGGCTACTTGGGGCCACTTGTCTGATGCATACGTTCAAAAAATACATTGTTAACTGAAGAATAAGGACCTAAAATCCAGGTTAAGGTAACTTGTTACAGTCAGAAGTAGATGATGGAGGACATCAAAGAGTTATCATTTGAGTAATACCTGTATTTGGGACCTTAATTCAAAAAATTGCTGTGATGATACAGTAAACTAGTTGCTTGGAATGGCAAACACAAATACAAAGATCTCCAAGGAGGATTTCTTTCATTTTGGACAGGAGTATTATTTTCTACCTAAATGGTAGGACAGTGCAGAGAACACAAAATCAAAGATGCCTTACCGTGCAGCCAGTCCTAAGCAGTGGTGAACTTGAGATCCTGCAGAGACATGAAGCACCTGATGGGTACTCTCAAGAAATACAACAAAAGATCTTAGTTACACCACCACTCCTCCTAAGGCTGCCAAAGTAGAGAACTGACACCACCTTTCGCATGTGTCAGCTCCTGTAACAACTGCTTAAGTTACTCAGTTTAGGAACTGTTTATTTCTCTACAGTTCACCCCCAAAATACAACATACTTCATCACTACCTCGAAGAGCCACAGAAGACAGAAGGGAGGAAGGAATCTTACAGACTGTAAGATTCACTCACAGTGAGTTCTGACATTGGAAACAGGACCATGAGAAAATATTAATGGACTGTCATATAAATGTGGATTATCATCAGAAGACGGAATATGGCTAAACTGATTGTATTCAACAACGAGAAATTCAGATGTGAACAGTACATAGCCAGGTTTATAGAGTTTTTAGTTGTAACAATGACCAAGAACATTAAAAATGAGAGACTGAAGTGCATGACACCCCATGGATAGGAGTTTTTTTCCAAAGATTACTGCTGTTCCTGAAAGGCCAAGAAACTAGCTAAAATTAAAATAAAAATAAAAGAATCCTAATAAAGCAAATGAACTTTAAATACAATTTCTGCAAACCCATGCTGCTCTCTTCATGTATGACTGCCACTCTTGACTTCAAGTAGTGGTGCTTGTCAAACTATGTTTCTGGATCATGTTCTTGAAAACAATTTCTGTGAATTATTCAGGTGCTCAGTTTACCTTAATTAAAAGTAGGATGACTCTCAGACCAATCTTAGGCTAGGTTAAGTTTTTCATCTCCGTCCAGGTATGGCCCATCTGGGTAAACACTTCCAGAGAACAATCCAGCATATTCTACAAAAACCATAGAGTCATCCTCTGACAATGCTCATTTCTCTCCATTCTTCTCAAATGAAGGAGGCTAAGCAGCTCGTTTAGAGTAGGTGCATGATTTAGAACTAGGTGATAATAATCCCAGACTAACAGTCTGTAATATTTCCAAAACTTTTGACTCATTGTTTTAAATTTATTCCTTAAACTGATATATTTTAACAAAGTGGTTTTACCATAGTTATTTTAGATGGTATTAAAAAATAATTTTAAAAAATAATCATAGCTAGAGAACTGTGTAAATTAAAGTCTCAGTTTTTCATAAGACATGAGAAAGAATTTTTTAAAAAGCCTTTACTTATTATATTTATTAAGAGAGCATTTGTCAAGTACAGGTGCAAGACAGACCAGAATATTTCTTCAGAACCTGAAAAGAAGTTAAAACCCCCAAAGATGAAAAATCTGTTCTTCTTAAATTTTATGCCTACTCATATACTACTACCACTTTACATACACACAGCCACTCTTCCTACAGCTTGTATTTGCAGTTATTTATAAAGGTCACTTAGAAAAAAAATTAATTCACTAAGATTTTAATAAAGGTTTAAAATCATTAATTACTACATTTGAGTCCCAGAAATTACATATGAAGAACTAAAACAACACAAGAACAATAAACTAGCAAACAAAAAGACTATTTCAAATAAAATCTCTGTGCAAAACTATTTTTTTTTTTTCCCCTTAAAACCACTGTGTTCAATAAAAGGTCTAAGCTACAGTCCTGGTAAATGTCCATGCCATTAATGACAATGTATGAAAATGGAATTACCTGGGAACACTCATGAAGCTGGCCTCTAACACTATGGATTTTAAGGACTTGTTACTTTAGACTGCACTCTGGATTCTTCAAGGTAACTGATGTTATACACTTCAGACTCACAACCGTGGCTAAACTTCTGTTCTGACTGACAAGACATAAGAATATTTACTCCCATACCTACAACTAATATTGCTTTCATCACAACATGTGGATTTTCCCTTAATCCAGGAAGAATCTTCATTTCTGTAGATTGAGCTTTCATCTGCACTTTATTTTCATTACCTGTTTTTTGCAAGTATTGAGAGATTGGAGGCAGCGAACTGTTCAAATGTAATGACAATGATACCTCCATATTCTACTGTGCACGCTGCTCTCTTTAGTACCTTCTCTTGTGTGAAAGCATGAGAAATTATGGATTAAATCTTGGCAACATTACTTGTAAGAATGAAGAAGTATTGATATAGCATGGTATCCCATCAATTTTGTAAGGGGCAGCAAACATCTTCTGAAAGCAGTAAGCTGGCAATCACAGAAAAAGGGAACGATCTTAGTCTGCTCTCTCCACACTGCAATCCAGATTAATTCTAAGCAGCAGTACATTTGTACATTGGTGACTTCTGAGCTTTCTTGTGGTTCTTCCTTTCTGATTCCTCTTGCAAATGAACAAAGACAGCTCCTAAAATCATGAACCTAGTAAATTATTTTTTTTTAACACTGAACAGCTCCTATCTTTACTTGAAAATTTTGGTGACTGTAGTGTTTCCTGTCATGAGAGTCAGAAGTTCAGTGATGACAGCTGGAAACATTTCCTGAACACAAAAATACTCAAAATAATAACAAAAAAAGGATGAAATTCAAAGACAGAAAATAAATTGTTCATTCTCTTCTCCAACAATTTGTCAGACTCTTTGACTATGACTTTATGCAAGGCAACAAAATAATCTCAAGACTCACAGAAGCACAGGCTGAGATAGGAAGGGACTTTGGAGGGTGCCTGGTCCAACTCCCCTGTTCAAGTGGAGCCACCTAGAGCAGGATGCCCAGGACCATGTTCTTGTAGCTTCTGAATATTTCCAAAAAATGAGAATCCACAACCTCTCTGGGCAACCTTTGCCAGTGCTCACAGTTAAAAACTCGTTCCTGATGTTCAGACAGAAGCTCTTTTGTTTCAGTTTGTGCCCATTGCCTCCTGTCCTATCTCTGAACACCACTGAGTCTGGCTCCATCCCTTAGCACAATCCCTTCCGGTATTTGTGCACACAGATAAGATTCTCCTCTGCCTTCTCTTCTCCAGGATGAACAATCCCAACTCTCAGAGTTTCTTCATGGGAGAGATGCCCTTAATCATCTTTGTGGCCCTTCATTGGACTTTCCCCTTTAAATCCATGTCTTTCTTGTACTTGGGAGCCCAGAATAGACGCAGCATTCCAGATGTGGACAACTACGATAAACACACTTGAAAGTCTGGTATGAAGCTACCAATCATCCTGGTATGAAGCTAGCAATGTTAATTTTCAGATAAAAAGACTATCACTCTCCTCATCTATTATCAATCTTTCCATTAAAAAGTTAGTGATAGAGAAAGAGATGCTCTATCAGCCATTTGATATCAGCCAGGAAATTCTGAATCCTTTAACCACTAAGAAAATGGGTCTTCCATAGGAAGAAGTTAATACCAAAACATAGCATTAACTGGACTGGAGATGAAATTGTGACCAGTCTGTATTTTAATTTTTCTTGTTTCCTATCCAAAACCAAATGTAGGTTTCAAAGCAGAAAATATCCATCTGCTTATTGTACTTGATCTTGTAGTGGCTTCTAAAGCAATTGTGCAGACATCTGAAGTAAAATAAAATCTGTATAGGAAATGAGGAATAGAAGAGCAAATGGGGCAAAATAATCAACGTCAATTAAGATTACGCGCAGGTGAAAAAAAAAAAATTAAAAATACAGTCCCAGACAGAAATTAGGTAATCAAAATTATCCATGTATAACAAACTTTCCAGAAAACATCAAGAACTTTTGGAAGCCTATCACACTAAAGAGACAGAACCTTAAATCAGTTAATCAATCATTTTATGGAATACTTAGCAATTGGTTGAAAAATCAAGTAAAACTCGACTTACAAGAGGATATCTTAAAACTGTTTTCACTTTTTATGTTTTTGCATGCAGGTCCTAATTCACACTACTGACAGTTGTAAAATATGTTTTGCTATTAAATATATTATCCAGATAAATACACACATGGTTACATGTACATACAAAATCACCTGGAAAAATCTAGGTGCCATTTCTGCAAGTTGCTTCTATGAATGTGTGTGTAAGCATGTCATAGGAGAGGACAAGTAGCTTCCTACACATTTTACAATTTATCTTAGAAAAAAAAGGAAATAAAAAAAATTACAGCAATACAGTGACGAAAAAAATATGTAAATAATAAGAAGACGACCATTCAAAAAAAGGATTACTTTCAATTACTATCCAAGACCATCCTATGAAAGAAAAGTTGAGGTTCCCTTGTAGTGGGTGTCCCAAGAGAGATTTGACATAATGCCATAAGCCTTCACAGAGAATGTAAGGGCAAGAACAGATTGACCTCATTGACAACGAATGTAAACAAAAAAGGACAGATAACAAAGAATTCAGCAAGTCATAACCACAGGCAGCAGTAAGCCTGATCTCATGTCAAATTTCATTTGATGATCACTAGGAAGTGCTTGAACAGATAAAGTTTTCGAAAGATGACTGCCTAATTAAAATGTAACTTCAACACTTAAGGTTAGATTTATGAATCTACAAATGGACACCACAGTAGGTAGCTATTTGGTATTCAGGTCCTGAAACAGAAAATCAAAACCCAGAATGCCAGTAAAGAAAAAGATGAAGCAATGTCTTTGCAGTGAAAGAAGGAAGCTCCTAGCCTATGTCCTCCTCCTCCACTACAGTTTAAGAACAAGGAAGTTACATCCATCTCTATGAGGATGCCTGAGACAGGGTTCATGCTGGCATTTTTGAGTGCTTATTGAACCCAACCCCAGGGTCTTCTCCTGGTGACAAAGGTCAAAGTACAAGTGGTTACACTCTTAAAGTTCAGCTCTGCACCATGAGTTTCTTGTGCTCCTGGTAGCATGTACACATACAGATGTGGCAATAAACTCAGGTAAGTTACCTTGCCTCTCAGAGAAAAGCAACAGGCAAATAAGTCTGTCAACAAGTCCTAAGACTTTGGGGGTTTTATTTATGGATCTGGAAAACTTAACACAATATTTTTGTTCTTGCTTGCCTTACGAGATTATATACAAATACAGAAAAACAAGGTGTTTTGGAGTGGGTTAGGTTAAAAACTTTTAGCCTACCTGTGCATTACAGTAACTGCTATTACTCTGCTGAAAAAATACTGGTTTTCAGCTAGATGGAGTGAAGAAAAAGAGGGAGAAAAGGTGGGGAAGAAAAGAAGGAAGAAAGGAAAAAGCCATCCAGGAAAAGTTCAAATCTGTGTCTGTAACGAAATAGTTGTTTTTGAAAACACAGAAATATATGAAGAGCAGCAGTGCTGAAAAAGTCTTGAGGTGACAGTGATTAGCAAGTCAGCTGTGATATTTCAAACACTATACCAGCAAGACAGAAAACAAAAATAGTAACTTTTATATGATTTTAAGTGCAAACAGAGGTGCATCCATCGTAGATGAGACTTGTATTCAGACCTACCTAAATGACAGGGGGGTTGGACTAGATGATCTTTCTATGTCCCTTCCAACCCCTAACTATCTCAGAATTTACAAAGTGTGGAGAATTCAGAGAAGAAAAACCAAAAGTAAGATGCTGAACAATCTGACCTTTGAAAAATAAACCAAAGAAAGACATAGATTTTATATATCCTGGCTAATATTTTTCAACGACAGAAATCACTGAAAAGTATGAGTATAAAGCAGCAAGAAAAATTACTTAAACTGATCCAAGGGGGCATAAATATAATAAAAGGAGGACCACAAGTCAACAGGTAATTTCCCAGCTTTGAAACATATTCAGCTATAGACCAATCTTCTAAAACTCTTCACTCCAAGAGTTTCACTCTACATTCTCTTGTTGCAATATGATAGAAAATTACTACACCAGAAATAAAATAAATTCTATTATTCAGCAAAAAAACCCATAGTATAATATGGTATAGATGGGACACCTAAAAAACCACTTTGAAAAATTGTCTGGAAAAACACTAAAAAATACATATCAGGGAATAATTTCTTATTGGCAAAGAGAATAATAAGGTTATCGAATGGAATAATCACATTTATAGACAGCTATGTTCATAATACAGAAATTCCTACATAATTGTATCTTTCACTGAAACAGACTAAGATATTACAGACACAGATTTTAACTTTGAAAAAATGAGCAATAAAGCTAATTTGGGCAGAAGAAATTGTTTTTTAATGTTACGTTTAACTTTCAGTGTCAGCATCACCATAGTGACAACAAAAAATATTTAAATGTCACATTGAAAAACTACTTATGCTCTTCAGGAGTAGGATGAGGGGAGTTTCCCTGGGAAATAGCCATTTATTCTTTTATTTCAATCCTGACTTCTTACCTAAGAGATAATGTAGTCCAACCCCAGAAGTCAGAATACAAGATGAGCAGAAAGTAAACCACTGCGGAGATACCGGCACAGAGCAGCAGCAGTCAGTCGTGCTCCAGACATGGCATGCATGCAAACACAGTCTAAAATAATAAAGATGTTTGATGAAAGAGATAAAGGCAGTTTCCTTTAGCAGCTGCAGCTTGTTCTCTCTCAAACAAAAATCTCTGTTCCTTACCTTCCGTCAACTATTTTTTTTTTTAATTTTTGTTGTTGTTGTTGTATTTATCTGATATTTGCACCCAGTGAAGTTTCAAACTGAAATGAAACCTGTTCCAAACTGCACCATATGACTACAGATACTTGGTGAACCTCATTGAACAACAACGGGAAGCAGTAGCCAATGCCCTATGGGCCTCTGGCCATAAGGGACCCTGAGGCAAGAACCATTTCTGGTTTTGTACACAGGTGAGATGCAGTGGATTGTTGACTAAGTTTAAGGACAAGTGAGAAGTTAAAAGAACTGGGTTCAGGAAAGGAACTTGAAATTAATTAATATTACACCACCTAGATCCTCCTCTCCCCCCCCCCCCCCCCACACAAAAAAAAAAAAAAGAAAGCCGCAGGGAGCAAGGTTGTTATTGTGTAAATAACTTCTGCTAAATAATTGGAATAACATGAAACAGGCTCAAATAGAACAGGCTGAAAAATTTCTTCTGCACAGGGAAATACTTTGTGCAATACAACCCAAACGGTGTGATATATTAAAGCACACAGCTGCATAGAGGCAGAAAGAACATTTCAGGACAGAGAATAATATAAAGTAGATTCAAAATAGAAAGCTTATGGCTCACATTGTTTCCAAGGCTAAGATGAAACTTTGGCAAATGCCCTGGTTTGACTGGCCACATTGGCCGTGTGTCAGGTACAAAATAAGAGATTCTGTTTAAGAACTTTCTCAGTAGATATTTACATGTAAAATTAGTGCTATATGTTACTTCTTCATTCAGTGCCTTCTTTCTTCCTCTTTTGTCAACCTACTTATATATGAGAAAAGACATCGGAGAATGAGGCATAGAAACTGTATTGTACAGGGAGGTGAGGGGTTATAAAGAGCAAATCAAACAAACCAACCAGCTTATTGCCAAAAGGAAGTAGTACAGAAAAATAATTTGTGTATGCCTCCTTCACAACCCACAGTGCAATTTGAGGCAAATGTAATGTTATTTGAACTAAAACATCCTTCTTTGCAATGGATGACAAACTAGGGATTACTTGAACCTGGCTATTCCATATTTAATATGAACATGCATGGGTATAAATAAAGTGCATTTACACATATAAAATCTGAAAGCAGTATAGCTCCTTAAAAACTTCTGCTTATCCCTTTCAATACCTAGTATGCTTTAATCAGATTGACCTGCAGCGTATAATCAGACAGTTTCCATTAGGAAACATTTAAGATCTTATCCATTTCATCTAGAACCTGAATTAAGTTCTCCCAATCACTTTAACCTAATTGCTAGTAGATTAAAGATGGCTCGTCTAATACAATCCCTGTCAAAACCATTCCAGATCAGGGATCTAATATGAGCTCTGAGGAATCAACCATGACATCCTATAGATGCTGACTTTAATAAACACTTGCTTAATTTGACCTTTTTTCATGTTCATAATATTCCTCCTTATAATTCTGTGTTTTCCATATTTACACAGCTTTTTAAGGACAGCTTTTACTTTAAATTCATTAGGAAAGGATTGAAGTTTTCAGCAATACTCTGCACCATCTTTGCTTCAGTTTGATGTTACAGGTCCTGGAGTTGGGTCTATCTGCACTGATTAATATTCCTGTTCATTTTCACTCTGATTCTTGAAGTAAACATAGTGTTGAATTTAACCTAAATTCCTATTTAATAAGGAAATAATTCCTATTTAATAAACAGATTGAAACACATAACCTAATAAGAGGACATTTGATTTCTAACATGGGCATCTAAGATGGCAGCAGACAACCAACTAGCAACCACTTTTCACATCCCTTTGCTATTTTGGCCCACTAACACAAGCCTCAAATTAGAGGAAAAGAGGCTTTCCACAACATTAAGCAGTAAACTCTGCCTATATCATAAACGAACTCCAAAATGGTGCACTCAGCTCACTTTCAGCACTATTCATTGCAGATGCAAACATAAAGGTGTTGTACAAGAGTGAGTACAACCAGAAGATGTTTCTATTTTTTTGACAGGCAAGGCTGGTCTCATATAGCCAAAGCCAGGGGTTATGATGCTTTTCCAGTTTTTCCTTTCTTCTTCTTTTTTTTTTTTTTAATATTAAAAAAAAAGGCTGTAATTCAGACAATTCAAAGAAAGCATTTAGTATTGGAATGCGGTAAGAATGTTTATCAGACAATGAGGCTGAGGAACCATCTATAAAATCTAAACTCTTATATCTGAAGCACTATATTTTGATTATGATGCAAAAAATCCAAACCAGTTCCCACTGAAAAGAGCATCAATGTAATCTTTCTACCATTACAGAATTTACAATTATCTACTCCTTACAGAATTTAAAATTGTCTTTCTTTTACACTGACATTAGTGCAAAATATAAGTTCATCATGCAATCAAAAAAGCAAGCCTTTCATGCCTCTGCTTTTGCCCTAATGACACTTTACGATTGATTTCAATTTGAGATTCCTGTATCTAACAATAAATTCTGAAAAATGTAGAAATATTACCCCCACTGCTTCATGTGCTAAGACAAAAGAGCATACTTAAACACTTCTCTGAATAAAAATGCTTCCTTGAACTATATTTACAGGAATAATTTTGGTTAACTTTCTGTTAACAATTTCCTCATAAAATACAGCGTGAAAATCCCAATTTTATTTCAACATTCAAAATAGGTTAACTCTGTCAAAATCAGCAAAGTTAATTTGGATTGACTGCAGTAGAGTATGATTTCCTTTCTTAAATTTAGCAAATAGATGTATTTCTATAGAATTGCAGAGCAGAGCTTTCTAGACTTTGACAGAACATAAGGTCTAATTTTGCAATGAGTAAAAATATTTTCAGAGCTTGCTATTACAATCCAGGTGTTTTAGATTCACCAGTCTTATGCTATGTTTCAATATTAAATAATCAGAAATTACTGATAACCATAACAAATTTTTATCTGCAGAAAATAATTGTGATACTGTAGTGGGAAAAGCCAAAATATTAATTAACTTTTCCTTGTCTCATGAAATAGCACAAAATTGTATTTTCGAAACTTCTATCTTTAACAGTTGATTTATGTGTATATCATGTTGGACATACATGTATATTACTCAGAGTATTAGCTCGCTATGATTTTTTCTACAAGTTTTCCCAGGTATTATAGCTTAAAAAAATATTTTTCCTGCAATTTTTTTTTTCCCCTCAGATCTCAATTTTAAATTTACTTAAAACTAAACTGATCCCATATTTTTGCATGTGGTTTTTTTTTCTTTTTAATGATTGGTATAAAGGTATAGAATAGAATCCTGTTTATTCACTAATTCTCCCCGTCTTTAAAAGAACTGTCTTAAATACTTAAATTATGCAGAAACAGTAACAAATGCAGAACTTAATCTCCTCTGTGGTGTGGTCATATCAGAATAGAACAAAATATCCAACAGTTGTAGAACAAAAAGTGAAAAATTAAAACTTATGTATAAAATGTGTTGCTA